>JACJUM010003237.1:7954858-7983835 GCA_020976665.1 Heortia vitessoides | reverse complement strand
ACAGACAGACAGACAGACAGACAGACAGACAGACAGACAGACAGACAGAGTTACTTTCGCATTTATAATATTAGTAGGGATGTAATAATTGTATACGTTACAGATGCTTTTTGTAGGTTTCATTATTATGCTAATTTGATCTGTTATTTATAAGGTTAAACAACTTAAGAATATAGTTTTTGATAATATTAAAAAAGCAACAAAACCAACTTTCTGATTAACTTTTCTTTTTCCTTTTAATTTTTTGTATGATTTATGGCCAGTTTCTGTTAAAAACTTTATGGGAATAAAGAAGATTATTTTTTGAAAATCATCCATGCTAAATGCACATACACCAAACCTTTAAGAATAAAGGCGTCCTTTGGTATCACCCCAAAATAAATTAAATCAAACTTAAAAACCATCAACCATTTTATTAAATTAATGAGTATAATTGTTAAACTTTACCGTGGGATTAAATAAAAAATGTATATTAATAACAAACATCTCTTTATTTTAATAATTATGTACTGGACATTGATAGAGAAATACATATATTTATCGTACCATATTTATGTCACATATATCTTAATTATATTTTGTACAATTCAAACAACGTGTACGGTTGTTATCGATACAATTATGTTCCTGTATTTCAGTTATAAAGTTGAGGTAGATGCGTTAGATGGCAGTTCGCTATTAAAGATAGTGTCGACGCTTATAATAAATAAATTGGTAAACAAATATGATGGAATCAAACTGAAGGATGGCACTGAACTCGAAATTGACTAACTAATCAAGATAACCATTTCAAGCAAACAATATTAATTTTTATCATGTCTTTAATAGGAACTCAAACCATTGCATATATATAATATAATTAACTATTTCTTCGTCAAAAAAACTAGGAAACAAAGTTTAACTATGATGATTATTGTTGCGTATTAGCACTCGTGAAAATATCAGCACGTGATTTTTTATTTTGCATAGTTTCTTTAATAAGGAATTCAGTATTTATAATAGTAAACTAAATCCCCATAAAGTAGAAATTGAATTTCAAAAAATAAAGAAATTGAATACATTCAGTCTCAAGGAGCAATTGTTGCATATGCTGGTAACCAATTATCACCAGGTTAGACTGATAGCGAATAAAGATAAAATGACAATGTAAAACAATAGAGTCCATTCCAAAAACTATGGACATTTACCCTGGCGTAGTAAACCGTAGTCGAATGAGGTAGATAATGGCAACGCTCGCCTAATTTTACTAAACTACCGTAATTTAATAATATTACAACATTGCAACATGGTATTACGAATCTCCTAATCGAAAGTATCATTAAATTTGTACACATACATTTTTGTACCAATAATATCTTTGGGAAAATATTTGATATTGTTACTTCGTTTCTATACACTAAAAAGACCCTACAATCCGAAACCTTAAGTCTAAAGAGAAAATAAAATAATAATAATCAACAATCAGTATTGATAAAATAGATACAATAATTATAAATCATGTGCGCTAAACATTCAGAACAACTACACGTTATTAAATTAGACGAAAACGAGGAAAATAAACACTACACCTAGTAGGAAACTAATACCCGTACAACAAATTGCAGCGCGCACACGACGGGGTGCCTGCAGGGCGCCCGTCCCGGCCGGCTCCGAACGTGGCGAGTTGGCTCATAAAAAGCTACATATTTACAAGCTTCACATGACCGACTGTTAGACATCTTAGCACTACACAAATATCAATCTACCTAACAGATCGCAACTTGGCTCGCACGAGGCCGGCCTAGGGACAGATTCATCCACGTCAACACACGGATCTATTTATAATTACCACATAGCCCGCTTTGAGATCGCTAGGTGACTGACTAAGCGACATCATTTTATCATCCCTACCGCCGGCGTTCGACGGCCACTACACAAATATTATGTACATACAATAGTAACATTAAGTAACTGTTTCGTCGCGGTTCGTGCGTGAACAATACAGAAACGCCTACAAGTAAACTGAGAAATAAATAATTTTATAGAGACAGAGCTTTATTTACAGAAGCTTGTTGCGCTCGGCCGGCCGCCAGCGCCGCGCCCGCTCGCTCTTTTAGCTTCTAATGTTCACCGCTTAATTAAGTCTCAACCTCAATTGATCCCGAACAAGTATCCCCTATAAAATTATACTTCACAAATATCGATTACAGATAGTTTAGAATTATAACGAAACTTGAAAACAGTAATTTGCAAAAAAAGAGAAAAATTGAAAACTTTATAATAAGGGTGATAAGGAACCGGTCGGAACTCGACAGATCGGGGCGCGCATAATGGTGACGCTATTGTGTGGTACTCGCCGACGAATCAATAGGTTCTTAATAACCACTAGCCTTTGTTGCTGAAATAATAAGCAAATGTCGTGGCCTTCTCGGCTCCATCGCATTCCGGTCTGAGCTCGCCCGGCGACTCGCGGGCAGACGTCTCTGCCAAAGCGATACATGTCGAGCGTGACGAAACCGACATAAGTTCGTATCCCAGAAACAATAAATCGAGATAAAATGGACGAGACAATAAATCAAAAAATATCTTTTGTGCAACGTGTTTTTTCTTGTTTTGCAACTAGCAAATAAAAGAACAAAACGAACTGTTTTTGCCTCACCTCGCCTTGCGATTATGCAAATAGTATGGCAATAAAAATCTAAACTGTAACGCGGAGAAAAAAGTGCTTTTAATGGCGAATATTGCAAATGCAAAAACATAAAAAGGAACGGAAGACTACCTAAAGAGACTACGTCAGAGAAAAATATGTAAAAACCAGACAGATTTTTTGCACTACAAATATTGGGCAATTTGGAATATTTCTGAGGAAATTTGGGAGAGAAATGAGCAATGCTAATTGAGCGTTTCAAGCGAGCGGAGTCGACGTCGAGGGCGACGCATTGCCGGCGCGGGGTCTACGCGGAAGGAACTCGTATACCGGCTCGGCGGCGCTTGTCGCGCTGTGACTACGCGGAGTGCATGCGCAGGTCGGTGGGCGAGTCCGGCGTAGCCGGCCTCCGAGGCAGCGATAAGTCCTCAGGCTCTGTCTGCTCGGGCCATTCGTCCCATCGCCAGTCGGGCGCGGCCGCCGAAGGCGAACTCGGCGTTTCCGGCTCACAGCCCGCGCTAGCGCAGCGGTGGAGTGCCGCCGCCTGTCGTCTCCTAAACCTAGCACCGCAGCGGCAAGCAAACGGCGCGTCGCCCTCGTGGACCAAAGCGTGCGCCTTCAACTGATTCGAGTCAGAGAAACGCGCCGGGCAGCGTGCGCATGCGTACGGACGCTCCCCAGTGTGCACACGCAGGTGCCGCCGCAAGTTGGCTACCTGTACGAAATGTCTGGGGCAGTGCGGGCAACTGTAAGGTTTCTCACCGGTATGAAGTCGAAGGTGCGTCTTCAGATGATGGTCCCGGGTGAAGCGTTTGTGGCACTCGCCGCATTCGAACGGTTTCTCTCCTGTATGTGTACGCTCGTGATTCTGAAGGACGTGTTTGTAGCCGAAAGATCGGGAGCAGACTTTGCAGGTGAAGAGTTTATCTCGAGGTGGGTCAGCAGCTCCGGGGGAAGAACCGGAGGAGGGCGGTGATGGAGGTGCAGAGGTGTCGTCGAGTTTGGGTGTGCGGCGGCGCTTGCGCGCGCGCTCCATCTCGAGAGACGGCAGCAGGGGCGCCGGCGGCGACGGTGGCCACCCGGCCAGCAGCGCACCCGTGTATAGCGCAGCGGAACGCGTCGCCAGCAGACACTCCGCTAACATCGGCAACGATTGTTGACGCATGGTGGATAGAGGCCTCACAGACACACCTGATAAAAATAATAAAATCTAGTTAATGACCACATCCTGTGATCCAACTTAAAGGAGTATGTAAAACATTCATTAGGTGTAAAATAAAAATATTCAGCTCTTGAGCTCTCTACGCGATCACTTCCGTTCTAGTCGAAACTCGGCCTAAACAAACATCGCGTTCGAAACCTATCGATAGCACACTTATCGACTATACGACAAAAAACGCGGCAAAAACCGTCAGCCGGAGTCTGCGAAGGAAACATTTGGTCGCAATCACCGCTGCAGGTCGCTTCCGCCCCGACCTGTTGCGCAAATTGCCATCGCGTCGCTCGGCACTATCTGAACTTTAAAACGTGAATGGATATATTTCAAAAACAGTTCGATACTCGATTGCCTGTTATTTGAATGCGAGTTCCTGAAAACGAGTTTGTAGTGTTGGGAGGCAAGGGGAGGGGGGAGGCGGATCCGGGCCACCGGACCACTTACCTATATAATGGAATTAATTATTCCTCGAGCGGCAGACTCCACCCGCCCGCTCCGCCCAAATTATATTCAAATATTAATTTCGACGAAGAAAAGCCTTTTTGAGAGCACTTAATTAAAATTAGACAAAATCATAATTGAAAGTTCTCCTTGAGGCGTGAAGAGGCGGCGCAGAGGGGCCTTACATTATCTACTTAGCTGTGGAATTAATTCCGGCCCGGGCGACTCGGCGCTCTCACTTAATTGAAGCAAGCTTAATATTATGTCGCCTCGCCACAGAGTGTCCCGCCTCTGGGTATGTGCTCCCGACGACTTTCAATATTATTATAGAAATTAAAACATAATTTTTACAGAGAATTGGTGCTAGCTAAGAACGAAATCGATCGACCGTTCCATAAAACTGTTGGAGAACGGTCCAAGTTTAAAAATGACTGGCTGACATTAGGGTTGCGAATAGATAGTCATCTGCATGCCTTATCTTAGTGAATGCATCAAATACAATGAACCTGGTATGTGTATTTAGCCATGGTGATAATTGGGCGAGCTTATTCAGGGAGTGTGGTGTAAGATAATTTTAAAGTTTGTGATGAGGCGGAGGCGCCGCGACGGCACGTACCGCGGGCTTATCCCATAACTTTTTAATAACATTCCTCTCGCTGTTCTGAGGACGAACCGCCAACAGCGAACCGCACTCGTGATGTGCCCAGAATTACAATACCAACCCTAATGCAAAAGTTTAAACAAGTAAATAGGCCCCAAGCTGTAATGAGATCCGGGCCACCTAAAGTAATGGGACGTGTCTTCCATACAAATCTGCCAATTATGTACTGTACACCGATGACTCTTAGTCTACCAGTGATTTTGCTAGTATCTACAAATAAGCGAAAATACATCGAACACAAGTTATCTTCTAAGCTTTTTACACGTCATATTATATTATGTTGCCTTAATTTAACTTCGGAAACATGAAATAGGTCACAGAAGTTACAAACAAAAAAGGTGCAAATTCATGTATAAAATATGTTAGAAAATTTGATTAAAGGTTATTGATTTAAGTTCAATTTATAAAACTAAGTTCTTGTAAAAAATAATTACTGCTCGTTTATCTTTCGCTATGCTTTAAGAAGAAATCACAAAAAAACCCTTCCGTTTATAGTATCTAGTGCAAATATTATGTTGTTTTCTGTAAATTGATAATGAGGACATAAACATCTTAATCAAAAACTGTAAATGATACAGCGATAAAATATCTATAGGGAACAGTGCAAGGTACCTTATATATGGGGCCGGGGCAAGCGACAACGCGGGTGATAAATTTTTACAACGGCGCACCCTTCCGAACGAAGCTTTTTATGTGCTAAAGAGTTGTAATTATCCCCTCTTTATACGCTATAAATATTTGTCAATAACCCATATTCAATACTTTTATGGAGTCGCCTGCGGCTGCCACTCCATAACTCATTATTGCGCAAGGGTTCGATAAGCGACAACGACGGCCATTGTAATGCTATCGAAACTTATGTTTTTGAAGGTACTTTTATTTTGAGGTAAGTATTTAAGTAATAAAATATGAATAGGTATAATAGGTATCATTCATATCAACACATTTGATAATCGGTATATTTTGTTCTTGGACTAAAGGTCCAAAAATATATTATTTAGAATGTCATAATAGATAAAAGAAAACGTCTACAATTCTAATTAATTGCGTTTTCTTATGTTACGTCACAATACGGGTAAAATGACATTTGAATGCAGTTTTATCAGTCAACGGTGTCCGGTGCACTCAGATAATTCTGGAACATTTTTGTTCTTTCTAATAAAGTGGGTTTGTCCTATTTTGGATACCATCAACTTAATATCAACGAAAGTACATGCTCTTAACATTAATTACATAATAGAACATATATATTATTTAATTCCTTCACATAAAAATAAAAAAATAAACAGGTTTTATTAGTGAGCAATAAAAAAATTTCATTACTCCCTCCAAACCTTTGATGGACAAAGATAACAAACCAATGCAATTAATCAGACTTCCCCGTATTCTGTAAAGTTGATAGGAGCAATTGTATTATGGACAAACGAGGTTATTTGGGTAATGTACGGATGAAATATGAATCACTTAACGCGATTATAACGTATCTATTACGTAATGTTATGGAACGAGTTAATGCTAAGGCGGTCCGTGGTCCGCGGTCTAATTTCGGTAATTGTCATATAATGGGATTAACCCGCGGTTGCCGCACTCGCACAGATTACGCTCCTGTATGGTTTCGACGCTTTAGGGTTAAGAATGTACACGCGCCGTGTTATGAGGCTTCTGTACTAATTCGGTGCTTTGATAAGTATGGCTATTTAACCCATCAACGCCGCGCATATAGCATATACTTATCTTGTTTTATAAACCGAAAATGCGACTGAGAAATCACACGCACAAAGAAACAAACTATTTATTAAACATTACGTTAGGGTTTAAGAAGAAGATGTGAGCATTATTTCAATATTTGTATTAGGATCCTTAAGCCATTTATACTCACATTGCTTATATTACGTCCTATATGAACAAACCAAAATAAAACGTATACCTAAGGATTTATCAATTTCTTAATTTAATTAAATGAAACAGTGTATTGGTAGTGAACTTATTATTATAAGTATTAAGAAAATGTTATAAGAAAAAGAATATTTAGGAAGTACTGCTTGAGATATAATTACATTCATTTATTATCTGCAAATATTTAATAAAAATAACATCTACCAATTATATTTTATAGGTAAATTATACAAGAAATTATCAAGCACATAGCAGGAAATAACACGTGGTGTTATTTCCTGCTATGTGCATTATAAACTATTAAGCAGTTGTGTTGACAACTACTCAATATTTTAACACAATTTATGAACCTAACACCACATGCAAAGCAATATTAAAATATGCACAGTGGTAATATAGCAAAGTTGGTTTAACATTACGCGGTTTTACGATGTTAAACGAATTAAATTGTCCTTCACTCGTCATACCAAACAATAAAAATATTAATTCTTAATATCCATAATTAATGGTGATAAAATCTTTAAAATAACAAAAATCTGAATAAAAGTAAACGACGATTAGGTAAACATTAATTTGCACGTTAGAGTGAAAATGTCGATACTCACATAGGTACCAGTATAACACACGGCGGGATTTAACAAATCACTCCAGAAATAAATACAGCACAAATTAATATTTTTAACTTAAAACAAAGCCGTAGTAGCGATCTACACCACGAGATTCGTAACGGAGCCGTAGCAATCCGCTACGCGCGCGCTACAGTCTACGGTTCACTGAATCTGCAAAAGCTGGAATGCAAATAAACACATGTGTGCGGCGTCGCGGCGCGAACCAATCGCGGCGCGCGCCCCACGCATGCCGCGCCGCTAACTTTTGAAACTTTTACACACATGCACTTCCTTCAGATTCAGACTGCGAGGCGGCAAGGCGTAATAACTAAAAAAATATCCACAAACCTCTTGAATTCTGCGTCGACTGCAGCGACAAGGCCATCTCACATCAGATTCACGAAATATGCATGCATTTATTTGCACCACTCGCAATTAAAAATTTTAAAGGTACCGTTTTCGCAATCGATTAATGCCTGTTGATTTTGTTCAGTAATGTCAGTAGCAGTCCAAGGATTGACATGTTAGGTCGGCGTGGAGTCGCGATCGTGAATGATCAGAGAGCGCGACGCGAGTTTACTCGGTGTGACCTACCACAACACTGACGGCTCTCGGTGCCGGCGCGGCGTGGACCGGCGGCCGCCCCTCCGCGCGGTAAACACACCCCCATATGCCCCCCCGCCCCGCGACCACTCGCACACCCCGCGCCTCGCGGGTCCGCGGGGGACCCCACTGCACTCACGTGTGCACGCAATGCATTCACTTTTTATGGCCGCTACCACATTATGTTCCTTCCTGAAGCAGTGTTTTTTGGCCCTCTTGAACGAGCGCCACATAAGCACTTTTTATGTTTACGACCGGCTCCCGTTTTGGATAATACTTACTTTCTTTAACTACAACTAATTTGAGAACACAAGCCGTTTTATCTCCTTTCATCGTGATGGGTTCAATATATAATATATTGATATACTTGTTAATAGTTTAAATTAAACTATTGTCTTGTCTTTTTTATGTAATTTTTTATACCGAGACCAAAAAGCCTGTCCAATACATCAAGTTGTCCATTCTGTGGCGCTGGAAACATTAGTTACATTTATTTATGTCTAAAAAAGGAATATCTCATTTAGCTATTGCATGTTAGACTTTTTAATATTTGAATATATAGGTATTGACAATATAATTGCCCAAACATCTTTTGACATAATTAATTTGGTTTACATATGATTAACGAAAGAAAACATACTATAAACATTTTAAAATATACAGAGGGTAATATTTTATATTGTTCGATCTGGAACACTCCAATCTCAACCAGTATTCGTATATGCGGTATTCGTTAAGTACCTAAATTAATATAAATGAAGTAAAGAAAGTATGACAGGATCAAAGCAAATGCTAGAATTATCTAGGTATAAAATAAAGCGTAAATTTAAGTATGCCAAAATTCTTACAGTATTTATCGCAAAAGCAAAAATACGGTACAATATTCTATTTTCCGTTCACCGTATTGATAAATCGTTTTAAATCCAAAAATAATACACAATCTCACTGTGGTTTAGTTTTATTTTTAGAATACTTCCTGTAAAATTAATAAATTGCTACTATTCTTTTAAATATATTTTTCGATTAAGAGATGACGTATATAATTAGTGACATTAAACTATGGCTACTCTTGATCGTAAACAAGCTAGACTTAATGACTTATTCGAGAAATATTTATTAATAATGACAACGTAATGTTTAATTGCTTAGATAAACTTAAACAAGTAAATTGGTATGACAACCATTTTAAACTTTATACATACATGAATTTATATTACATCACGCTCGTGTCCTATCGGGACTATGGATCTCCACTCGTAACGATGGCATACCTCTCTTGGTTCCCTTACTCGCATTAGTCTTTTCATACAAGTTCGTTTATTTTTGGTACTTCTGACCTGGCCCTTCTTTAATATTTCTTCTACCTGGCTAAGATATATTCGCCCCGGTCGTCCTATACCAATCCTTCCATTCACTTCCGCTTTATATATTTGTGCAATCATTTTATCCGTCCTTTCTACATGTCCAAACCATCTTAACATTCCTTTCACATTTGTTGTTACAACATCATCTTTTACACCACATCGATCTCTTATCACACTATTCTTTAATCTATCTCTCAAACTCACCATACATACTTGGAAGTGCTCTCATATTAACAGCATTTATTATACTTCCGTGCTTCTTCTACCATAACTAACACTATGAACAGCGAGTCGTGCCCTTTTTGACACATTTTGGCTATACATTAACATATAATTTCATATTAATTATATGTCAGGCTCTTAAAATTAAAAAAAAAGGTATTAGCCAAGATATTTGTTCAGAAATGGAAGCTCATCTCTTCGGTGAAAGCCCACATCTGTCCAGGTGGTTTGAATTATTACAAACGTGTTTAAGATGTAACAACTAACTTTTAATACGAACTAAAGTAAAGATGAGAATGAAGTACATTTTATTGTAAAGAAGAAGATGCGTGCAGGTTTCTAATATAAATACGTTTGATAGGTGATAAATTTAACATACTACATTACGACAACCGTCAAAAAAAATAGTTTAAATCCCTATTAATATTATAAATTCAAAGGAACTCTGCCTGTCTGTCTGTCTGTTACGCTTTCCCGCTTAAACCTTTCAACCGATTTTGATGAAACTTAGCACAGACAATCTTGAGACCCTGAGAAAGGACATAGGCTATTTTTTAATTCGATATAAGGGTTGTAAGGTAAGTTTGTTAAGAAGTATCGTTATTTTTAGAGCTTGAAACTTATTTTTCAGGCCATTGATTCGATATAAATAAACATGACATTCAAAGTTTATATAAGTTAAGGTAAAGGTATGGTACTCTAAAAGACTATTCCACGCGGACGAAGTCACGGGCACAGCTAGTAGAATATAAAAATGTAGTTTTATAGTTAATTAGTTAAGTAAATTTGATTACTAGTAATTGTGGAAAATATTGAATACGTTTACAGATTATACATTTCATAAATGGATTCTGAGTTTGTGTGTTTTAGACGAGCCTGATGGTGCAGATACTAGAGATCATATCTTATGCGCCAAGGGTCTTGGGTTCGATCCCCACCTAGAACAAATAATAATATGCTGATATTTGTGTGTGTCATGTGTGTTCTGGATGTTAAAAATATGTACTTAAGTATTATATTTGTGATACCTCTGTCTGTCTGCCGTATGTCCGTTACAGAAGTGCGAGTTTAAGCGACTTACCACGGAGTAAGGTCAATGTTTGAGATGTTGTGTAAACATTATTAAATTATATTATTCGGTAAATGTACTATAATACTTTTTTGCTAAATATAAAACGACATACTAACATTTATTTGAATTGACGAGATTTCAGTTGTGGCCTGGATTTTTCTCGTTTGCCGCAAACTAGTCAATAAATACGTGACTAATTAAAAACAACTGCATATAGGAAGGCATGTTACCCCAGAAGTGGCCGACGCTAAGTTTGTCCTGCGAGTGGCCTGTAGGTAATTATTGGCTCAAAGACAACACGCATAAAGATCATAAGTGTCGCACGGAGCGGCGTATCGCGTAAATTAAGCGTTTTTATTGTACCTCCGTACCGCTATTTTTACACTTAACTATTTTTACCGCTTAGTGGGTACCGCACGCGCCGCCCTACTGCTTTTTATCCCGTCGTAAAGAACCAAGTAGACGGGTAAGTTATCTAAGGATTATTATTAGAATGAAGATATGACCCTCTGTTCTGGCGTTAGGTACGGTGGTCCGTGTATGTGCTACCTAAGGTTAACAATCACGCTTGGTGTAACTAGCGTGTGTACACACTTCTTTATATTTTGGAATTAGGTTATTGTTATTATTTATATAAACTTTTTATTAAAAAAATCTATATGATGTATCTATTATGATTCTTCAGTTTATTTTATCGGTACTAAAGTATTTTTAGAAAGCAACTGTAACGATGACAACTGTTTACTAGTGCATTATTCTAATATATATTGTTTAAAGAGATTTTGGCTAGACTTGCTATATAGATTGCTAGCAGCGCCCGCGATTTTATCTGCTTGGAATAGTAATTTTGGGGGGTATATTGGTGTATTTTATAAATAAAATATTCTCTATAGCCTTTCATGATAAATAGAATATCCAACACTGAAAGAATTTTACAAATCGGAACAGCGGCTCCTGAGATTAGCACGTTCAAACAAATTCTTCAGCTTTATAATTATAGTATACATTTTGAGAATCCGATAGCATACTGTAGTTGAACGGAACAAAACATCAAGGTCCGCGACCTTGATGTTTTGTTCCGTTATTAAGAGTGTTTATTAAATTATGTACCTACTTATATCGGTTTACATAGTATATTTTGCATATATTTTTTTTAAATTGATCATAATATTATCACTATCATAATGTTATTACTATCATAATATTCCGTATAGTAATTACTACGACCGCTTAACTTGCTAATTATTAAATCAACGACACGTTTTATGAAAATATTTAATTTGGCTTCAATATTTTACATAAAAAAAAAATATTGCTATCAGCCTGGGTAAGTAATGTCTGTGAAAAAATTATTTATATTTAATAACAATCATTTCTACTAAAGTACATAATTTATTGTCAAGTTAGGACAAAATTAAAGGTGTTAAATATTTGTCAAAAAAATTGAAATTTGCCATAACGTTCTTATATATTTTTTTGGAAACGTACAAAAAATTGATTTAATAATAATACGAACTGTACCAAGATTGCTTTAACCAACACTCTATTTTACAAATGTACTCAACTAATAGCTCGTAACAGGTTTGCGACATCGGTGATCCATTCTTCTGCAGTGGCGGTTAGAATATCCAATTGCTCTGAGAAATCCATAGACAGCCAACATATAGTCACCTACAGCAACACTGTAAGTAACATCTTAAGATGAAGTCGCTGTATTGGGTCTAGGTTTGCTAATGTTATTTAGTTAGTTTCAATGGTATTAGAGGTAGATATAAAGATCGTCTGCATTGGTACCTCACACTTGGCTATTTCTAGTACCGAAAGTAGTTGTTCTGGTTAAAATTATGAAAAGGACCGTAAGATTACTGGGTCATGTACATAATATCTTGAAATCATAAAGTTGGCAACACGCTAGTGACATCCTTGTGATAACCAGAGCGTCTGCAGGCTGATATGCTTGTCTATCGACTTACTCATATAAAAAAATATACAGTTCTTTCCTAACTCTGATCTGAGACACCATGTCCAGCAATACAACAACACGATCTTAATAGATAAAAAAAAAAGATAAAATCATGCTTCTTGTGCGCTGGGATATTCGAGTCATATTGCACAATCGCAATTAAATTTATGTCCAAATGAAATAAAAATATAAAAAAATACGTGTGATTGTCCCGGTTGACATTCTAAACTATTAAACTGATTTAAATAAATTTTTGCTTACTGTGTATAGTTTGAGCTAAATTGGCTAGTTGTAAAAATGGTTAACTCTTTACTCCACACACTACATAATCAAGCTTAAATTCTCAATTATCTCAGGATGAATTTATATTAAAGGGCTATCCCTTTAATATCTAATCTTTAATTACGTGATTTGAACATAGGTATTACATTATGAGTTACTCATTATGCAATATGTTTAATTCGCACGCAATTGCATAGACTATCTAATGGTAATTTTGAATACCAAAATTCCCATTAGATAAATGATAATATAAAATACAACCACAAATCTGACGAGTCGATGGCACAGATGGTAGTGATTCTATCTTGTATACCAAGGATCGATACCCATCCATTATAATTTTTAAATTATGAATATTTGTGTTTTTTCTGTGTCTGGGTACTAAATATTTATTTAAGTATGACATTTGTGATTCCTCTGTTGTTTGACGTGCGTTAAACAAGTGCTTTAATCTTGGAGTCAGGTATGAGATGTTCTGTGAATTTATTATTATCATAAACGCAACATTAAAAATTTATTAATACTAAGTTGTTACCTCAGCACAAGATACCTAACAAACTCCAATAAACGGATGTCCATTTTTCGTTGAAGTTTGATAATAGTTATTAATCTGAACATTTCAGTTGTTTACTTCATATACTGACATAGAGGCCCGTCTTAATAGAACGACAGTTGTCTAACAATAGCCCAAACAAAGACTTATTAAAGACGAAACACTATTCCATTCACAGTGTACAGTGAAAAAGATTGTTAGTTTTTTAAGAGCGTTGCTCCCGTCCCACCTGCTGCTGTCGCGTGCCTCTAACGCCCATTGCAAAACCGACCCAAACGTCAAAGAACAGAGTTTACTTTACCGTGAACAATGGAATGTGCAAGAAAGATTTTTTAGGATTAAAAAGAGCCGTGTCGTCCCGCTCTGTTGTAGTGCATCATCCTTATTTGGCGGATGTTTAGGTACGTTATGTGGCACACGCCGCACCTTGCCAGGGTAGACCCTTGCCGTTCTACCACAGTATCTATAAATTAGGCAACAACGAGGCCTCTGTCGTACCATTTTCGCAGTCAAACAAACAAGTTTGCCACGGCGGCAGGTGCCGGCTTTATCTAGAATCAACAGCGTGCCGTTAATTAAGGCAAATATCCACAAATGTTGCCGATTGCATCGCAACCGCAATGTTGATTTATGTATGTATATTATTTCTAGATGGCGACGTAGTACAGTAAATTAGGCTGTTAATTATAAAAACCGAAGAATGCAGGTATCAGTGATCGCTTAAACAGTCAATCATTAGAATAATAGACATAAGTGCACGTTACCTGAATATATCCTCATTTTTCTTTCCTTCTAGCATATCCTTTAGAACTAAAATACTTCAATTCTTATTCTTCTTCAATTCTAGAACTATTTCAGTTAAGAAGACTATCTTAAATGTTTGGTCTTGATGAGTGAAAATCTTTACGGCACTGTTAAAATAATACAATGCGATGTCGTGAGCTCCACCTATGTCAAATTATATGTGGGTACTAAGAAAAAAAAATCATTTATACGTGAGTGCTGTCGTGATCCGAGATCTGAGCACGTAAGATTTACTCCCAATACTTTTGATTATTATAAATAAATACATTGCTAAAAAGGACTGTTGTTATTCATAACCCTTCAGGCACCTTACTGTTCTTTATGTTAGAATTCGTCATTAGTTGCATACATATATGGTGACTTTTTTTCTATGAACTCAGACAACAGACGTATAGAGAAAAGTCTCGATACATACAATATCGAACAATGGAGGAATTTCAAATAAAATACTTAATACAGGACAAAACAAATATTCGGCGAGGATCGAACCCACGACCCGTAGTGCACATGAAAGGATAACTACCATCAGCGCCATCGGGTCCTTCGAATGGTCCGCGTTTCTTTATATGCATACAACGGGGAATAGAAACAAAAAAGTTTTCCACCATAATTAGAGGCGGAGAGAAGCGGCTCCGCAGAACATCGCAGATCTATGTCCGGCGAACGACACTAGACGCGATCCATTCACATGATTGATGGACCTTCAGCTCTTATCGGCTGATTTTCCTTTAATATAATTATAACTTCATAAGTATTATTACAAGATATAAGGTTACACTCAAATCAGTAAAAACATTGATACTCTTTTAACACCCACCCCCCATGGTCTTTAGTGTATGTAATATATAAAAAAACACGTAAAGCGAACTTTTAGAAGCGTACTTTCTTTTAATGAAATTGCGTAGTAAGGTTCTCAATTAAGGTTTTGTCCACATTCTCCAGAAGTGTAAAAAACTATATTTTTACAAAATGCACTAGACATACATAAAGTTAATTACTAAAATACACTACTGTTTGAATGACACACAACATACATAAACGAACTAAACTTTATTGTCTATAGGCATGTCAATATATCGTTAACGAGACATTAAAAAATAAACTCAAACATAAAAATATAACGTACGTAACTTACGGTTGAATTTCGACCACCGGCTGACCACTAGTAGTCAGTAGAGGTATTAATAAAAATGAAATAAACATATCTGTTGTTTAGACCGAATTTTAAATTAAAAATCCCCTCAACTAGACAACGTGTAGCTCTAATTTTAAGTTTAATCACAACACTGAAAAGAGGTTAGGCTTGTAGTGAAAGTGATGGCTGGGAGTATTTCTTTGTTTTGTAAGAAAGGTGGATGACCCCCTTTCCCCTTTAGGCCGGCCCGGGCCACCCGCAGCCTCCACCCTCCCTCAAAGGCACCAACTCTTTGAAGCCGTGAAACCACAATTAAGCCTTGCCGAGAGAGCTCAAGGACGCATCACTTTGCGCCCAAATGAAAGGAATTCGCACAGACATTTACTTTCCTTTTATTGTGCGATGCTTGGATATGGAGAAGCATTGTTTGTATCGCTTTTTCATCATTAGACATAAGACCCCTTTTATTGGCACGTAACCGGTTGTAAACCACCCTTTGTGGTCCCAAGAAAGGTGAATACTTCTTTTTTGCACTGCACAGTAAAATGGTACTTTGGAAAACTAACTTAAAAAAACAGTATTTAAGTATTTGGTCCAGTTTTATGATTTGAAGTCGTTTTATAGTTCTATAGAAGACTACTAAAATGGTACAGAGTAGACGCATCTTCACGGAAATCCGAGTCATTAAGAAATAATTTCTACAAATATAATAAATGCAAAAGTTTATGAGGATCGAAGGATTTATTTATGAAGGATGGATATATAAGTATGGATATTATTTACTTTTATATGCAAACATTTGTTTTAAATTTTAGTTAATCTTTAACATAATATTCTACACTTGTCAGAATATCATATATATAATAGAATATTTATAATGATACAGTTCGCAGACGGTCGCTAGTATGACATAAAGCAAATTAAACAATAATTATTTTATATAAAATAAATAATATAGTACTAGCAGTGGCCGAACCTTGAAACGCTTAAAATGACAATAGCATCTAACGATCCTTATGCTTTCTATAAAAAACACAAAATCATTAAAAACTGTTTGAATTTACAAAATGCACTGAATAATTAAATACTATTAAAACTAATACACAATTACGTAAAAGTACTTCAAACGTCACGGAATAGATATTAAAATGGGAAAATTACAATGGGATCGTCGGGAACAAAGCTTGCCGATTTGCGCAAGACATTCTGTCCTGTTGCGCTACCTGAAAGAATGCGAATGATACATCAGTTTGCGAATTAGAGCAACCCGACTTTATGACGAGACGTCGGCGGCATTGTCGGAAATAGATAAAGCCTTGCCGGACTTTTTGCGGCAATAGTCACAATAGTAGCCTAGTAAAATCATTAAGGCCTTCGTAAAATTGCAAGGCCGTATTTGATATTACCTACCACTGATTATCTGAACGCAGAAAAAAAAGCAAAGCAAGTTGTGAACTTACTTAAATGTCAAAAATAGAGTGGATTTGTCATACATAATTATTGTTTTTGTATAGTTAGTTCGGCGTTTCGATGTGCGCTCCCTTCCGTGTGAGCGACAGATGTGCGCTAAAGTCGAAATTACAAAAATTGTGAATATTACGTTCACATAATTGTGCGCTCGGCCGTTACGAATCAATCGAACACAATGAATTCCAGTTTTAGCCAGTTTTTTTTTATTATTTGTATGTGATTTTAATGTAAATTTCGGGTAAACTTTGCACAAAGTCTGGTTTTCGCTTTATTATAATAGAAAAAGGGCGTTTGATCAAGAACCAACAAAGCCACAACAATCTTGTGATTGATTACAAACTCGTTTGTGTAGATTGACGTTTCCCTGATGGGAATGACGGTTGTACTAATTATAACATTTTTTTAAAAACTTGTACATTTTTAATTACTTTAAAAATAACAAACATCAAAATGCATTGTGCAATTAAAATCGAATTGTGTATTCTTTGCTCTCGCTTTTTTTTTATGAAAACCAGTAAATCCACTTTTACTAAATTCGTAGTACAGTAGTATTTTAATTAGGTTATCATGTATTGTGCATTACGTATAATTGTTTAGTTGTAGATCTTGATGGTTTCCGGATAATGTAATGTTAACTTTATAACATACTTTAAAGTAAAGCACGGACAATACAAGACCGTTACAATTTACACTGCCCCTTTAGATGTCTCATAAGAAATTCTCGTGATTTTATAGTATCGTTCCGCTAGATCGCGCAGGTGAGAGCCGGTGACAATCGCCGGGAATAACGTATAAAATATCGGCTCCAAAGGATTCGCATTGAATATTTATCCCCGTCGCAGAGCCCTGTCCGAGCGCCCTTTGTTCTCGACGGCCGTTTAAACTTTTGATTCTGCGACTGGCAACAGTCAACTGGACCCTCGGAATTGATCAAAATGTCAGAATAGCGTCGTATACCAATCAAAAATGAACTCTATTTACTGTACCGTAGAGTTGTTGATAAGGAGTAAAAAATAGGTTGTTATGTCGTTTCGCGGGTGGCAAGTGGCTATTCTATGCTTGCGTCACGGGCTCTCCCCTTCCGGGTGTGATGAATAATTCTCTTTTTCTCCGGGAAAGAATTGTCCTTGCGAACTATCCCGGCGGCGCGACTCGATACGCAACGCCGGCCGCTCCGCATAAATGTGAATTATACCCTACACTATCCCTCTTACAGAACTCCTCTTTTTATTTCAACGCTAAAGCTGGATTTATGTTTTACCCCGAGTGAACATTACGACCGATTACATGTTCCTATGTCTACATACAAAACCGTTGTTATGTGAAAATATTTTATATAATCTGTTGTTATGCGTGCTCTGGGAGATGATATAAGTGTACGAAGTTACAACACTTAAAGTTTTCATTATTTTATAAATAAAGATAACAATTATTTTCATTATTATTATAAGTTACTAGGGTCTTTTAATGACCGCGTCGGTAATATTTATGTAGGTACAGCCGTACTTTCGTCCGCAAGCTTTATTTGGTCTAGTGCGCGTATTGCGAAGTCAGTGAGTTTTTCGCAACCTTTCGTTATTATTGTCCACAAAGGATTAATGCGACAGTGTATTGTGTCGGGCGAAGTCCGGCGCGGGCGGGCGGCCAGTTCGATCACTCCTTCTTTTCATACCCATTCATAACGTCTTTCATGTGTCCCGTTCTTTATGTCACTCCTTCTACGGCCGATACTGTCACCTTTTGTCGCGACTCGCATGGTCCGCTGTCAAACGTCTTGCACAAATTCAAAAATAACATCGCCATACATTTTTTATATGGTGCCTGCGCAAACTTTAGATAAGTTTAGCGCGTTGGACTCTTTGTTTGATGCAAACATGGGACGCGTCCTGTCGCTTATCTTCACGTATTGATCGTAAATGAAATCGAATAGATCACTACAAGGCGATACTGAGACGTTTTTGTCCCCTTCCGCTAGAGTCTCTGTCAATCTTGCCGGATTTCAGTTGCGTCCATCACAAGATGCGACGCATCACTAAATCATGCGTGACGGCATTGCCCGTGCCACAAGTATTTTTTTGATGCTAATTTTATTTTCTTACACTATTGATATTACTAGTGATCGAAATCCGACCATAATTCACACAATATTTATGTTTGAACTTGATAATTATTTTTAATGAGACCAACGAGAATATAATCACTAAAGCCTATAGAAAATTACTTTAATAATTGTATGTAGGTATTATATTATGTGTTATTCAAACTGTAGAGTGTTATTGCTATTTAAATAAATATTTAATATATTTTTAGAGCGTTTTGTATAAAAATTGCTTTATACACTTGTTTTCTACATTTTTATTTTAGATTTGACTGTGTTAAGTTTCACGGTCATTCATTCGTGTAATTTTCTTAAAAAGGGGTACAAAGATTTCCCTTCACCTACTAATATATGGATAAAAAGTAAATTTTAATGAACTTTTATTATATTGTTAAGCCAAAAGCAACGTCTGTTCCTTTATATAATCCGTATTTGTTTTTCATAGTATTCACAATTAGTTTTTATTTAAATACATTTCTGCACACTTTAAAACGCTTTCGTATAAACAGGCCACCCCAAAAATAATGATTTGTCACATTATTTTGCGTGGAGAGAAGACGCCACAACATAATAGGTGCGTAGCGTGACGTCAATCGTGATTTCCAAAAAATATAATATGCACTCGTGCCGCCGCGAGCGCGGCGAGCTACCAGCTCCATTGTGACGCAGCCAAATGCATAATTTGTCGAGCACATGCCGTTTTTTACATTTAAAAAAGTTACAAAAAAGTGACCTAGAGAGCGATTATCTAACGGGAGACTCCCGAATCTCGTATTGAATATTTTTTGACCCGTGGACACAGGGCTACAAATAACGTAAGCGTCCAGGTGCGTCCCCGCATAATAGATATTATTATCTACAAAAGTCCGTCCTTTGTCATATAAATATTCGTTTATTTTTAAGAAAAACGGACTTTTTACTAAACAGCACGCGACCGACATTTATCTGTGGATGTGTCGAAACTAATATCTTGTTAATAAGTTGAAAAAAATACGTGTATTATTGATTCGCTAATAGTTTCGTAACTGTTATACGAAAGTAATATTTATTTACGTTCTGTGAGGTGAGTATTACGTCTATTTTTTAGCGTGTAGAATCAATTTGCGCCCTGTGGTGCTAGGGATGAAGTTACATTGGTATTACATAAAATCTAAGTGGTTCTTAGCACAAGTTTTTTTTACAGGCATATTATATTACTTAAATTTTATATAGACTTAACGAATCGAAAATATTACTTAGGTACTTAAAAAAATTTCATCACTAGTATTTTTTTATTATGATACCTTTAACTAATTGCCACAAAAACAAACTTTGTACAGGGCTGTAATAATAGTCTCATAAAGAATGACAAAATATAGTTTTTATTAATAATACCCGTATTTTTGTTACAAAACGACTTCTAATAAATTAAAAATCGAACTATAACAGCTACTGAAACTTAAAATTCTATAATATTATATATGTGTAGTAACAGTGTGAACAGGGCCTAATTCGGTGGACAGCAAATCCTTTTCGACTTGCGAGCAGGCCGACCTTTGGCCCGCGTGCGTCTGACAACACCTTTGACGCAGCACCCGTAACACTACAGACCCTCTTCGGTCCGACTGCGGATTTTGTACACAAATCGCTCTACAATCAACTGTTATCGACGGCTCTATTTACAATTTCTCGGCCCTTTAGAGCTAACTCGGCATTCGACGTGAAATGAAATCGAAAAAGAAATTGAAAATACGAGAGACACGTCAATATTCAATCTTCTGTTTGCTTTACTTAATAGGATTGTAAAATATCTCTGCGTAACTTTTCAATTTGTGTGTTTCATGGCTATTATCATTTTGAGAACTCAAATTCCACTATTATTTTTTTTAAATGCAACCTAACAATAAAATCTAATAATCACACATAAATTCACTTTTGAAATTTGGAGTAAAAAAATTTTACTAATCTAATTATTAAACGAGAAATTTATGTAGATTTTGGTACACATTCATGTATAAACAACAAAATGAAATGTCATTGAAACATTTCCATACAATTGCTCATACATTAGAATAATACACAAGGTACAATTTGAATGGATTCATAATCAGACTGATTTGGCGTAAATTACTATATTTATTTATTTTATATTTACTAGAAAAAAAACATCAGCATTTTATTTGCATAAAGCAATAATTTGTTTTTATTTTATAATCATCATCATCACCATTGCAGCCGCAGTACGTATATTGTATAACATAGGCATCCCCAAAAAAAGGAATTTTGACCTAAACTGCCACGCTGGGCAGGCTTGGTGTCAACTGCAGAGTGTAGCATGGTACAAAAATGCTGGTGCCCATCTCCGCCAAATTACAGTTGAACTACGCTGTTCGGATATTCCACCATCTGTCAGGTCTAGGTGGAGGTTCAATACTAATCTACTGGTACCCTACGGCAAACTTTTAGGGCCAAGCCAATTTAATACACCAACTAAATTGGCCTATCCAAGGTCCAAATACCAAACTACAAGGAGTCTGATTTCAAAATAATTATATAGATTCTGTGAATCGTTAGAGTTATAGAATCACATATATTCTAAAATAACATTACTTCTAGACATGAAAAAAATATCAGTTTTTATCCAAAAAAGAAATAATTGTAGCCGAAAAGGTGCTCCAAATCGATTACCTAATATCGTTCAATAAACAGGGTTCTTAAAAACTCAAAAGCCAGTAAAAAACGTTTATCGGATTACCAAAATATCATTTGACGGGCCAGCTGGACAGTGCGCCGCGCATTTTTTTCCATATTTTGCAACAACCGAACCCGACTCGCCTCATTCAAAGCGCACTATGCACTTCCGATTTGTATAGTCCAATTTGTGTTCAATTCGGACGTGTCTAATTTTGAATTCATTAATCTTGTGTCGGCCCAAGATCCCACAACCACTTATGTATGGTCAGTTATTGACAGGAAATTGATTGTTTTTTTTTAATGATCCAGCCATCATTTTATATCGGTATTTGCTAACAAAGATGCAATTCGACGTCATAGGTAACAAGTAATGATATCCATATTTGTAGATGAATACATATAACTTCAAATATATTTATCAACTAATTCAATTCTGAAAATATAATATAATAGGCAACGCTCCTACATCGAAGGAAGTTGAAAAAATAGAACCATAACGCACAAAATGTGACATGCTTAATTTCCAGAGATTGACGTTATGAATCCCTTGGGGTTTTTAATGGCATTGTATCCTGTCCGAGGTGACACTAAACCAAAACTTATAGAAAATATTAGATTGAACTCAAAAGAGCATTTACTTACAGATTTGTCATTGTGTGGGCGTACGTCACTCAAAATTATATCAATAGCAATTTTGTCAGTAAAAAGAACATTCAAGCTATTTATTGTAAATAAGTTTAGTTAATGTAATAGAATAAGAGTGAATATAATAAGGCAAGTTAGAGAAAATTTCTCTCTAATGAAAGCTTACTATTTAAGTACTTAAAAATACCGACCTCGCTCGTATACTAAAGAATATAGGTATATTAAAACAAATCGCGTTTCACATTTGTATAAATACTTTTTAAGTAATAATAAGTCGACCTCTTCCAATTTTTTCTGAGATATAACCAAACCAATAAGCAGTTCACCTCGTGCTTGCCGGTAACAAGTATTGTAAATTGTGCAATTGTTAATACTCAGTGGAATCTTTTTGCTTTGGGTCAACATAAAGCCACCGAATATTATATTTCGCGAAAGAAAATATCCCATTTCCGCATCTTCCCACAACAATGAGTGCGCCATCCAACTATTCAAATACGCTACAGGCGTTGGCAAAACCATGTGTTTTTTGCGTGCAGAACGAATTAATGGATAACCAAAACCGATGCAAAATAAAAAAATGGGCTTATTAAATGTTGGTTTCGCGTAATAACACGTTGTTGGTTTTTTTCTTTGTTTCCAAGAGCAACGTCAAGATATCCGGTTACGGCCGTTAAATATTTTACCTCCCGATGAAAGAGAAACTTGGTAGTTTTTTCCCCGGGATTTCGTTTTTGCTCGCCGAATGCGGAAGTCGCGCACGTTTATGCAAAAGCTGGAATATCGAAATCGATTTCGCTTTTATTATGGCAACCGCGATCCGCAATAACATACAATTACACACATTTCCATTGATCGAGCAACGAGCGTCAGCCGTAATTGCTGCGCCATTGTGATAAAGCTGTGATTTAAAGTATTTTCAGTTATTCATTTAAGGTATTAACTGAATCTACATTTCGGCGCGTATTCAAAGAAATTTTGCAAAGGAACATTTATCAAGCCCACAAAGAGAGTGAAACCTCTCTCAAAAGAGGCCTGGTCCGGACAGATTTAATTTGTTGCGAAGGCCTTTATAATTGGAACATAAAGATTGCGAGTAATTAATTTTCGCAGCGAGTCAGAAGCAAAGAGCCGCGCATTGAGCGGCCCGGCTCCACCGTGCCTAATTAATATTAATGACTTCGGGAGGCGAGTCGCCCGCTGCCCACCTCTCCTGCTTGCTTTATCTAACGCCTACCTCCGTTAATTCCTTGCTGATTCTGTAATACATGTTATTACAGCGCCATCATTGTCCGTTGCGACGTCTTCGACGTCTATGTGTCGTGTGTAGGTGTCCGGGCTGATGGATGTATGGGCGGTGCAGGGGTGGGACTGAGAGTCCTGGTGTGTGGGGCGGGAGAGGGGTTTGGTGACCGATGAGACGCCGCTAAAAGCCGGACGGAAGCCGCGGACACCCGACTCGGGTTACAGCAACCGTGGGATCCACCGCAAACATTTCAGGGCTACTAACACTAACACATCAAAACTATACCATACAATTAAGATAGATTTTTTTAAATATAATGGTCTTTAATTTACAGGTAAACATAAGATTATAATGTATATTATTTTAAAGAAGGTTAATATAAGAAGGTTTATATACATACCCAGACCTTGACAGAGACCTTGTAATTTAAGCTTAACAGGTTAAAGTTGCCCAACGAACAATAGATTTGTGGAAGAATTTCACTGCATATTAATATTCGATAATAATATATCGAATCGAATAAATCGTTTAAGTACCAGTAGGCATCCTTCCCAATCGGAAAGACGACGGCTGATGAAGCACTATTTGGAAGGAACCACGAACCCTGATTAACAACCAGATAGGTACAGAGAGGTCAAAGTTCCTTCAAGATCTATTGTAACGCCCTTTGTTTGATTTGTATTGCAGTGATTTGAAAAAAAAAATATTGGACCAGGTCGACAAACAAGCATACAGTCCGCGAGATATTAAGCGTCACTGTAGCCTGTAGATGCTCGTTATATCACAAGAATATCACTAGCGCGTTGCCAACCTTGTGACTTGAAGATATTATGCCACAATACCTAGTAACTCCACTGCTTCTCTCACCCTATTTGGCGTTAGAAATAGGTGAGTGTAAGGCACCAATGCAGACGACTTTTAGGTTAGAATAAGGTTAATCTCATGTAAAACCTTACAAACGTTCAGTTTTCAGACACTTGAAAAATAACGAACAGACAAAAGTATATGAAATAATATTTTATTCCCTGAAACATGTTTCTAATTCCAGTTGAAATCAAATATTTTCCTTAAAAATTAAGTTTAATAATATTGATTCTTCTAAGTATAAACAACTGTAATTTTAAGGTTATAAAGAGTAATGAATAATTTACACTTTATTTTACGGTGAATAAAAAATATTTCGAAACATTTTTAATAGTATTCCCTGAATTTTAAGGAATATGGCTGGCACCACAGGAATAAATCTACAATAATTGCTGTGAAAATTCGAACGCGACAAGTGACAGCCCTATTATTATTGCACAAACGGAGTGCGATATTGGACAAGTTCTTCCTGCGCGCCCATGTGCGACTCATCTATGGATGTGCAATTATAAACACATACCACTCACACCTCTTAGTGTTTTCATGACACAAAAAAATACGAAAATCTTCTTTTCATATACACAATTTTTGTCACGGTGTTTGTTAGGGATGAATTTCTAAGCTACTGAACCGAATATAACCAACTAGCAGTGCTCAGCGGTTTCACCCGCGTTACATTGAACAACTTTCATACTAACTTTGCACCCGTCTTGTACTCTCTTAAGGAATGATTTTCAAAAAAATAGTTTACTCGTGTTTCATAACTTGAAAAACCCTTATTACTGAGTTTCATTCCAATAACTTTAAAGACAGCAAAGTTACATACCCTCCTTTTATCCCCTTAGGGGGAAAATTTTCAAAAAATCTTAGTGCTCCCCTACTTTATAAAAGAAAATAATAATAAAACTGTGGAAATTCTCAAGTTTCTAACTTTTATAGTTTGTCTAAAACCCTGGGTTGATATGTCAGTCAGACATTCAGTCCGGCAGCTTATTCTATTATATATATAAAGAATACTGCGTGTTTCAGTAATATGAAAAAAAATTTAAGCATATGTCGATATTCATTATCATCATCATCATACGAGCCATTGGAAGTCCTCTGTTGTACATAAGCCTCTCCAAGAAAGGAGGTTTTGTGCCTATAATTGCCGCGGTGGCCAAGCGTGTTGGCAATCGCAGAGCGCAGCTTTCGCGACGGAGATGCTACTGGCCATCCCTGCCCTGTGCATTTACGCTGCTATATTGCAGATGGATATACCGCCAGCTGTTAAAAATTATTAACGTTGCTATACTAGTAATAGTATCAAAAACTTTATAGCCATAACATATAAGTATAAATAAATAAATATATGTCAGCCGTAAAATATCCATTTCTTAACATTGGACTACCCAAAAAAAGGGTACCACGCTGGGCAAGCGTAGTGGTAATTGCAAGGTATAGCTTCGCGACAGGAATGCTGCTGCCCATTCCCGCCCTGTTGCATTCCGTCATCGATCGGTTCCGACTATTACGACACCTAGGAGGTAGATACTATGCTGTAGGTACTCTGCCGGTACCACACGGCCAGTCATATGATCATTGGTGCATTTTTTTTTTGTTAAAACATCTCACATTATTCACACAAATATTTGCTCACAAACATCTCAATTATTTAAGTTAAGATTGCAAAAAATGACGGCAAGCATCCATGAAGCACGTAGCCATTCCGGCGGCTCGCTCTCCACAAAGAGCGAAGCAAATGTAGGTAAGAAGGTTATAATCGAGTCCAAAGTGGGTTAAGCAAAAAGCGGCATATGTTTTATTGTAAAAAATCCCTTGAAAGGCGTAATCTGCACGTGTGCATGGCAAGCGAAAGTGTTCGCGCCGCGCCGCCAGACGCGCAGTCTTGCCGATTGATACACAATCCACTTCATTGTGGAATAGTTTAAGGAATATAGACCCGCGCTCTTGCAGACTGATGAAGCTTTTGTTAATATTCTTTTTACTGTAACATACAACGAAAACTAGGTCAATATAGAATTAGAATGTGATTTGTTAAATAAATAAAGATTAATGCCAATTTTGTATGTATACGCATTCCTTTAGTTCTGGCGGGCGCAGATGGTAGTGATTCTGTCTTATCCGGTAAAAGTCATGGGTTTAACCCCCAGCCAGTATAAATTTTATATTCCTCTAGATATAGATTCAATTATCCTGGCATTATGGTATATGGCATCATCATTTGTTATAAATATTGCTAACATTACAATGGTTTCACATATAAAGCATATTATATAAAATGAAACCGAAATTAAGTAACTAATCATCATATCAGCCTTTGCAGTCAGTACAGAAGGAGGTACTATTCTACTCTACCGGTACCTTACAGCAAAAGTACCCATTAATGTTATAATTTATAATCACGTTGGTTTGACAGCATCTAATTTATCATTCAAGACATTCTAATTAAGTTATATATCAATAATTGTAGAACATTTATAATATAAAATAATATAGAGACAAGTCCATGAATATAACTACTGTTTTATATAGGTACAACATGACACGGAAAAGTTAATTTCACTGGCCTTTTGTACATTACTCTTTACATATAATTATGCGCGTTCTTCAAGTGCAATGAAGCGGCAATGGACTACGTTACTTCGAACCACTCGACCGCGAAATAACCGGGTTTTGCTCCTCTCAACAATACTACTAAGGCACCAGTATCCTTTCTGTGCCAATCGCACCGTCACTGCACTTCTCAAATAAAAGTGCGCGTAAAGAATTGCAATATTTACTTATACTAACAAAAATCTAACCAGTTCTCGAGTGGCTAATTCACCGCAACTCATTTCAAAATGCGAATTGGTTCGCTGGACCAAACATGTTTTTGTTAATGCGGTTCTGGAGTTGGTAATAACGCTGCAATTATGTCCTTTTACGTTTATTGTTAAACGTAATACTGCTCAAATTGTTTGTTATTGTAAAAGTACTTCCTTCTATTTATGATAGTATGGCAAAATGTAGCACATATTCAGCTTCTTTTCTATACTATTTAGACCAGAAAATATGCATTATGGTTAGTATTGAAGGTCATATTAGCCTTTTTAAGATATCTCTTTAAAAGGCTCGTAAGCTAATATGAGATAATCACTGGCCACATAGAACGGAACGAACGAACGCAAATTGCAAATTCGACGCCAGACAACAGAGGAATCACAATTGTACTACTTAAATATATATATTTAACAGCCAGACACAGAACAAACACAAACATCATCGTATAAATATTTGCTCTAGGTAGGAATCGAACCCACGACCTTTGACGCACAAGATAGGGTCACTAGCATCTGCGCCATCGCGCACGTACTGATTTATGAGATTATGATTGATTTAGTACACATGGATTTATACAATTTTACATGATATTGCATAGACATAGCGCGTAATCAAAAATGACGGGAAATCGAAATAAATTTACACAAATCATTCATTGTTCTTGAATGAGTCGCTTAAACTACTTTTGTTACGGATGTCAGTCAGACAACAGTGGAAACACAAATATCTACACTCACACACAGAATAAACACAAATATTCATCATTTCATTAAATAGTATATTTGTTAGGATGAGGATCGAACCTGCGACCATTTGCGCACAAGATAGGAACACTACCGAATGCGCTATTAGACTCGTCAACTACCGATATAAAGCCTGGATTGTGAATACGCAATAGAAACCAGAGCTGTTCTGCAATCTGAACGTCAAGGACGCGGCCGAAAGTGCAAGTGTTTCTATAATACTTCATTTCCACTCTTCACCGTTTCGAATTCCTCCATTTTTTCTATACTCGTATCTTTTGTTTGCCCGTCAAATGCAAGTTATAAATGATCGAAACTCAGATATCGATTTTCATTGCAAAATAACCGGCAGATTATGGAACACAAGACAAAATAAACCTTAAGTTTAGAATACGAGATCACAGATTGTAACTGTGGACATACCACAGATAGATGAAAAAGTTTTTACCTGAATATAAAAACGAGACTTAAGCTGGAAAGCAAAAACTATTTGGATTTCGATAAAAATAATTGTAAAAGTGTGCGGTTTATCAGCAAGTTCTTCATTACTACGTTGGTACGGAAAATATTGATACCTGACAAAGTTAAATCGAATAATTAATAACTACACAGCTATATCACCTAAATTTGTATTTAACAATATGCACTATACGACTGTCTTTTATTTTTTAAGAGTCATGAACTGTTAGGTGTCGTAAGAGGCGACTAAGGTACCAGAATCGACAGATGGTGGTATATCCATTCGAAACAGAGTGCAGCTCAAATGCACAGGGCGGGGATGGGCAAAATTACCTCTTTCTTGAGAAGGCCAATGTCCAACGGGACTTCGAACGGCTGAAATGATGGAGCTGATTATTATGATTGAATCCAAATAAATAACTATATTTTTTAAATATTCTCCACTAAGCTAGTATCCGCCTGGATGTCGTAATCTACGGGATATTTCCAAGGAACAAAAGTAACATATAGTCT
>JACJUM010003237.1:7574206-7954848 GCA_020976665.1 Heortia vitessoides | reverse complement strand
ATCGCTGGTAACACACATTGGTCGAAAACTTTCGACTTGAGGCACTGAGGCATGTTGTTTGATGTTTCTTATTTGTTAAAATATATATAGATATTATTATTATCGGCAATACTTGTCAGCAAAAAAAAATGATTAATTAATTATATATATCACTGGAAATTTATTTCCGTACAAACACCAATAATTGTAATGTATTTTAAATTCAAAAATACTCTCAGTATTTATGGTAACATCGTTTTTATTTTGAATTACGTAACACCAACAACAGGGACCAAAATAGCGTATTTTATGTTTTCTCATACTTATTTGTTATGTATAATATGTAATTGTTTACTCAGCAATTGGTAGAGGTATACCTCGGAGAGGCATACGCTGAGCAAATCGATGATATTTTTATAAAACGCACTGCATCATACGTTCTACCAGCACTCGTGTATATTTAATACGCTTTAAATCTGAAAACTTTGTAGTGTAAACAATATTAATAAAAAAATATGTTTGCGTGACACTAAAAATTGACATCTATCATTATAATCAAGCTATATTTCAAGGAATGTGATGAAATAATGTTGATAAAGCTATCAATGTATGTTCAGATCGAAGCAAAAAGGTAACTAAGTCCTTGCTTACTCATGCATGTTTGTAAACAAACTTAATTATGTAAAATAAACAGCATAGTTTGAGCACCAGCGGCGAGGCGAGTCCCATTGCCAGATATTCCTGGAAGAGCGAAAAAAGCGCAGGTATACGTCGAGAGTGAAAGGGTCCACGCAATTCGAGACCAACTTAGTTTCACTAGCTGACCTTCCCGGGATTGCCGCCGAGGGTTTTTGCTATAAGATGCGCTGATTACCGCACACTGTACCGGGACACGTGGGAATTTACTTGTCGATCGAACGATTTCATTATTTGCATTCGTTTTGGAAATTCGATACAGTCTTTTGGAAAGGATAATAGAAAGTGAGATGAATAGGAATGAAGCCGTGGCAAGATTTCTTGACTGTGTGTTGGATTTTGAAGAGATACTTACTATGCACCTATATACGTTGGATCTACTTTTATACATATGTATTATTTATATTGATAACAGTTGTATTGAACAAACTTATATTTTGTCATTAACTATGCAGATAATCCATGGTCATAGAGCTAATTACTCATAAAAAAATTATTGAACCTAAACAAACATATTATAAAATAACTACATTAATCATAGAAAATCACGCAACATCTTATACATTTTCCTTTCTCAGAGATAAGTCCCTTAAAGTACTTAAATTATGGACATCAAACAACAGAGGAATCAGAAATACAATACTTTAATACACATATTTAACATACAGACAAAACACAAATATTATCATATAAATATTTGTCCTAGGTGGGGATCAAACCCACAACCTTTGGCGCACAAGATAGCACTACCATCTGCGCCATCGGGTCCGTCGTCATGGTAATTCATATATATCAATAATATCTATATTAAAATCCCTTTGTAACAAAAGATCATGACTATAACAATAAATACCAAAAGCTATTGGTAACATTTGTTTGTTCTTACATCAAACATTAATTTGTTCAGATGAATGGCACGATAAGTGTATATTTAGTATTCCATGGGAGATCGGTGTCGGTTGAACGCAAGGCATCGTGTAGATCGCTATCTGCCGTTCAGGGAACTGCGCCGGGGCCGGGTTAGCCTCTCTAATCTGTAACGTGATCTACTATTGTGCCACTACCTTTGAATCCCTCTATTTTGCGTACTTTTGCAGAACCTGATACATAGTAATCTTATATAAACGCGATCAACGTAAAATACACTCAATAGCTTGCTCGTCGCATGAGGTCAATCGTTGAAAGACTACAGATTTTTACAGAATGGACACCAAGTTCCGGAGGGTCAATAGACAACATGATCTAATTAAAATACTATATATAAAACGATAGGTATATATATATATATAGGGATCTTCACCACCATATATCCCTATATATCCTATAGGGATATATGGTGGTGAAGAATGGAGCCCCAAAATATAAATGAAAAATAAATACCAAAGAAAGACGGATACTACTTAATTTAAAAATTAAGGTATCACCTTTACGTGTAAAGAAGTAAATTAAAACAGGTAGTTTGCATACTTAAAACAAAAAAAAATAAGTTAATGAATCCAACCAGATCTTCTGGGTGTTTTTGATATTGTAACGACTAAAATTATTATTTCGCTCCTTATTAAAAAACACAATAAAGTAGTGAAACATATTTTAACGTGACTATTTTATACACTATTACAATATCTCATATACCACTAGCCCAAATAAATCTGGAAAAAATAATATTACTTACCATTATAAACTTATTGCAACACGGAGGATACCTACATAAAAAAACCAGAACGCACCCAAGTTAATTCCCACGCACGCCAACGTCATTCAAATCGAACCCATTTCTAGGCGAAATTTAAATGTTTGACAGCAATTTTTATTTGCGCAACTTTTTTTTTCAATCGATCGATGCGTGGCCGCACTTTCTACATGCATCGTGGGAATGCAGGTGAGGAAGGGTTCTCCTACGTAGGGCTTTGTCCGCCTGCTCGACCGGTTGCACAAAACTTAACATTAGCCCTTTGTGCAAACGTCAAGTGATGTTCGCTTAATAGATAATTTATGGAGCCGCCGCAAAATGTCATCCGTACGTTCTGCGGTTTTAAAATATTAAGGTTGTTTGGGCCCCAGATATGTGTAGTAGGTAGTTACCAAGATATTTGCTTCTTTGGTGTTGGCGAGATAATTGCTTCGACTTCTTTGTTAATTTTCTTTATGTATATCTCCGCGATAAATCTTTTGTTGTTTTTAATTATACACTCAGCTTCACGATTGATGATGTACCTATTTTTTGTTTGTTGCAAAATTTGTTCCATGCAGCAGGCATTTGATAATCTACAAGCTTTGTGCTGATATCACTACATTTGAAAGAGTGGCAAATAATCATGCAATTTTAATCCTTTTAAAATGAGATGTAGGTACATAAATGGTTTTATAACCGCGTTGACAACTTTAAGCCCGTAAACGAAGCAAGGTGTCCGCGCCCTAATCCGCGAACGCTTGGGCCCGGCACGTCGACGTCGCCGCCACGCGCGCCTTTTATGGCCCGCACTCATACGCCTAAAGCAACAAAAGTTAATTTTGAAAGTCATCAGATTAGTGTCAATTCACGAAGGATAACCATTACGCAAAATACCGCAATATGCCCTCCGTAAAATTCATTTTGTACATTCACATTAATTGTTTTAAGAGCTAAATTCCATTGACTACTTTGTAATACAAATTTTAAAATGTTCTTAGGATCTTATTTATTTTTTTTAATGCACCAACTCACTTCATTTCACTTATATAAATTTTACTGCCTATATAGATAGGTGTCAATAAATCAACTCTTATATTTGACCCCACTCATAATCCCCGCTCACATAAAGGGATAACAATTAACCCAACCCTTTCACTTTACAACTGGCACCGCCTATATAGCGCGGTTCACGCGGATGCCACACCAGATTTATTTATAAGGCAACCCTTTCACCCAATCAAATCGCATCATACATGGTGTAAAAAATGAACGTGCGCTCGGTAAAAAACGTAAAAGACGAAGAGGCGGTCGCGGCGCGCGCGCTCCTTGGTAGGGGCCTAATAATAACCCTTTCGCGGTGGAAGGGTTCATCGACCAATCAGGCGCGAGGCGGAGCAATGCCGTAATTAGAAACTGATTTTCTGGGTACTGGTGATAAAAAAGTATTTATATGTAGCAATAGGTGAATATATATTTGGTGCTGCTCTGTTTTACGAAATAAGACAGAAGAAAACATATACAATTAATATTAGTATGAAAGAATTTAATCTTCTGAAAATCCTATAGTCTTACGAAAAAGGAAGTCTCATTAACACTCAAAACATATCCAGTAAGGTTCCGTTGATTAGTACTGTAATCGAACAAATTCGGCTAAACAGGCCATTAAATTGCCAACACAGCAGAAATGCAATTCCCTTAATGGCGCACCACATGTGCGTAATAAACCTTTGCAAGCAAATCAAGCCACGCCTGGTCGCAAGATGGCTGCGCCCGCGGCGCGCGGCGTTCGTATCGCCGGTCGGGGCCGGTCGGTCAAATAAATGGTCCCGCATGCGGCCGCCTTGGGTGAATTAAATGCACTCACCCTCTCTTGCTTCAATTGGAGACAACTGACAATATTTTAGTTGTACAGACGTGTGCATAACACTTAGTTTTTGACATTTATTCTTTACTCTTGGCTTGTCTTGGATGTCAATCGAGTATAAAGAAGCCAGTCAAATTATCGATCTCAAATGTACATTTTTGATACTTTATTTTACTAATTATTTTTTGTGAAGCAAAAATTAAATGCAGTTTAAAACAACAATTTTAAACTTCTGTATACTTGACTTGATTCTTTTACAAAATGGTACTTAATATGTACGACTCGATTGTTTCTTAAGTAGCCATAACATTATTAAATAGAAGTAATTAATTTAATCAAAATCGATGACATGTTTACCTGGATTTTTTATACATAGTAAGTACCTTATGAATGTCTTATCGCTTACAGCTTTTTATCAAAAATCTAAAAAAAATATATTGTAGTTTCAGTTGAATATTTGAAAAATCACTAAATCAAGTCTTTAATCGGTATTGGCAAAAGGGAGGCGACTAGGGTACTGGAACCGTCAGATAGCGGTATCTGAAACAGTAGCTCAAATGCGGGAGCGGGCAGCAGCATTCTCGTCGTGAAGCTACGCTCTATTATTCTCACCACATCTGCCCAACGCAGCAAATATGGGCGAAATTTGTCGTTTCTTGGAGAAGTCTATGTCCAGCAGTGGACGTACTATAGCTGCTAGTTGAGTTGAATAGTAAGATATTATAATGTGTTTACCCTTTAATTTCCTACAAAAATTCTAAACGAAAGTCCCTCTTCTGAGCTCAGATGTACAAACATGGTGTAGACATATATTTACAAATTATCGCCGCTGTTGGCGATCCACATTTTATTACTGATACGTGCTTCCTCCCAGTATTAGTGCTTGTTAATCCCCACACTTTCTCTACATAAATTAAACTATACATTATTAAAAAGTTTGTGTTTATGCCGTGGTACGACTGTTAGTTAATTCTAAATTTTGTAAGTTTTTGGTTTTTTTACAAAGAAGTTATTAAAAAAAGTATCTTAGTAAGGATTTAGTAATATAGTAAAGAATATACTCTATTGCCGAATAATATAATATAATAATACTGGCTTAAAGCACATGGCATGTGTCAGACTGAATGTCTGATACCGGACTGAATTCTCCTGATGAATATATTTTGTTTATATTAGCATGTTACTTGAAATGTTTATTTTCTTAGTAGTTATAGTTTAGATCTAAAAAAGCAAGTAATAAATAACCAAAATAATGTTGAGGCAACACAAACAACACCGACTGTGTTTCTGGAAACAACAGACTCTGGACAACTATTTTGAGGCTTATTATCAGGAAGCAAACCTGCGGCTTACGTAAATTATGGACATTTATTGGAATCTTGTAATTTTCGCCTTAAATATATACACCATGTACTCACTTTACCTATAGAGTTATTCTAGAAAGCCCCCGATAATTAACTACAAGTTCGATAGTGACATAACACCAGTAATATAAGTTAACGTAATCAAAGGGATATTTTCCAAATGACTTTAATTTCTTCCCCACAAAATTGATAGGAGTAACTGTTAGCCGGGGCCCGCTAACAACCAAACAGTGAATAAGTAATGCGAGGACGACACGTCATACAGTTCCCAAAACAACAATAACACATCGGTTATGGGGAACATAAAATTGTCCCCCATGAACGAGGCCTAGTTACGAGTTTTCTTTTTTGTAAATAATCGAGTCGGTAATGAGGAGCCTTTAGTATTATAAAGTGGTGTACAAAAAGCGCGAGTTGTTCTGTGATAGGGGCGTATTCACACTGTGTCCACGACACCATGAGGGCGATTGTTTCACTTCTAATTGGTTAAGTAGTCCGGCCTAATTGCCTCTGAACACGGCATTGCTTAGTCGCGTTTGTGCGTTCTGTGCCCGAAAACGGACGTCGTTTAAATTATTATCATTAAGTTCTGTCAATTAACCCTCTGCAAACACAAATTACATCCGTACTAATTAATGTCAGTTGTTTAATTGAAAAATCAATGAAGTATCATTTGAAAACCTGTGATTAATACATTGTTTATTTCTATTACATACATAGTAGTTCAACTGGTTGACGTTTGAACAAGCACTTGTTTGTCGAGCAAGGTACGATTGCGAAAGCCAATTACCGGAGGAAACTAAATACCGTCCCGTACCCACCGTAGAATTGGACATATTATTGCTACTAAGATAACAGCACACAGAAAAATATATATTTTGGTTAATTTTATTAAGTATTTAAATGTACTTTTGTCCTAATAACTATTATAAAATTACTTTACAAGTATTGTAACCAGTTATTATCGAGGCATAATATCCTATGGTAGACTGTACGCTGATTTTACATGAATGGTTAGTTTTATATTATGCAATTACTATATACAATTTGCGTATTCGAATCATTTCTTCTTACCTTATCATTCATTTCAGCCATTGGAAGTCCACTGGTAGACATGGGCCTCCCCAAGAAAGGGGGAATATTTTCCATAATTGCCGCGCTGGGCTAGCGTGTTGGCTATCGCAGAATGCAGCTTTAGCGACGGGGATGCTGCTGCCCGCACTGTGCATTTGAGCTGCACTTTTTTGTATAGATATCCGAAACAGTGCAGCTCAAATGCCACCGTAATAAACCTTTGCAAGCCATTACCGCCATTTCTGCTTTAGTAGGTACCTTAGTCGCCTTTTACGACACCCGAGATAGGGGAAGGTATCATTCTACTGTGCCGGTGCCTCACGGCACTGCCGGTACTACATCAATACAAATAAATAAAATTGGAGTGGCTATTTGTAATATTAAAATAACTGCTATTTACTAAATGTATATGAATGTATACACGGTACATATAACAAAATAGTATTTTTTTTTGTAAATCTGTCTGTGTGTTTGAGATATTTATCGTTTGTTATCTCTAAAACGGTTGGATCGTCTTGATGGGGCTTTCACTAGTAGAAAGCTGATATAATAATGTGTAACTTAGGCTATAGAACTTCATGCTACGACTAATAGGAGTGGAGCATCAATCAAAGATGATGCCCAAACCACTATTACATGCCGACGAAGTCGCGGGCACAGCTAGTCGGATTTATAGCCATTAGGGCATGTTGACGGTATCAAAGTATCACACATTAGTAACGTGTACGCAAGTAAATCCAGCCAATCAGGATGCTTCAACGAGTGTAAAACAAGCGTATACAAACAAAATTAATCATGCACGGTTGATGGATGCGCGGCCGTCCGGCTGCGGCGGTGTCGGACAAGCGGCGGTTTATCGCCGTAATCCGGCGGCATTAGTCAAATTAACACGGCGTAAAGTCCGGCACGCCCGCGCCTCTGATTAGCGGAGAGTCGCGCCCGCGAATACGTCTAATTGACCTAAAAGTGCTCAACACGAATCGGTCGAAGTTGTACTTTACAAGACAGGGCTGACAGTCTTCTGTCTCTTAATTTGACTAGTTCCATAATGTCACCAAGAAGTTTAAGGTTATTATTATATTTTTATATAATACTAGCAGTGCCCACTTTGTCCGCGTGGAATAGTGTTTTTAGGTACCATACCTTAACTTATATAAACTTGGAATGTCTTATTTATTTATATCGAATCAATGGCTCGAAAAATAAGTTTCAAGTGTCTAGCTCCAATAATAGCGAAACTTCCATACAACTTTTCATCCCCTCTTTCGACCCCTCACAACCCTTTTTTCGAATTAAAAAGTAACCTTTGTCCTTTCAAGGGTCTAAAGATTATCTGTGTCAAATTTCATCAAAATCGGTATAGAGGTTTAAGCGGGAAAGCGTAACAGACAGACAGACAGAATTACTTTCGCATTTATAATATTAATTATAAATATATACATAATATATATATTAAGGATTTCAGAATTATCAAATTGATACGTCACTTTTGTAAAATATACTGTCGAAGGATTTTTAATTGTTGTAGGTAATAGCGCCGTGTACAAAACCGGCGTACACAGGTGTGCAAATATTGCTGACTGATAAGGACATATTCGGATAAATATGATAGTAACAAAAGAACGATGCTCGAACGAAGTAAACCACTCGTACATGGAGATATAATCAGAGCCAATGTTATCAGACAAACAACAGGTAGCCCTGCGGCCGACATGGTAATGCGTCGGATTGATAGGCCCGCGCCCACTAACCCTAATCAAATTAATGGTGACCAAACTGTGATTAACGCGCGCCGCAATACATTTCCATGCCGGGCCGCGGGCGCGCCCGATTTATAACCTTTTAGCGCGCCCCGAGCTGTTACGACCGCTGCCGACCGGCTGCTGTCACGCTATGCCTCTTGAGGTTGCTGATACTTCTGTGATTACAGACAACATTGTTTTAACCAGTGTTAATCTTTAAAATTATTGCCCTCACCATCATCACTATATCAGCCGTCGGAAGACCACTGTTGGACATAGGCCTCATATCATAGGCTTAGTTGAAGTAGTTGCATATAATAGCACCGCTGAGCAAGCGTGGTGGCAATCGCCGAGCATAGCTTCACAACTGAGGATGCTGCTGCTCATTTCTGTCCCTCACATTTAAACTACGAGTACAACCTTTTCTGATGGATATACCGTTATCAAAAGATTTCGGTACCTTTATCGCTTTTTACGACACCTGGTACGATTCTGAAAGGGAGGTACTATTCTGATCCGAGAAAAAATGTGCCGATGAAAAAAGTACCAACACTACGTGTTGATTACATACAAAAAAAAATCTAGTATTTCATCTGAAAAGCTACAAGCTTCACGCATAATTATTCTATCGGCGTTCTGAAACCTAATGGAATGCTCATTTTAGATTAATGAATACAAAGCATCTGAAATGACTTTTGCCACATTTGTTTCAAATACTGACTAAGCACGCATCTACATAATGAAAATGTTTGTCTTTTATTAATCATTATCTCGAAAAGTTGTACCGAACTGCCAAGTCCTTTTAATGGACTTTGAAGTTTGTTGGATCGGATCGAGATGAGTTTTCATCACGGGTGTTAATGTACAAGTTGGTAACGAGCTGGCCGCGTGCGAACCTCGCACCGAGGCAGCTACGGCCGCGCTCGCGCGCGCCGTGCGTGATCATTAGGAGTTGTAACGACCCACTTGATTGATACCGCTCCTCATATTATAAGCGCCGATACCCGGCAAACTTTCCCTCGCAAACTTTGTTTGATGTAATTAAAATCCATCTCCCGAACGGCCCGCGCACATCCGACGTGTAATTTTCCTTTCAAAGAGAACTTCCGTTTTATTCCGCCTCTCCCACACCTCCCCGCTCTAATGAAAGATTACTTTTCTCCGCCTAAAAAGGCTTTTAAGCAACGCCAGCGAAATGACCGAAGTTTTATACTTTAATGACTTAGTGCAAAATTCGCCGATTCTCGAAGAAATTTTAAACTTAGATTAAGATTTCGATGTTTGAAACTGCGAGATGTTTTCGAGAGTAGCTTTACTTTGACTAAATATGAATTTTAAGCAATCAGCTCTAATTACTTTTTAATTACTTTTTGTGATAGCAAACTGCTGAATATTTGTATTTACTAAGAGCCATTAAACAGATTGAAGTCAAACAACAACTCTGGTCGTTGATTTGTATGCAATGAAACGTCTGACCTTTGAGATGTATGCTTAAAGATTGGGTTACCTGACTATGTGCATCTAAAACCGAAGCGTAGCCAACATGTTAAGGATAGCAGGGCGTACACGCGTGGCGGCCCCTGGTCACCGAACATACTTATTAATTGCGTCTCTCTCCGTCGGTGCACGCGGGGCACAAAAACGCGTCCTCGGCGCTGTCAGCGAGGGAAAAAATCAGTGAGCGATCGTCCCCTCGCGACCGAGTCCATCATATTGATTGAGGGCGGCCCGACCATTGGTCAGCTTCCCCCGCGCCCGTTCATTTATTATAGACACTGCGATGTTGCCGCAACGCACTGCCGCACGTACGTTTTAAGATGAATTGTTAAATTCTTACCAATCATGGCTTGGGACCCTCTGATTCGAACTTCGCTTGCCATCGATATTAAGCCCGGTAACTGCTACATGAGGGAGATTTTACAGTGGAATTCAGGAATAGTTTAAGGTTACTAGAATTCCTAACTAAAATCTAACATATTGCTAGATGCTCACTGCGATAATTAATTTGATTTACATAATTCAAAGTTTTCATTTATATTATCAGAAAATACGTTGTTTATCTTGCAACTAGCTTTTTACCCACGACTTCGTCCACATAGTCTAGACTTTATATTGTGTCCCGATGAAAAGCTCTTAAGATTGAATGCAGCCTATATATGGATGGTGCCTAGTCTTCAAACTATCCCTATGCTAGATTAATAACAATGGGTTAAATTGTATAACGGATATATAGGGCTTATTTCGCAGCCATAATAAAAGTGCGAATTTTATTCTTATGTATAAAATACATTATTGTAAAAATGTTCTGTTCTTAAATCTGTTAAATTACACAAACTTTACTTTAATAATAAATCTACACAACATGTCATACTTTAACTGACTCCGATATAAGATAAGCACTTGGGTTACGGATATTAGACAAAAGAGGAATCCCGAAACTCAAATATTCATCATTAAAATGTTTGATTTGGTTTCCTAGCTGAGGATTGAACCCACGACCGTTGGCGCACAAGATTGGAACACCGAAGGCGCCATTTTTATTAATTTACCACCAAACGCCCCCCAAAATTATTTTACTAAGAATATTCAAAACTAAAACCCTTCTTCACCAATAGCTATTGAACACTAATGGATTGTAATTAACACGAAACTAAAACGCGGCTGACAGCATAAACACTGCCGAAACGATCAGTTATACTGATAGGTACTTATAATTGGCAAAAGAAGAAAAGAGAGGTCCTAGCAGCGCGCGGTGATCCATCATCCCTCCACTGACCGCTGCCCCCACCACCCTCTTACTTTTCACTTTCTCTACATATTTTAAGGAGAATCAAACTTTCCTCTGCCCCCTCTTGTGTCGCCAAATCGAACGCTCGAAAAATCGGGACTAGTTACTGATTCTAACAAATAGTGTCTACAATACATTTAAAATTCATACTTCCGTTGTATTTCTGTTGCTTCATAACTCAGTATCTAATATTATCACACATGAACACAAAAGGTATTTTAGTTGTTTTTTGAGTATTGGTAAATGACAAACATACACAATATTGTTTACATGTCTTTGTTCTTATGTATGTTTCTATAATTTGTATCTTAGTTTATATAAGGCCTACTGCATTTTATTATTTGGAATAATTTTACGCGATGACTTTGTCTGGTTACATAGTACAATAATTTTATCCCGTTATCGTAGAAGTTTGAATCCCGTTCTATTCTTGTATAAACTAATATTCTCCTGCACACACACATTAGTTTATTTTAGGGCAGTTTTTCTATAGTAACTTTTCAAAGGACCCGATCCAAATATATTTTAAAACAAAAAAACATAAAAAAATATATTTTTTGTTGAAGTTGTAAAGTGTACATGCTTTTGAATATGCATTGTTTTATACAGATTTCCCGTGTAGTACAGACACAATAGAGCAGGCTTTATTATATTGTGTCTGTACTAGGTGATATTAGTGGTGAAAAGTTAGGTTTGACGTTACTGCTATATAGTGGGCGGAAATGAGTAGCAGCTACCGTCGCAAAGTTACGCACAGTTATTGGAGAGTTCCTGCTTACGTCTTGGGTATGCCTATATCCAACAGCAGACGTGTCGCATCTATATAATGATAATGAATAAGAAGTAATGTTTGTCACAATAATTTCTTACGTGTATAACTCATGATACGTTCGCTAACAAGGCACACCTAAGTAATATCCCGCTGATATACATCAGAACGTCTCATGAAACCCAAACTCAAAGCCACACTAGCACCAGAGCTTTTATTTCCGACTTGTAATAGAGAGCCCGCAGTGAGCTCGCGGGCGGCGCGACACTTTTCGAATATTAGTTGTCTTGTTATCAACGCCAGCCTCCTCGGACCCTGTCAATGTAAATTCCTTTATCTTCGACACTCTAATTCTGTTGGGACACAACTTTTGGCACCTTTACATTTGTGTCCGCACAACGAATTTTAGTCTTTGTCACCAATTGAATTTACTTACACTTTTATTTTGTTCCAGAAGCCCTTAGTGGTTTCGTTGCCTCGAATTCTTGATATCGCTACCTTTTTAGTAAACTATACTTCTCTGTAGGGAAAACAGATGACATGAATTGACAAGACTTAAAAGCTTAAAGTTGTTTGAGTTCTCGCTGATTTGGATATTTACAAATGAGAACTACAATGTACCTAAGTGTTAAAAAGTGATACTTTTTTGCAAATATATATTTTAAATGTTACATAAATAAAACAAAAACAATACGGAGAAACGTCGGTTATTTACAAAAAAACAACCGACGGCAGTAAGTATACAGACAATCCAACGTTGTTCCGCCGAACCAGGCAACTAAACAAACAATAATGGTCCTCGGTGGAGTGCATCGTATGTGATGTGAGGAGGCGACGGCGACGTGTGGCGTGGGAGGGCGCGTTGCCAGGCAACCGTTTGTTTTCGCGCTGGGCGGGTGAAGGGGTAGCTGCGTGATTGATCAGCCTATCCCGGAATGCCTACCGCTCGCTCCAAAAAGATAACGACGTTTCTGACTCGGCTGCGAGCGCGGTGAAAGTAATCGAAACTGTACTCTTCTCGTGCACACTGTTACTCGCATTCATTTGTTTTAGTTTTTCCAAAATATGATACAGTGCTTTGTCAACTTCGATGTAAAGTTACTCAAATGGTAGTGAGTTAACAAAGACTTTGAAGAAGATCCTTGCCAAAACTTGATTCGAATGTTTTGAACTGCTCCTAGATGTATAATTTATTTTAAACATTTAATATTTAAACTTAGGCAAGCTTAATTGAATTGTCGCAATTGTTAAAGCAATTGAATTCAAACTTACTTGTGTAGTTATTTCGTGTCGAATTGTATATGTACTTATCCCAATACAATACAAACATTCTGTTCCTATACAACATGTAATCTATTTTATTTTGTATGTTATATACAATATGTAAGTACATTGACTTTAAATAATGTTTAATGAACTTAATTTACCCATCTGTTGCCTTCTTATTATTACTGGTGACTTTTTTAACAATAAAAAAATGGCGTGTTAGTAATTGCAAATAATATGTTTTATGCCGTTGGGTACCGGCAGAGTAGAATAGTACCTTCCTCAGTACCAGGTGTCGGAAGAGGCGACTGAGGTACTGAAACCGACAGATAGCGGTATGTCCATCCAATATGGCGTAGCTCAAATTACCAACAAGCTTGCCCAGAGCGGCAATTATGCGCAAATTTCCCCCTTTCTTGGGGAAGCCTATATTCAACCGTGGACTTCCAATGGCGGAAGCAATGATGATAAAGTGATAATATATTTATTCTTGATTAAAGAACAAATAATAATGATATATTTATTCGACATTAAATTATTGCAAAAGTATAGTATAAAACTGATAAGTATATTTCATTTACAGATATCGATTTCTCACTTCTAAATGACTATTTAAAATAATATCATCTAGACATATTTAAAAAGTTAACTTTTTATTGCCCTGAGGCATAAGTTGAAAAAAATGATTTTTAAAAAAATATTGTTTGCATTTGCAGGATTCTTTAGTCTTTGGCTTTGTCATATTCTTTTGTCTATTGCATTTTTAGAAAAGTATAGTAACATAATACCTTAAGGTTAAAGTACCTACGTTCGACCGCATGGCTTTGTTCACAGGCTAAACAAGGACTGTTGCTCCAATTTTTTTTCTAAAAAACATGATTGTTTAAGCCCAAACTTGAAACTGTGCAATTTTGAATGCCAACCTTTTCAGCTTATGGTTATAGAATATTCTAGCGTAATTTTGCGAAACCTTAAGACATTTTATTTTTAGTTTAGTTAAATAGTATTCTTGTAAAAAATGTGTGGTTTGGTAGGTAGTCAATAAATCAATTGCATAATTTAACTCATGGTAACCTTATTTTATGCATTCGATTAAATTTCGAATTATACAACTCACAAGATTGCATTGCATTTTATCTATACTTTAGACTCCACTCCATGAGACAATGTAAATACCTACGATTAATCTAACAATATTAATTTCAATTGGTACTTACGGGTATTGGTACTTTCTACTGGTAAGCTATAATTATGTTTAGTTTGTGTGAATTGTAGGTACTTATATAGTAAACTTTTGGTGCACAAAGATACTTTATAAGTGATTATTTTAGCCAGCCAGCCAGAACGTCACGCGTTGACTTTAGCTATAATTATCAGTACATTTTAACAGCACGTAAAAAGAACCAAACACTACTTTAAAAAATACAAATACAATAGATTCTTATTCATTGCGTACACAGTAAATAAAAAATGGGTATCGACTCACTTTTTGCAACATTCAAAAGGTACCATTCGCAATGTGGCATTTGAATATATTGAATATTCTCCTTTTTAGAGCCCATTATATTGTTCGCTCTATATTTTATTGTCCCTACAAAAGAGTATGCGACAATTTTCAATACGCAGAAATAAAGTATTTTACGGGCACGACTGTTTCGCAAAATGGATTGCCTCGCTTTTTCTATTCTCATTTTTTATTTCTTGCACAAATTGCTTTACTAAAAAACTGGGAACATAAACAATAGAAATTAGAAACTAAATTATATAGCATTGAATGGGAAGTTAAACAGCTTTAAACTATAAACGAGACATGTAATTATCTTAAAAGAGCCAAATACAAAAATGAAGCTGAAATTAATTTACATTACTCGTCAGACACGGCAGAATCGTTAAAAAGAATGGAAAACTAACAACCTATAATTACAAACCGCTTAATTACAGCAGTTGACATCCTTTTTTCGAAAAAAAATATTTCTCTAATGGAATTTAATGATAGGGTTAGCTGTGAACAAAAAACTGCTATCTATGGCATTAATTCAAATTGTTTAATTTTGCTGCGTAGTTCATTTTCAAATATTAATAGTAATGCCGTATATAAATAATTAGATAGCTCAAAGGATATTTGACCCATTCTTCTTTTGAATATATGCTTGTGTAACTATTGCTATTATTTTTCACTTAGCTGCTTTATATGTGATTTTATAAAGCTGGAATAAAAACATCTAAAACATTCTGTAAAATAAAATATTGTGAATTTAATTAGACTGAGTTTGGTACAGCAAACGTTCACCATAACAATGGTCGATAAGTAGCCCGACAGGCAAACGAGTGTGAAATATACGGCATCTAATCTTAAACGGAGTCACATGAAAAAATGTAATAAAGCAGACATATTTCCATGCATATCTTATCAAGAAATTCCACCGGCCGCGCGGGCTGCGCGCCGTCCCAAATTACTGCTATTATTTTATAATCCCTCTTAGTTACGTTTTGAATATTAATCACATTCCTCAGCTTTTTCCGGACGATCCATTTCACGGAGAGATTTTCTGTTACCGTCACGGCACTTCCGATCCTTACAATATTTGCTTTGTATATTATTTTTATGGATGGTCAAGAAAGCCCTTTTTATGTCTTGGACAATTGTTTTGCTCTTCAGGACGTAACAGTTCATTATCTAAAAAGATGAACGTAGTAAAACAGCTAACTTTTGAGGGGTATTAAAATTTTATATGCTCTATTAAAAATGCACTCATTGATGATATTTACGCACCGGCCACGGGTGTGTTATGCTAACAAAGTTATAAATGACCGTCCACGATTATTACCCGCGGGAAGGACTGCCTAATTAAAACATTCACATACCGCTGCCTTTCAAACACTTACAAAAAATCACCCTTACGGCTGCAATAAGGTGGATTCAGCTTTTTATTGAGACGGCTAAAAAACACAGCACACGCGTCTACAAAATCGGATTAAAAAAGGGGTAAGGAAGACGTGTGGTTTTAAAAAAACTCTGATATCGTATAACCCTAATTCGGCGAGATACTGATAGAGCTATTTGAGAGCCGTTAAGGTCGAAACGACCGATTGTTTCCCTATCGATTAATTGGATCATACGGTAATCGATAACCTTCACGGCAACGTGTCTTTCCATCTGCCGGCAAGGCGTTTTTTGTTGATAATCGGTTTTTAAGTTATATGCTATAATACTTATTTTAAATTATTATTTTGAATGACTATCAGCTATTCTATAATTATTATTTTTTAAATGTCCATTATGATCGTAAATAAAAACCTCACTAAAGACTAACGTCACAAAGACTAACTTCCAACTATGACGTCAACATAAATTTTTACCGACGCTCAAGAAGAAGCGCTCCAAATTTACGTGAAAGACTGTGCACTTAAATTTTATGGACTATCTAGTAGAGACGTACGCCGCCGCCGAGAAAGAGCGAATGGCAGGTAAAGAATGGCTTCGCTCGAATTAGCGGCTCCAACTGGGTAGATGAACGCGGAACTCTTTATTCAAGTAGTGAATCATTTTATTAAACACACGTCTACAAGCCTGGAGAACCCTGCTCTATTGATCATGGACAATCATGAATCGCACCTCAGTATTGTGGCATTAGATCTAGCCAAACAATCTGGAGTAACGATTCTTACACTGCACCCTCATACCACAAAGATGGCAGCCACTTGATGTAGGATTGTAGGGTCCATTCAAAATCTATTACAACGGCGCTGTGGATTCATGGTTGATGAGAAACCCTGGAAAACCGATGAGTATTTACAATATCGCAGAGTGCGTAGGTCAAGAATATACGAAAGCCATGACCCCAACAAATATTATATCTGCCTTTAGAAAATGCGGTATTTATCTGTATGACGTAGACATATTTACGGACTTCAATCAGACTTCAGGTCATCATCAGTCACAGATAGATATCAACCGGGGCCATCTATATCTAATGCCACTCCTGAACAACTACAACATAGAGAGACTTCTGGAAGTCCTTCATCGGACGTGACATGTGCTGAGAGTCCGTCTTTACTTGTTGCCGATGAGAATTTTGCAAAGCTTTTCGAGGAGCTACCCAAACCAGACTCTAATTCACTTAACGGAACCACAACATCACTAATCCAGGAAATTCTGGCAGGTGTAACTCCTGAACCAGGATCTAGCTCTCCAAATATAGCGATGACATCGCGTTCCGAAGAAATTTCTGGGAGTGAACTGAACAGAGACTCGACCCCGCCACCCGTTGAAGCAGAACCTGGAAGTTCTGGTATTCAATCTAAATTTGTAACTCCTGAGGAGTTTATGCCTGCTTTGAATGCTGGGCCACGGACTGAAAAGCGTACACCAAGAAAGTTCGATAAAAGCATAATAGCAACGGATTCCCCATAAAAGGAACAGATAGCTGAAGAACGTAAAAATACACAAAAAGAAATCTGCGGCAAAAGCAATCAAGCGACCGGCTTTTTCTGATAAAAAGGGAATAAGGAAATATAAAACGGCTAAGACGGAACCAGATCCTAAAACAAGTACCGAGAAAGTTGAGCCAGAAAATAAGTGCTTAAAAGAAACTGATTTGAGTGGACTAGACGATGAAGAAGAGCTTGATGAGGAAGAAGAGCTTTCTGTTACCTTTGATTATAGAAAATTTTAAAAAACTTAATCGTAAACCCGTTTAAAATGATTACGTGCTAGTTTTATTGGATGCTAAAAAACTAAATGTTTATTACATCGCAAAGATAATTGAATTAATGGGTTCTAATAAATTTGGGGTTTCGTTTATGAGACTGAAAGTTAAAGATATGATGCAATTCCGCATGCCATTGGAACCTGATCTTTTGGAAATTGATATCAAAGATGTAATAATGATTCTTCCACATCCGCAAATCAATGGTACTAAAATCCGGAACTCAACCTTTGTTTTTCCTGTCCGTGTATCACCAAACATGGAGTTGCGTTAAGTGAATTCGTCGTATTTTTATATTGTAGTAATTTATCACTACTAGGCACCTACTTGGTTCTAAGTGCCATTAGTTCTATATTAATTACCATATTTGTTACTTTGAGACTAATTAATATAAAGACTATTTTCACTATTAAATGTTTATACTTAACGTAGGTCTGTGCCTACAGCTTAATGTGATTTTTGTAACTGAAGACTTATAAATCTTTGTAACTAAGTATTTAAATTGTTAACTAATTATGTAAGTGTCTTTTTAACACCAGAGTCTAATTAAAGAGTGCCATAAGAGATTATTGTTTTGTTGTGGCTAAAGGTCTGAAAAATATTATGTTATTAAAGGTCCTATTTACGTGTCTATCTGTGAATAAACCTTTTCTGATTTATGATTAAACTAACTGTTACCCGTGACTTCGTCCGCGTGGAATAGTATCTTTGGGTAGCATTTTTAATTATTTAATAAGAATCATTAATATTAGGTATATTAAAAAAAATAAAAAAATATTTGTTTACAGTTGGTATAAGGTACCTATGTATTCCATTGAGTGGCAGAAAGCACTTAGGATTTACCCACGATTTCATCGGTCGGTGCTAATGTTGCCCCTTCACACAGCCACTTTCTATTCCTCATGTTATATTCCAAACCGAGATAGACGTTGATTTTAACATCTTCCAAGTTGTGGACAGCATTACAAAATTCTTTATTAATTATGCCGAATTATGCCGTTAGCGTCCGTAGTCATTCGACCTTCACCGATTTTCAATAAAGCAGCTGCATATTGCCCCGATTGCGTATCATTATGTAAAAATCACTAAAAACATGCGAGTACAACCATTCGCATGTTTTTAGTGACACAAATTTTTTTTACATGCACCCATAATTAAGATGTTCAAGTTCAAGTTTCAAACATGCATTTATCTCATCTGCTGGAGTGCCTCCGGTAATGACAGGTAGTGTCTGTCGAAAATCATCAGCAAGCGGCACTACCATCCCACCTATTAAACTCTACGTTACTTCTGATATTTTTCAGAGTCCGATTGAGCCCCTCGATCGTTTTTTTATGCGACATTGTGCACTCATCCCACACCAATAGCTTGCATTGCTGTAGCATTCGGCCACGATCGCTGTTTTTTGTAATGTTACCAACTGGAATTTCCTCATAAGGTAAATTTAATGGGAGCTTAAGTACTGAATGTGCCGTGCGGCCTACCTGTGCCGAGCAGCGTCGCCGCAATTCCAGAGGAAGCTACGGCAACAGCTATTCCTTTGTCTTTGCGGATTTTGGCTAAAAGTTTATTTTAAAAAAAATTCCAGTCCCTCCTGGCGCATCTAAGAAAAACAATCTGCCCTCACCATTATCGATTCTTTGCACAACAATATTAAAGACAAATTTTTGTTCCGTGTTCAATCAAGGAACAGACTCTGATATTTGTTGCTGTAAAGAACAGACAAGAGACATTGTAGTCCAGTTCTCTTATTAAATCACGACTGACTTCTCCGAATCTTTGTGGCCAGTTCATTCCAAAATGTGATAATGTCTTGCCAGATATAGCCATCACTTGGTCTTCAATCTTAGTTAGCGCCTCGTTATATAGTAAATCATTATATGTGAAATTGGGATTATTTTGTTGTAGTCTGTGCAAAATATCATTCTGGTACTTTTCCCATAATATCTGAGGATTTGAAAGAACACACGTCGCTATGAGAATGGCAAAAAGATCTCTCACCTTAGCTGCTGATCTACATTGTGCAGCCTCTTCTAAGGTGGAGTCCCAATGATTATCATTCTCAAACAATCCTCTAGTTTCATAGGCTTCTCGGAAGGTAATAAAAGTTTGACCATTGTAGTTCTTGAGATCATTGAACGAAGTTGGCCCACGCACGTGGTGTAGCAGTAGTCTCAAACAAAAGCATTCAATGTTGCTAACGTGGACAATATAGACTCGGCCTAATGCATCTTCAGATTTAATGCCAGGCCAATCCAGAACAGCAGTTCCTTAAATTCGGCGTTTCCAACATTTTCTACTGCCATCCCACGTGTAATACCGAGGTACCTGAACGTACAAAAGTGTTTTTGCAAATTCAACTCATCTGTAAAGGTCAAAGAAGGCGGTCAAAGTGGTTTTTGGTGGTGTTGTCACTCGCTGGTGAAATAAATTATTATAATTAAAATAAATTGCTGGTGAAATAAAATAAATTGCTGGTGAATTAAAATAAAATCCATTCACCATTCTCTAGATGCACACTGAGGTGCGTAGCAGTATGATGCCTTTCATGCAAAGTAAACCCTAACAGGTGCCATACAGCTTCGTAGCTGCTGACATAGCGACCAGACTGAAACGTTTGTACTTCGTCGACTGGGTTTGAGGACTCTGAGTTTCTGAAATTAAAAAATAGCTTGATCGCTGCCTTTATTAATATATTTGCAGATGTATTTGCACGCATGGAACCGCAAGCTTCTACATTTATATGGGCGTTGAAAGTATTAATAGGACAGGCGAATATGGTACTACCCAACTATTGTCGACAGAAACTTGAATACCATTTCGGAGTTTAACAGATGCCGTCCGGCCTCCGTCATCTGGTGCTCTTCTACGATACACCGGGTAGCCATTCTCGTTATGGAGAGTCTCTTTTAGTAGGTTGCGAGGAAATTTTTGTGTGCATTTACGATCTTTCATGCACGGGCATAAAGGGTTTTCAGCCCCGCATGGACCGTGGATCATGTTTTTCATAACAATATCGTAAAGTGCCATGTCATTGTTAGGATCCGGTATTTCAGCGCTTATAATTTTATTAATTTGGTCAGGTCGCAATTTATCTTTTAACCAAAGCAAGATATGGGCATATGGCAGCCCTTGCTTCTGCCACTCAATGCATAAAGCATTGCACGTCTCCAAAAACCCTTCTTTTAGTAGATGGATTGCAGTTGAAGGTTACGAATAAATCAGGTAGACCATACGTACGCACATAGGCAAATGCGTCTTGAGTATACTCGTGTAAGTATCGGGGACTGTTCACTAACGACGAGGGCAGAATCACCATTTTACCTATATTATTAGGGTTCACGTTGGCATCATTCGATACAGCATCTCGGAGATGAATAAATTTTCGGCTCTTAATTTTGTTTGATTTAAAGATATGTATCGCAATCTTTCGCTTTTAACCTTCACGTACATATCAACATAATACTGGTTAGCGAGCTGTTTGTCTCGTTGTATTACGTTAAAATCGTCTTCGCGTATCATCATGTGATAAGCATAAAAGTCCATGCTCGATACTTTTTTGTTGGGCAATGGGAGGTTGGTCACTGGATTGACCTGTTGAATTTGAAAGAAGTACCCCTCTTGCCCCTTGCTAAACATAAGCGGGTATTGTAATGCGTCATAAAACTTGTGTGTGTCGGGCACTCTGGTCAAGGTATTAGCATGGGCTTGTAAAACAATATCACGCGATGCGAACTGTTCACCACAAACCATGGCGGTAACTTCGTTTATTAAGGGTGCATTATAACGTCTTTCATGTTCCCCGCTTCGCGTACAATCTGGGTGTATAACTAGTTTGTAATTTTCCCCTGGCATTATTTCTAAGGCTGTTTTGAAGGTGTTAATGAGGTTATTATTTTCGTGCAGTTTTTTAAAACAATGTCCCTCTTAACTTCTTCAATATTTTGACATCTGCAGTCAACCTCGCTGTTTTCGTCTCCCATAAAATAAATCTGTAGAAATTTTGGTTGATCATTATTTGTGGGAAGCAAAGAGCCAATCCTATGATAAACTTGCCCTTGTACCGTAAATGTAGGTGAAAATCCAGGCATGATGACCTCATTACCCACACCAAATGATGTCATTTGAAAGCAAGATTTTTAATTTCTTATTATGTTTAAAAATTACCGAGATTCTTTGCTGTAGTATAGAAGTAAGGATTTCAGTGGCTCGTCGGGGTCACCAAGCGTTGGTACTGATACTTTGCCTCCAGAGCAGCACATACCTGGGGTCTGTTTCTTCCACTTGAGTGCCTCACAGTGTCTGCATTTATTGGCCATTCTACCTATGAGGACTAATCGATGATTAAAGTAATCAATTAACGGATCGTAACCAAAAGCAGCATCGGCAAATGCCTCCCATTTAGTCATCGTAAACGTACGTCTCCTTTCTGCTTGTCGCTCGGAATTAATTAAACGTCGTCTGCGTGTTTCTTCGGAGGTCTCTGCGGCTATGTATGAAACTTGACGCTAAGCATCTAAGATTTGGCGAGCTTGGGTCTGCTGAGAGGTCTTAGCAGCTCTTTGAGTCGCGTGACGCTCGGCATCCAATACCTAGCGAGCTTGGGTCTGCTGAGAGGTCTCTGCAGTCCTTTGTGCAGCATGACAATCAGCGTCTAAATTACGACGAGTCTGCATTTGCTCAAAAGTTTCAGCAGCCCTTTGAGCTGCGTGACGTTCGGCTTCTTAAGTCCTACGTCCGAGATCTTCCGATTCCAGTGATTTAGTAAGTTTAGCAGCCCGAGCTCTGCTAGAGCTATTAGCTAAATTGTACTTTCGTTTGCGAGGTATCGTAGAAAAACAAAAATTAAATAAATCGAACAAATAGATATACAGATTGAGATTTATTATTATAAAAAAATGCGCTCACCGTACGGCGATGTGTTTAAACCACGTTTGAATGGAAAAAAATAAACTAAGAAATTATTTACAACCAATGCATAAAAAGAATAGGAGGTAAGTAGGTTAGGTTAGTTTTACACCTACTACGACTTATTAGATTAATTCAAAAAAGGAAATAAAATAAAATTGGATTTTTTTAAGTAACGGAAACTATCTTACCTACTATTAACTATGAACTAAAAGATCCCGAAATATTAAGTATGTACAAAATTAATTTACTTGACCTAACTAATAAAAAATACTTACTTAAAAAATTATACAAACAATAAAATAATTTTACTGGATCGAAAAATGTAATTCTCTGTAGCGCAAAGTTCTCTAATCGCATGCGTCCGACAACAACGTCTGTCCTCACGTGTCGGCTCATTCAGGTAGGCATAGTTAGATTCGTGCGCTCCCCCACCACACGACAGCGCCGTTGCCAGCCGCCACACATTGGCGAATGTGCGTGACGACGACCGATGACCGACAGCAACGGCGGCGATGCAGGGTATTCGTTAAAAGTTTCATGGTTTAACTTTTAAAATTAAGAAATCCCAGACAACTTTTCACCCCTCCTTTTAACCTCTTACAACCCCTTTTTCGCAATAAAAAGTAGCCTATATCCTTTCTCAGGGTCTAGACCATCTGTATACCAAATTTCATTCAAATCCGTTCAGTAGTTTTGGCGTGAAAAAGTAACAGACAGTCAGACAACGTTACTTTCGCATTTATTATATTAGTAAGGATGTTTTGTATCATTTACTTGTTCAAACGTCAACGTTAAATTCAAAACAATTAGTATAAAATACTGTTTCATTGTTGAATAAAGAGCGTTTCACTGTGTACACCCAGGTGGACACAATGAAACATTGTCCATTAAAAAAAATCCTTTTGTGAGTTTTGAATTTAATGATTATAAAAACGATTAATGCAATTTTATACCAAATCAAAAAAGCTACCTTCCTGTAAAAAACTTAGTTCCATGTCTAAAGAAATGAAATTAATGTGACATTTTGAATTTTGGTGTTGTACCTTTAAAAACTACCCATCTACATACATGTCAATTACTTCCTTAGCCGCACTGCCGTAATTAATTCTACAAATGCAATGTGTCGCTTTCACAAATTCAATAATCGTATATTCGACAGGTGTCGGCTTAAAAAACACACCGTATCCACAGAAAGTTGTTATGATACCTCAACTGTCACACTATCTGATATTTTTTATTCACCCCAAAAACCTTCCCTTCGCTATATTCATAAATATTAGTTATGTCTATTCTTGCACTATAATCCTTTTAATGTTGCGCGTGGCTCGGACATAAAAGGGTTGCTTATAGAAATAGTTTAAAAAGTGAAATTCAATCGTACCTGCCGTATGCTCACATGCGTTCCTCTGCATTTTTTTTATAATTAGTATGTTGTACAAAGTTTCTTTTATGTTTTATTAGTAACTGAGTCGTGTAAGGTGCAAAAATGCGTAAATTATAGATTTCTAGTATTATTGAAATAGGTATAAATATATTGTATTAAACCATACTTTTTCTTGCAGGTAGCTTTTTGTGGCTTGTATATTGAACCTGCAGTAATGAAAACATTTAAATTAGCTAGATGACTGACATGATCTCGTAGGGTCATCAGGGTCACTAGTATAATAAATATAGAATCTAGTAATTCCTATTATAGAAATATTATTGTATTATTTATAAATTTTTTGAAGTTTGGAAAGTGATTGTGATGAGACTATTTGTATAAAGTATATTTTGAATTTGAAATAATAAAAGATAAAAACTGATTAAAATTCGCATTGTCGGAAGAAACAGTAATTTCACTCTTATAATACTTTCTTGATATTAAACTATTATTAATATTCGTGTTTTTCTAGTAATTCAATCAAAAGGTGAATATAAAAAGAATACCAATACAAACGATTAGTAATTTTCAATAATTGAAAAAAAATGAGATTAGAATGTTTGTAAAAATACTATTTATATATTAATTCATTAATTCAAAGTATATTCTTATTTTTTTTTAAAGTATGAATTATGCATTTATCCATCAGATTACTGTAATGAGGAATACTAAATTGGCTAATACTTTAAATACAAAGATAATAAAGATCATCAATTTCAAGTCAATACTACTCACCGAAACAGGATGAAAAAAAATTAATACGGTAAAAGGTAATAAACAGTTGTAGAATTAATTATAAGTAATTTCTCAAAAAATTAACATGATTTATGTCATACAAAATTTTTAACGTTTCTGAAACTTTATGGTTAAATTACTAAAAAAGTAGAGTTGATAAGTCTAAGATAAGAAATTACTATCGCTTATGAAGACATATAATTAAATATATTTTTGGTACATAAGAAAGCTTACGCTATTAAAAAAAGCAAATTTCGTTAAATTGCTTTGTGCCGTAGTTATTGTTAAAAGTTGAAGTTACTGTAATATTTAATACTTTAACTGACTGACTCAACCTTCGGGAAGATAGCCAGGAATATGATGCTGGACTACGAACTCAATTACAGAGTACTCATAATATAGATTTCAGAGACCTTCAATCTATAGCCGATCATTGCATTTGTAGCAACTCATTAAATACTCAATTACGCATGCAATAGTTATAAAATTAACCATTTTCCCCGATTAAACTGCATGACGATCATTAGACGCTCATGTATATGATAAATTACTATAATATAACAATTAGAATCAATTTATACCCAATCGTATTCCTGCTCCGGCGTACAAGTGCACCGCGGTGCGGGTTTGTAGTACCAACAATGCAGTAAAGGGTTGCCGTGACGCGCGTGTAAACACCGCGTAATTGAGGCAACGGCGCAGGTAGAAGGGTTCACAATAGACGATCGACGCGCCATTTCGCTAATTTGACGTGAAAGGGTTATTGTGATGTAGTTAGGGATCAGCTTTATTATGTTGACAAGATTGTTTTGTTCTTTATTTTAAACAGGTTGATTTGAATATTTTTTTACAATAAACAAAGACTTTTTTAAATAACAGGTTTATTATATTAAGATACAAAGGTAACTTATCGTTAAATTAACTAAGATTTGTATTTAAGGCACAATATTTAAATAAAAAGATACCTATTAAAATTTTTAATTATAAAATTAATATATTTTATGTATTGATACATATAGTCTTACTCTAGTATTGTTAGAGAGTAATTTAGGGATTTTTGAAAATATCTTAACTTAAAAGGTCGAAACTAAAGATTTTTAGAAAGCCGAACCTTTCTAATCAATCATATAATCAAAAAAAATACAAGACTATAACAACCCGATGGTCGTTGTCATGCTGTTGAAAGGCGTTATATATTTATTTATGTGTGTGGATAACATGAAAATCTCCATCAATACATACCCATTTCTGCCAAAATCATTCGTGATCGTTCATATTGTCTTAGATTTGGTCATTAGTGTAAAGTTTAATGTGTAGTAGGAGTATACCATCTCTTTACCATGTGACATCTATAATCCCAAGAGTATTGCATATAAACAACGTCATGGTCTTATGAGCAGGTAACTAGGTACTATATATATAGTTATCAATATTCTTCCTCATTAGAGACCATATTTGATCACACATTGATTAATTCTGATCAATAAGTAATTATTTAATATAGCTATTGTTAGTGATTTCAAGGGCCATTATCGACTAAATATCTCTCGCACCAACTATGGGACATATATCGCTCAATAACAATAAATAAAAAAAGTTATAAAAAGGGAACTGGCAATCTGTGTACCCTTTTGTTACGGTCGATTGTACTACTGATAAAGGGATGAATGGTGCGGCTGTCCGCGAGACTAATTTATAAATAATTGAGATCTCATTTTTGGATAAAAATTGGAAAGCGAAATAATGTTTCATTTCATTCTCGTTTCCCTTAAAACTCAAAAGATCCATATATTTAGGCAGTTTATTCATAGATCATATTAGATTAGATTCATAGTAGATAGTACATAGTTAGGTAAAAAATATAAACCAAACATTAAAGTATTTGTTTTGATTGTAAAGATTTTGCATAGGTAATTACTTAATTTTAAAATTAATATAAGATCATTTTTTTGAATTGTCTGAATCCGGTACTACAAGTCAAATTATTTGTTAATTTTTGAAACATTTCTTTAAAATAGTTGGAATATTGAAACTGAACTGGATCGTTCTTCAACACATCGATAGGTGATCGTCGCACAATGGCGAGTTATTATTTTATCCGTTATAATAAAAGAACCTAATTCACAACTGTCGATACAGAAAAGGATTTTTTTTCCATAATAACGGCAATCGATAGACGCGAGGTAGTGATTACTAGTTTCAAAAGCACCCCTTTCTGACCCACTTTTTACCAGTTTTTAACAATTTTTACTGTTCCCTCTTCAAAAAGCTCCCTTTGAAAGGCCGGGCGTGAACGAGTTGATGATATTACATTTTTTTGCAAAGAAAGGAAATTTACGAACAATCCGCTGTATTAACAACAAAAACAGCGAATTTGTACGTATTGTGAGAGTTTTTTGCGAATTCGCGTGCGCTTGCGCGTCGGCGGCGTCCGTGCGAACCCTTCCCAGCACGGATTGCGTGCGGAACCCTTCCCTGCGCTCCGTATATGCAAGGGTCACCCTACGTCGACAGCCACGCAGAAGCGCAAGGCTAAAGCACCCAACCAGTCCCTCGGCACATGAGCCCTTTTTTCCCCGGGAACGCCGCTCGCTACATTTCGCATGTGTGCCGCACGACAGCTGCAATGGTTTTTATATACGCACTCATATTTTTTCACAATGTACAATCGCCGGGCACCCTTGAAACAGTTTGCGTAATCGATGACAAAACTAAATATTCCGCCCGATGATTTCCGTATTTTTGGAGAATGTTCACAAAAGGTCGACGGTTGCGTAGAGTAAAAATAGAACGGCATACAATAAAATCATAAGTTATCATTACATTTTCTATGTAACTTAAAGCTACCTAGAGAATATTGTTTAAATCCGATCAGATAATATTAATATAATAGATAATGTATCGGATACGTTGATCACTTCTCGACATTCGCGTTTAACATCGAAACATCTTTAAAAGGTCGATATTTATTGATGTCATTCACATCTCGTGACATACTGACAGTGTTTAATCTTCGAGTGTTAACAAGGTGTCTATTGTTTAAAATCAGAATTAAGTAGATCACCTCTTGTATCTGATTTATAACACCACGATATAAATGATCCTTGTAAGCCGAAATGAATCCAATAAAGGGCCGAATGCGATTGAATTCTAATGCTTGGAAATTTCTGGATTGCTATCACGAGCGCCTATCGCATTTCTAAGAAGAGATCTTATTTCAATATTTAGTGAGCGTAACAAAAACAGTAGCCCAGTAGTACTACCTAACGATGTTATTGGATAACGTAGATGTAACTGTTTCTGTAACCTAACAAGAATCCTTTAGTATTCATACAACTACAACGATATGACTATCAAGTAAGGTGAGATTTGCGCGTTGTTTCTACGTAGAGCTATAAAATTTATAGACTTTTCTTGGAAGAGTCTAAACGAATGTAGTCAGTTCTGGAATGTAGTGTGAGTAAAGTATAAGTAATACGCAACAAAATAATGTTTTAGAGAATTATGTATGTATAAATATAATTTATATATAGTATTTAATTTTATTAATAGAGCACTTTGCCCGTGACTTCGTCTGCGGATTGAAATAAGTCTTATTTAATTATATTGATAGAGCACTTTGTCCGCGACGTCGTCTGCAAATTGAAATAAGTCTGATTTCATTTTATTGATAGAGCACTTTGTCCGCGACTTCGTCTGCAAATTGAAATAAGCCTATATCCTTAAATAGGTTTGAAGCTTTTATGCACCAAATTTTAATGAAATCGCCGTTGATCACGTTTTACAGACATTGTTGTACTATTTTTAGCGTTTTACATTTTCATTGGAGCCGTTCATAGACTGCTTTCTAAGATATAGTTATTTATTTTTTCTTATGTAGTGAACAGTTATTATCATTTAAAAAAGATATCTTGTATAGATTTCTTTTTTAAATGATCTGTCCAAAAATCAATAAAATCATAATCCTCAACCCATGCAAAGGAAATGAGCGTTCGACCTTCCACTCGCTCGCATTGTGATAAGTCGTTGCCATCGTTATATGCGTAACATGCTTTTTATGTACTTCACCCCAAGTCGGTGCACAAAGGCCATCTATTGATTATGCAAAGCGGTCTTTGGGTCTGGTTGCAATTGTCCGCGGACGGGGCGCGGGGCGCGGACAGTCCCCGGGCACTCAGGCAGGGGAGCTGTGGACATTGATGCAACCCTATGTGTGTCTCGGTGGGAACTTTAATGAATAGCCTCTCGCCATTTTGGATGTAACGGATGTATTGGATGAATATAAGAAATACGAATATATATTGGCATCGTACCTTTCGGTTCACGACTTAGATAATTACCCACCAGTAACAACTCCAAATGGTCCTTGATTGTTAATCTCACTAATATAAAAATCGCACTTTTATTTAAATTTTACCCATACATTTATGTTTGTTTCACATACATTGAAAATCTACCCTTTAAATAGATTTTTTGATATTTTACAATAAAATTTTATATATAGCTCATACGTAGCTATCAAAAGAACACTAACATTTTTTTAATATACACTTTTGTATAACTTCTCATACTATATTGACATCAGCGATCGATATCAAAAAATATTTAACACATATTATACATTTTAAGTATATATCTGTTTTTTGTTTATTGAATAATACCTTATATTATAATTTTTATCGGTAATGACCATTGTCATCAGTAAAGTAACTACAAAACCTTAATTTGTGATGACTAATACGGTTTATGCAAGTTCCCATACGAGTATCGATTGAAAAGAGGCAATTAAAGTTATAGAATGTTAGGTAACTACGGCGTGTGTTGTCTCACGGCGCGTGTGTCGATTCCCTTAACCCCACAAAACTTTCATCTCTGGGGAGTGCGCGTGTGTGCGTGGGAGGCCCGCCCCCCTCAGAAGGGAGTAAAAAGTAGTTGCGACTTGTTCACCTCTTTCGGTGTCGCCCTCGGCAACCGTATAAGTATGTATGTGCGTGAGAGGGAACTGGAGGAAAACATTATATTTTAATGGTGCTTTTCTACGTCGCGGTGTTTTTACGAAGATATTTCTTTGTAATTAAAATAGGCTGGTATATCGAGCAGAACATTAGTAAAAGTTCTTTTAACCATATAAAATAATAAACCTTAGTACCTATTTAAATATAAAAGCTATCCGTAAACGTTTTGTTATTTCTATCAATTTACAAACACGATAATTCTGAGATTCACTGAAATGTTGTCTGACAATAAAAACTACAACTATCTCTAATCTACAATGTAAACAAGAGACATACAACCCTTGCGAGCTTTATTATAAGTGCCTACCTACTTACAATTGGCAGCCCAGGGCGTATCGTGCGACAGTAAGACATGTCGTGCATGGCCAAAGGGTTTGTGCGTGAAGACGTGTGCTGAGTGTCAGCCGAAGTGGAAGACGATGCTATCTGTCAAACCTTCCACGCGGCGACGGCACACACCAAGCCATAAAAAATCCCTTCCACACATAAAATCAAACTCGTGCCCATCCGACACGCAACAATTGAAATTGACTGCGGGGACACGTTTTTCACTTAAATAGTGGATTTTATTTTTAAAAAATAGCTCTTCCCCCGAGCTACATGCGGTTTAAAAAAGCCGTAATGCGTCCCCGGACGGTGCGCGCGCGCCGGCTGAAGATTTGACGCGCTCGCGCATGTGTTTATGATCGTCCCCTCGTAATTTTACATTTTTTTTACAAAATTTAAATCATCCAGTACCCCGGTTACTGGCGATCGAAGGCCGGGGAAAAAATTGCGAATTGTTATTCGCATCAGACGGACATCAATAGGCAAAAAAAATATGCAGGACCGGTCTTTTTCACCGCCATCACGGACGGCTGGACGTTATAGCCTCAGTAAGGGCTCAACGGTTTTTGTGTGACCCCTAATTTACAACGCAAGAAGGTACAGTGTCCTCTCCCTTGTACCTTGACATCTCACAAGGAATTTTAATGTAAATTTGTTAGAAAAACGGGAATTTAAATAACTGTAGTGCCCTGAGGATGAGATCTTTATATAAAAACAGTCGTTATTATACGGACCCTTGTGGCAAAAACACGCGGGTGCTTTAGACCGACTCGCGGTGGCAAGAGGCTGCTGTTTTTAGCAGACGTTACAAATGACCACTATTTAAATAACTGTTACGTACTACCCATATTCTTTTTTACAAGTCAAATATTGTTTTTACCATAACAATTCTGCATAGTCAAAAAGTTATGCTAAATATACATATATTTTTTTATAGTCATGTTAGAAGACAGACACATAGTTGACGTGCACATTACTAACCTATAGTGCCTATTTTTTAACTTAGTTTTTACAATGCTTAATCCTGATTAAAATATTTTAAAAAGTAAAAAACATTATAATCTTATTATATATCTTTTATGGTTCCATTAAAACGCCTAGAGATGTTCAATCGTAAAACCGTTCGTAATAAACAATCCTTTAACAAATTTAAATGGTTACCATATGTATTTGTTAAAGGATTATGGAGGATTCTAAAGGAATATGTTATGCCATAAAAAAATTCATAATTACTAAATTACACTAGTAAGTAATTAATCCCATCATACCAAGATCAAATCTAAACACAAAAATTGAAATATTTACTTAGAAATATTGTTCATAACAGACCTCTGCGATAGAGTACGAAAATTAAGACATTGGTAACGCCGCTCTTATTAATGTTTTATGTAATGTGTATATTGAACGGTCCAAAAAATATCTCCGCCCGTCGGCACAGGAAATTAACATGATGCGAGTTTTCCTCAGGGATCGGGCAGCGGCGATCGACAATAAATAAGATTGCCAAAAAGCATAACGGCCGGCGCGGCGGCGGTGGCGGCGGCGGCGGCGGCGGCGGCGGCGGCGGGCGGTGGGCGGAAACAAAGTAAAAAATCATCCAGAGGTCACCCCGGGTCTTGTCGATGTCGACTTATTGTGATGCCACTATCGATACACTGTACTCGTTAAAATCAAGCTTCCAACATTTTATATCCGATATTCAGCTCGCTCAGTTATTTCATGAGTTTTTGTTCTAGCATGTTAACAGCTTTTTAACGCAGTATATACAGCCGTTGGAATGTGGTTTCATTGTGAATAGTGAACACATAAATATGAGAAAATATTCTAAAGACCATGTTGAAAAGTAAATACATACAACGTGCCAGTGTCCCTTCGAAGCAGGCAGAGACTATGGATCTCCACTTGCAACGATCTTGACATAGCGAGGGAGTCGCTTTCTTGCTCGCATTAGTCCTTTCCTATTTTATACAAAACTATATTTCAATTTATTTCATTGCATACAACATATGATACTACCTTCTGACCCTAAAGAACAGGTACCAATACGCAATAAATAATTATAGCTTAAATTCCCCGCGGGAATTCCAATTTATAGTTAACACTACATTATATTCCTTTGAACTCCCATACATATTTTTTATTTTAGTTGTTAATAAGTTTACTATCATCATATCAGCCGTAGGAAGTTCATGGCTGCCTCCCTAAGAAAGAAGGAATTTTGCCCATAATTTCCGCGCTGGGCAACTGAGTTGGCTATCACAGAGCATAGCTTTCGCGACGGGTACGCTGCTGACCATCTCCGCCATGTACAATTGACCCACACTTTTTCGGATAGATACACCTGGTACAAGGGGAGGTACAATTCTACTTTTATTAATTATCCAGTTAATTATAAGTTCACTTATTAAAAAAATATAGAATCAATATTATTCGGTCTTAAAAACTCACAAAGAGAAGTTTATCGGTATAGTAAAAATTAGCAAATATATAAGTGTAGTAATATTGTCTTACAAACTCACCTACATCAGTTTATCGACAAGTGTAGAGTATAACAGAGCTTGCCTACCGTGTATGGACGCGGAGGGCGACGAGCGCCGGGCGGAGGGCGGAGGGCGCCGAGCGGAGGACGAGACGCACAGTCGCCGCCGCGCGCCACCGACGCTGCAAGCGTGCAAGCAGGGCTGACACTCGACAGTTCTCTGACCAAAGTCGAGACGCTAAACATACGAATACTTTTTTTCAAAACCATATTCTCTCATAAGGCATAGCTGCTGGAAGTTCCTTTTTTATTCGGTAATATTAATTATATCTGTCAATTCAACTTGTTGAGCCAGTACCATACTATTGCTAATAGATACTGCTAATCTTACAAATACGATGGTTGGAAGTAGACTGTTCTGGTGACTAGGAGAAAAGCTTAATTCATATTTTATTATATTTTTTTCAGAACCCACTGCAATCGGGTCTAAGAACAAATAGAACTACTTGCTGCTATCATGATAGTAAATAAGAGAATTGGGCTACGTCAGGATACCCTTAATGACCCTTGGTAACCAACAGATTGGCATGTCAAAAAACACCCTGTATGCCACCAAACAAATAAACTGCCTCACCGAGCTTGCTATTTATGCAGCCTTGAATACAGGGCTACAATTCGCGTATTTACACCAATTTTATTATCTAACACAAGCCATCAAGTAGCGTTTGGACAATTACCTATTTTTGACCGCTAACCCGACAGTGTGGATATTAATATTAAAGTTACTTATACTATAATTTTTGTTATCATTATGTCAGCTACATAAAGTCCACTGTTGGATTTTTGCTAATAAATGCCGCGCTGGGCAGTCGTGGTAGAAATCGCAGAACGCAAATTCACGACGAGGACTATGTTGCCCAACTCCACCCTGTAGTATTTAAGCTGTGCCGTTCCTGATAGGTATACAACCATCTACCGGTTCCGGTACCTCAGTCGCCTCTTACAACACCTGGTACAGAGAGAAGTACTATTCTACTACGCCGATATCCCATGGCCAATCATACCATAAGCTACCAAAAAGACTATGTGTGGCAGCCCTGATTGCCGTATAATAATCCGCGCATTAACATCAAACTCTTTGTACCGCCTAATAAAAGTCAGCTAGTTTAATATGGGAACTATTTGTGTTTGCCGTGTCGGTGAGGAGAAGCAAATTTGAGGTAACTTTCAAAGTCGCTTCCCTCGATTATAAACAGCTACGTAGTGGATTATTTCCAAAGTTTGGTAGCCCTGAATGCAGGGTAAAGGTTCGCGCATTTACATCAAACTCTCGTTACTGGCCAACACCATCGCCGAACGCCGGTGGGGGATCCTCGTATGTCGCTGACCGCGTGTGAGGGCTATCTCGAACCAGGACCCTTCACTGCTATTATTATTACTGCATTGGAAGCTTTACATTCGTGTTTCGCTAAAATACGATACCAGGACACGGTAGATTATAATGATTATTAGACAGTAAACTACTTAATGTGTAAATTATTCTTATATATAATTAAAAAATCCTAATTAGTGATAATGAGTGATACATTATTAGCAGCATCCCCATCGCGAAAGCTGCGTTCTGCGATTGCCAACACGCTTGCCCAGCGCGTCAATTATGGACAAAATTCCCCCTTTCTTGGGGAGGCCTATGTCCAGCATTGACGATACATTCATCGCTATCCTTGTCTAAAATTTCGGTACTCTTTTGAATAAACCTTTAAAACTTAGTCAGTGAATACAATAAAAATAACGATTTTAATGGTGACGCGTCTATTCAACACATACAACACTTTATCGATGTAAATACCTATTTACGAACAACAATAAGAATAATAGAGACGAGACTATTTCTAATAGATCTATAACTAAACGCTTACATAGCGGGGGAACGGGTTAGGGCGACTAACCCTTTAGTCGGTGGTGTGAGGCGGGCAGAGGGCGGGCTACGGAAGGGTTACCGCCCGCGGCCCGCGCAGCCCTAACCCCTCCCCGCTCGCACTTTTACGACGAGCTTTTTTATCGTGCGTGCTGTCGTTTTTCCTTTTCTATTTTTTATGTTTATTTCCCAGAGACCATAAATTATGTTTGAAAGAAGGGAACTCTCGGACATTCACGTCGACAGGAACCGGGGTGAGACCGGGTGAGTTTTCTGTTTTTCTTTTTTTTGTTCTTTATGACCTCTCATGTGAGGGTTGCAGCGTCGCCATGGAAACTGCATCGCATTAGAGCGGTGAGGGCGTGCCGCGGCGCAGTCCGTCCATATAAATAAACATGAATATTAGTAGAAGTAACGCGATATGCCCCAGTAAACAATACACTCTGTTGTCTGTATTCATTCAATAGTGTTTGTGTTTGCAGACAAACCATCGAGATGGACGCCGCGCCACTGTTTGCTCTCACTCGACGGCCTCTCGCGTGTAATTTCAGTATAACATTACACGGTCTATGATGAAACGTTCACTGTATTCATACTAAGGTCATTCTCCTATATTTCGTTTTATATCATTTATCATGTTATTTTAACTTACTTTATTATTCAGCCATAAGATTGGATCCTGTCGGACATAGGTCAAGCCATGAGATGTATGTATACGCCTGTCTAGACCTGTTGTATGCAGCCTGCATCTAACGTCTTCCCTATATTCACCTTGTATCTGGAATGAGTGGTCCCATTCCAGAAACTTACGACCTCATCGGTCATCAGTTCTGCAATTTCACCATTTATGATACGGCCAAGCAAAAGATTCTCTTATCATACAAATATTTATTTTTAGCCAAATTTCATTCAACTGGTTGGCCGAGTTTATACCAAGCGTATCAAACGAGAACGCTAGAATTATCTGAACAATGCTTCCAAATAATGTCTGTAGAGAATTAATTACAGAACAACCGCAAAAACTGAACAACGGCAATGTTGTATCCACTTAATTGCTCACCCTTGCCTGCGACATAAAAAAAGCGCGCCATATTGCGTCCACCGGGCAGTGGGCACCGGGTAACCACCGCGAAAGAGAAATTTACTCATAAAGGGTGTAATAGTTACACGCCGCATTTAAAATTAAAAACCCTTTAGGGCGCCACACCGCCAGACAAAGGGCCCAATGGCAAATTGTCGGCAGGTAGCGAATATGTCGGAATCGAGTCCCGATAATTACTAAGGGCCCTCTTTTAATAAATGGCTCTTTTTCTAAATTATGAAGGGCCGATCGCGCCATACGGCCGTACCTGCCGCAACCCTTCGCTACGATATGTGACGGCGAACGGTCAATATTCGCAGTTCCATACGCGAATTCTTTTCGGCGTATGAGGATTTTATTTGAATGCTTTCTTTGTTGTTAGTATTATGATTGGTTTTAAGTGGTTCTCAATCACCGCCTACTCTTTTCCCACGGGTGCGATAAAATGTAACGAACACCACGCAGAAATTGACGAGGCCATCATAAAGAGACATTTGAGTTTCATTGGTATAGATACAACAGCCCTTATTCCTTAGGGTGTATATAACTGCAATTATTGAACTGTATTTTGTGATTTACATACTATAACTATATACATGGGCCCAATACATGTGACAGGCCAAATGGAGCAGACGGCAGTGATCCTATCTTCTGCGCTAAAGGTCGTAGATTCAATCCCACCCAGGACAAATATTTTTATGATGATATTTGTGTTTGTTCTATGTCTAACGTCTGACGTCTATGACTTATATCGGAGTCAGGGCAATGTGTAAGATACTGTGTAAATTTATCTATTATTATTATTACACATATTTCATGATATTTATAAGCTAAACATGGCAATTATAGGTCTATTAAAACTCCCTTCTTGGGGAGACCTATGTCCAGCAGTGGACTTCCAACGGCTGTTGTGATGATGATGAATGGGACCGTTATAATCACCAGTATTTTTGCAGGTTCCTTTCTGGTAGCTAGTGTAATGAACCTGCAGTGAATTTAGTTTTAGAACTCGTCTGATGCTGGTTTAAGGCAGACCTAATTATGAGTAACATTATACAAGACCTACTACTAGTTACTGGGTAATGGAACATAACATCTTCACGTCACTAAGTTGGCAACACGCTAGTGAAATCCTAGTAATAATACCCGCATCTATCAGATGCGGTGATGCTGTTAAGTATATTAAGTTGAAATGAAAGAACATGTAATTGATTTATCTATTGTTATCGTTGATATTTACTAGAAAAAAATCAAGTTGTTTCAGGTCAGGTAGGACTTGAACCCGCATATTTCCCATGACGAGACCTTAGCGGACATGTAAAATTTTCTCTGTGTTTTTGTTGTGGTAAGATGTCATCATGTACATGTTGTAGGTAATCTGTAGTTGTAACCTACAAACACTCAAATGACAAACCTATTACAAGTTTGAAGTAGTCAATAAAGAAGAACTAGATAATTACTTTGAAATGTTTTATGCATAGAAAATGCTAAGTCATATTCAAAATGATTATTATAATAGAAGATACTTATAATGAACGATATTTATTATACTTGTAAAAAATTATAAAAAAGATGTTATTATAAGGTACCATATCACGTAGCTCGAAACATAAAAAATATGCCATTTTCTCTTCTTTTTTTTGCACCAACATCATATCAGCCGTGGATCTTCCACCGTCAATATTGATGTCCTCAAGATATTTTCAATATACTTGGTTGTATAAATAAATAAATAAATAATAAATTCACACTACATCTCATACGTTACCATGACACCGAAATAAGTTGCTTAAAATTACTTGTGTTGCGAACATCTGGCAAAAGCGAAATCACAAATATAATACTTAAATAAAATATATATTTAACACCCAGACGCAGAACAAACACAAATATTCATCAAATACATGTCTATTCTGGCTGTAATAAACAATTAATCCATGAGTCCTGGCGCACAAGATAGGACTACCAACGAACGTTTTCGTTGGTCGTTTCGTTTTCGTCGCAGTAAATATCCAACACTATCTTACAATTTTATTACTCTTGTCTCTATATTCAGGATTATAAACAATTTCAACCTAAAACTATGTATATGTAATGTTAGACGCATTAATTATCATTTTAAAGTCAAGTACTCTATTGGAAATAAAATATATACATATTTCAATACTTATTGACTAAGAAACTACAAACCTAAGAGTGTGTCGATAGAAACTCAATAGGAAACATGGCTGGATTAACTAACACCGCAAAAAAACTATTTACAGTTTAACAACAAGAAACTCAGATAAAAAGTTCTATAGAAATGTGTTTTATATAGGTTGTTTGTATAAAACAGAGTACAAGAAAGGGTGAAGGCACGACAACGACACCCCTTTGCCCAAAGGCAACGGAGTGTGTCCTGATGACTTGTAATTCTGATGTTTTCGCTGTTAAAATCGCATTTCCTGAGGACGTTATTTAGTGAAGTCACCGGAGCGAGAACGAGAGCATTCCTGATATGCGGGACAAAGCCTGTCCCCGAACAATGCCTTTAGAGGCTGTTTAAAACGAATCCCTTGACGTCACCTACGCATAGAGTACGGTGGGCATGTGCCTTAAAACGTAAACTCGGGCGATACATCTAAGTACATATCTTTTGTAAGTATAAGAAAACCGTATGTACATACAGTCATGAGACATTAGATTTTTCTATACAATAGACTTGTATAAAAAAATATTTCAAAATGCCTCACCTACTTTACACGTGACGCATCTGTAATTTTCGTGACTAATAAACTTCGTCAAAATTCATGTTTGTTTCGTATTGTAATACACTATTGCTATTATACCTCGCTGTTTCAGTGATATTTTGCGAAACTATTTATGACTTTAGTCATATCCGGTAAATGTCTAATTTCGTAATCAAAATTTTATATTATCGAAAGTTTTCAAAAAGAGAGCTTTCTAGGTTGTTTCATGTACAAACGTCTTAAGAAAGTACAGCTAGGGTCAATCTCCCATAGGGCCACTGTCTCAATCAAATTTTAAATCGCGACCACTAGTGGTATGCGCCGCACTAGACGGAAGCGAACAGACGCACCGTACATTCAACCGTGAAACTGCCGCCGTAATCCTTTCGCAAGCCTTTCACGACCGACGCCACTAATATTAATATTGTCAAATATTTTGGCGGATCTGCTTTGTGTCTATTGTGCAGCCCTTAAATAAGGAAGCTCGGTTCACACCACGATTTTTCATCAGGTGTGGATGATATAACTAAACGTAATCATACTTTCTAATCTGTATACTTTTTGAAGGAACTTAAGTAAAAGTAATCATAAACTAAAGAGGTTTTACACATGGGAATATAGATAGATACTGAGTTTTAGTTTAGCTCTGAACATTTGATTTGAAATAATACCTTGCTACCATAGATGAAGGTTTTTTCTATGATATAAATTTAATGACTCTTATTATTTTATTCATTTTAAATGTTTAATTTATTAGTCTTAATAGCGGAGTGTATTTTTTTATTAAAAAACATAAAAAAACATATAACCACATCGATTTCATGCGATAATCTTTGTGCAGCAATTGATTGGAATTTATTTCTTTTCTAAATTTCTAGTGTTGAGGGTCACCTACCAAGGTTTAATTACTCGTAAATCTTCAGATAATATATCATTCATGAATCAACTAAACTGATTGTAATCCATTGATATTTGCTTATTCAGAACGCCAACTCTCACGTAAATAGATGAGCAAACAAACGAATCTGGACACAAATGTGAACCATTAATAACCGTCAAGTAGAAGACTGCGAGCGACGTTTGAACTAAGATCACATCATTAATATTGAGTGGTACACGTAGGCGGTGCCGTGGCAAGGATACATTTCATGGAGAAATGCTTTCACCCTTTACGACTCCTATCTATTTGTCAAAGCGAGAGAGGACCCGCTGAATTAACTTCAGGAAAAAATCGCTATTTAGTGCGCGGTGGCACATTTATGTCCCTAATGGTGTCCTTGGAAGTAATGAACACCGATTTTCGGCTTGTCTTTTGTATTGAGATGGCTCACGTAACATGATCGTTTTGTGGTCCACCTGGATTTGTGTGCACATATTGAAAGTGAATTATGGATTGTTATCCAAAAATAACAATAGAACTTCTAAAATTTTACTGACATTAGCCTAATTGAGTAAGAATAAAAGTATGTAATAGCAATTTCTATGTATAGCAGCTAAAAACTCCACTGTTTAATCAGTTAATTAATGCAAATAAATAAAAAAAACTTATTTATCATTGTAAATATTAATTGCTGATAAAAAAATATATATTAGAGAGAGGTTAGAGAAAAAGAAAGAAATAAAAATATTAGTCTAGGTAGGTACCTAGACTAATATTTTTATTTCTTTCTTTTCTCACCGAACCGAGTAATTCGGTCGGATACACGGATAGACGTATTGAGGGTTTAGATAGCTAAATACTCTAATAACGCCTAGATTCAATACAAAATTTAAAAAAGTACTTTTCTTTTACTTCTCTTGACCAGGAATCAAAACAGAGGCCTGCTATATTATTGGGCGACAGTCCTAGCGCAGCACAATCTATGTAAATTAATGCAACATAAATATAAGAATAAAAATACGATAAATATATAGTGTAACCACGTGCCTACTCTTAGATTTACATTTTTAGGTAAGTTTTACTACTCGATTGAATATGAATTATCGCCAGAATTCAAACGTTTCACAAAGCAGCAGAAGGTGACGGTCAACCTATTAGCGCGGGCACAGCGGGAGATCATGATCACTTTGCTCATGTTAATTTATGTGCTTTGTCGCATTGTCCACGTACAATGGACAATTTTTATAGCCCCCGCACGCCGGCCTTTGCTGCCGGACAACCAGATTAACATCTATGGCCGGCTATAGCTTTCTCTAGTTTTGTGCAACACAATAACCTAACCGGGCACCTGGCATTGATGGGCTTCTAGTAATGGATATTGCACAAAAAACTGCTACCATCGCCTTTTGTGCAAAAGGGTTCTTTTTGACGTTCACTGCCTATAAAGTAAATAAATAATGAGCGTAATTTATGATCATCATGCAGTTTATTGTTACATAACCATTAATAAAACTTACAAACATTAGAGTACATTTAAAACTTTCTCGTTCTCGATCCTAGACTCTGAGTCGTCCGCGCTCGCAGTTCGCGGATCTTGCCCGGGCACTAACTCTCCATGCACCCTAACTCTGTATACGCAAGTAAACAGCGGGTGGCCCCAGTTGGTGACCACCCTGACTCGGACGATATTGTATCCCTTGCTTGATCGGTTGATAACTTCAAAGTACTGGATAGGTTTGCCATCTTTGTTGTATTCGTAACTGCCGAAATCATGAGCGTATGGGTCCGAGCGGTGCTGTAATCCCTCGAATTTAATCAGACGTGGTGCCGATGATATTTCTCTGGGAAAATAGAATACAAATAATACTTCAACCATACTTCCGAATTCTTTATAAATGTATAAGCTTTAACTTATTGTAACATACCTAATAATTTACTCTATGGTGGCTCGTTTGTTTCTTCGCTTCGTCACGCGTGAAAAAATCTTAACGCTTTCTTTTAGGTTATCAATTTATTACTAAGCTCAACATGTAATTTCTTTCGTATGGTACCATATCATGGTATCTTGGAGTTTTTCCCCAGTCTAACTCCAGCGAGTTTCTAAGAATCCCATGGTATAACTTAGCCGGCAGCAGTCGGTTATAAAATGCATAATATTACTCAAATCTTTTAGGTCTGATCAATAATATTATTTGTAAATTCTAGGAATTGTAATAAAAATGTGCGGTTTTGGGAAGCATTTCACTAATATCTAGCCAGTGTTTTAAGATAACAAAGGCTTACTGACATTTTCCTAAATACGGTGACGAGTTATTGCAAGATGTTTTATTTACTTAGTTTCTGTTTTATAAGGATTACGTTAGTGTACGACTTTCAAGTGATCAAGTTACGTTTATATCAATGTTAAAAAATGCCGCGTTATACCGGCAGGGAAGAATAGTACTTCCCCCTGTAACATATAATCCCTACTAATCCCTACTAATATTATAAATGCGAAAGTAACTCTGTCTGTCTGTCTGTCTGTCTGTCTGTCTGTCTGTTACGCTTTCCCGGTTAAACCTCTCAACCGATTTTGATGAAATCTGGCATAGACAATCTTTAGACCTTAAGAAAGGACATAGGCTATTTTTGAACTCGAAATAAGGGTTGTAAGGGGTTGCAAGGGGGGATGAAAAGTTGTTTGCATGGATCGCTATTTTTAGAGCTAGAAACTTAAAACTTATTTTTCAGGCCATTGATTCGATATAAATAAACGTGACATTCAAAGTTTATATAATTTGAAGTAAATAGGTATGGTACCCAAAAAACTATTCCACGCGGACGAAGTCGCGGGCACAGCTAGTCTATTATAAAGTTATAATCTTCCCTCTGTTAAGATATATATCTAGGGAGTAAATATCTTGTTTAATATGCGGATATAAAACAAGTTATTTAATAGATATATATAGACACCTAGATTGAGTACATTTTTATAGATATAACCTTATTATTAATTTGTCAAATGTTAAATATATACGAAATATATTGCCGTGGGGTACCGGTAGAATAGAATAGGTGTCCCCTGAACCAGGTGTCGTAAGAGGCGACTTAGGTACCTAAACCGACAGATGGCGGTATATCCATCCGAAACAGTGTAGCTCAAATGCACAGGGCGGGGATAGGCAGCAGCATCCCCGTTGCAAAACCTACGCTCTGAGATTGCCAAAACGCGTGCCTAGCGCGGCATTTATAGGCGATTCCCTCCTTTTTGGGGAGACCTATATCCAGCATTGGATGATCCACTGGTATGATGATAGGAAATATTTTAACAGTTCATTTTAACAGTAACATTAATTGCTATTGTTTTTAAGGGATTTACTTTATTTTTGTACAATGGTAACTACCATTACCAAGAGCTTATTTTATCCTGAACAAACGCACGTTTTCCTACTTTAAAAGTGCATAGCAATTAGTTCACTTCGTGTTCTATGGATGTGTGAAGGAAAATTTTTGTTGACGATAACGAGGAACCACATTTCATTTAAATTTTGATCACCTGCCGCACAGAATTGCTTCGCCTAAATTGACGCGGTTTAAAAATAAAACAAAATTTAGGTAGTAAAACACAGAATTACCTTGTCGGTGATATCTGTGAAGGTATATGCTCTATACAGAATCCCGTGACATGCACGGTACCCAGTAGACGTATAGTGGCCTCTCCTTTTGCGCCTTTGAAAGCCCAGCACTCTCCAGGCAGTGCGCCTGGGCGTATAAGTGCGCGCGCGCCAAGGCACTCGCGGCATACCAATGACGTCAGTACATGCAGCATCCACCCCACTGAAGACTCATAAATCATATGTTCTATGGTATCTCCAGTGTCTAAAATGCGACCACCAGCTGTCTCCAGCGCGTAATCTGCTACCTAACAAAATATTTACATGCAATAAAGATTATTTTAGAGCGGATCGCATTGGTTAGTTAGTAGCGCGTTTAAGACATATTCGTTTAAAGTAGCACACAATGACCCATTGAATTTTGACCTAATAGGCTTTAGGAGTTATTTAAACAATTAAATAACTTTTATACCCTAGGGTTAGGTCTAGGTCCTTAGTTTGAGAGAGCCATGAGTATTATTTCAGAAAAGAAGTGTTTTTGTACGGTACGATAGCCCGATATAGACGGCATTATACAGGCACAGATATAGTGTTATGTACCGGCAGAACAGAATAGTATCCCGCTATGTGCCAGGTGTCGTAAGAGGCGACTAAGGTATCGACAGGCATGACTCAAATACAAAGGGTGGGGATGGGCAGCAGCATCCTCGTCGCAGTCACGCCCTGCGATTGCCACCACGCCTACTCAGCGTGGTCACTATGCTCTCTAGGCTCTCACAACATTCTTGTAATATAGGAGATAGGTACAGGAAAGGAACTTAATACTCCAGCTTTCAAGCAAACAGTCTATATCCAAGTAGATGAATCATTTCATTAAATATTCGCTCCAGTTGGACGTATTACTTGAACTACCAGCTAAAATTCTGTGACCGTTGTGAACAATGGAATCGTCCTAGACTCGTGTTCTTTCGTACCAGTAAAGTAATTCATGCTAACTGAGCGTAGCGTCCACGCTACGCTGATTATACATTATCGAACAGATAAAGAATTATAGTACCTACCTAAGGCAGGTATCGCATTATATATTTATTTTTTTTACCAAGATTAAAAACTAAATATCTTCACAACAACATTAACTAGGCAAAATAATAGCGGTAAAGAGTTGATTTATATAAATGGGTATATGTTGCGAAGCCTTATTTTTTTACTTCTAATTTATTGACATTGGCAAAAATTAAGTAAAAAATTTTAAAATATTCTATTAAACATTAATACTTATATTTTCCCTAGTTTCAGTTTTTCTGACCATTTATCGATGAATTCCACTTCCCAAAGGCGATATTACGCAGAACTTTATATTATAAAATTCTCTTTTTATATAACGTTTATCGAAATCAAAACTCTCCATAACCATATGTAAATTTCTATCTAAATAAATTAATATAAAACATGCTACCATATGCATATGCTACCATAACCAAATGAAATAGGTTAATTTAGACTCTTAACAATTAAGTTAATGTTAACATCTGCATACAGTTATGTTTTTGCATATAGGCACAAAGTAAGCATTTCTAAACTATATAAATGTTATTTACAGGCAATTCAAAAAAATTGGTTATATGGCACTATATTACATATTGCCGATGGTAACATATAGTAATGGATTGTAATGTAGCTTATACTTTAAGACTCGCCTGGTTCCGGCAGACCAGTTTAAGATGGGCCTAATTAAATTATCTATCTGATAGATGACTTTTATGATCCCATGAGTCATCAGGGTCATCTGTTTTACCTATAATTATGCATAACATCACTTCGTTGTTGGAAATACTAATATTATTATAACTGTTTTTTTTGTTTTTATATTGACGATTTAAATATGCTCGTAATGAGCAGGACAATTGTACGATAACAGTCAAGGCTCCATAGGGTTCAGCCATATGCAATACATTTAGGATAAGCAAATATTCTACTTGAAGCTTTATCTTAATTTAATAGTCGCAGTCAAATTATGACAAATAATCACAAAGCTAACAGATACAAATAATGCACAATATTTCTTAATCTTTCAGGTCGTCCATGAGGATATTGATTAGATATAACTTATTACGTTGTAATGTTATTGGGAATGGCAGTGCATTATATAGTTTCAATTTATTTAACGAACATTCACAATTTCAAGTTCTGAGTATTTTACCTGTTTCGCGAAAAGTCACATTACGCTATATGTAAAACCTTATCATCATTATAACCTAAAGGATACCGGATAAGGAAAATTATACCTCTGTCTGTGCCAGAATCTAAAAGATGTAACGAAATGGCCAGAACCTAATGGATCATATCATATCATGAACGTAATACATAATCTAAAATAACGTGATTACAAAGCAACAAGATAAGAATGGACAAGACAGTAGCACCTAGGTTGCGATTCTACACTTTACGATTGACATCATGGCCCAGCATGCCAATTTTGAGAATCAATGCTGATACAATGAAGCAATAAGAATTACCAAAGTGCAAGCATAGACGTCTAACTAAAATATATAACTGTATTCAGTCCTCTTGCGAGTCTATTCCTTAAATGTCTGCTTTTGTCTTAAGCAAGATCTACCACCCCTTACATGTTATAACCACATTTAATAGCATGTTTATAGCTAATGCAATTTAATTTCGGTAACCTAATCTAAAAAAGTGATAAATACATAAGATACTGTAACATATATACCTGTCTATCATAGTCCCCTAATTCAGTCTGCTGGGTAGAACGGCGCATGGAAGGCTCTAACGCGTCCTTGGCTCGCTCTGCAGCCGCCGCCACCGCTGGCAAAGCTGTTGATAGCTTCTCCATTTCGCCTTTCAATCGCTCGTGCTTACGGTTCACCTCCAGATAAAGTCTTATATCAATGAAGTAATTGACTACTATATTTTTCATATTCACATTAATTCATTAAAACAGTCTTAAATGGGCTGTGGCACTTCGTTTCTGAGCAAATGGTCACAATGATCTGATTGAAGCTGATAAGTCTTGTGACCAAATGTTGCGAACTATCAACATATTTAGGTTCAATCAAAATTTAACAGAATCGATTCACTGGATAAGACGCAATAGCATAAGACAGACATACTTTCATATTAATAATATAGTACATCTCTATCTGCGTTCCACCAATATTATTTTTGTGTTGACAGGTATACCGTTTTTTTGCCCTTTGTCAAGGGTTTAGTGGAAGACATGGGAACCCTATTGGATACAAAACACCCTATTTCCAATCAACCTTGTTTCTCAGGCCCGCTAAGCTAGAAGATAAAATGAACATAATTGAATAAACCACGGCCATCAAGCAGGACCGCTTGATGGCTACGTCACATGTGGACAGCAAAATACATACCATAATGCATTACTAGCTCAGCTACGACGACGTTCCAAAACTTCTCACTACAAAGTATCGAACGAGGGCAGGGTAAGGTCGTTGCCGATGATAGTCACTAACATTCTACGCTACAAGGGCCAAAATATACACTCCCTAACGGTGTATTCCGGAGTCTCCTCCCCGTGACAAAATCGTGCTTAGACCACCTCTCTCTCTACTAGCTACGCAATGCTTGTAATACAATTGGTATCTTCTGAAACACCCATATCTAGTCTATACCTGCACCAGACGGCATGTAAGGAATTCATGCCCTCGCTCGATCCAGTAACGTAGCCCCATGGTCAATATGGTTGGGGCTCTAGTACCGAACATACTAAACTCAAGTTACATTAAATAAATGTTTCACGCGCAGTAAGCTTTACCCTCTTCACGTTGTCTTTTGCAGGTTAAAGTTAGGGCCCCCGCTTTTGCACGGTAGCGATATCTTCGGCTTCCATATAGGCCAGGAAATCCTTTCGTACCCTTAAGGGGTATAGGTAATATACTGCACAGATATGGTGTGATATGCTGTCACCCTGCCCGTTATCAGCGTTTGATCAACGCTGTCGAACGTGTTTGATCAATCAGAATTGTCCACCTTGTGGATGCATCCTCACCCAGGACGAAGCCACGCAATAAATACTATTTAGCGACAGAAATGGTCGAGTTTAAGTGTAGATTTGATCAGTGTGTAAGAGATGTTATTCTACCACTGGTGATTTTTAGAGTTCATTATAAAAACCTCAGTTAATCCCATGGTGAGCTGAGAGACAACATATCGCATATCGTGCAGGTCTCCGTCGAGCTGATATTGCGGCCCGCAAAAGTACGAATACACATGCAGAGCCAGTAGTAGCGATAGACTCACGCAAACAAACGAACGAAACACGCTGCGAACGCACCAACCGTTTACGTAGGCGTTATTCATTCGGTAAGACAATTTATTTTTTGTTAATTGAAAATACGAATGTGTCAACCAAGAAAAGTCTTTCACTGAGATCTGACAAGCGGGTCGTAGAGAAAACTAAATCTTTTTTTTATATTTTATAGGTGTAGCCAATTATGATTAGACTGCGAGTGGTTCAACATTTAACCTGCATTGCACTAAGACCAAGCCCGGGTAATTAGTATACCGGGTTCCCTGCAAATGTTGGCTAGACCCTACGACATAGATCAATATAATGTATATAATATTGTACACCTTTAAAAAGGTCTACATTAAAGTCCCCGGGTAATGGTATATGTGGTATATGTGATGGCTTTAGGAGCCCTGCCTTGAAAGATTTCTAACGTTTGTTCATATTTTTAGCACATTTGGTTAGGAATAACAGACCGTTTTATATTCAGTTGCATTCACAATATTTGACTAGCACTATTTTAGATAACTTGTAAAAAACCTTTCATTTCACCTTGGGTTTCCTCGCTATAAATAAATATTCAAATACCTAGGTTGTACCATTCCTTATTTATGTTCAATAACTACAATATTTATTTTAAATAACACGATATTATATCCTAGTACCTGTTACAGTTTGCTGGACTTTTTGGTTGATATTGGTTTTGGTTGTTTGGACTGTCATTATGACGATGTCATGATATAACAGCCATTCGCGACAATTGATTTGAGATTTCGATTGGTAAAACAAACTCATGTATTGTCGTGTAAATTGTATTATTATATTTTATCTTATTTACGCATTGACAACTAAACTACTTTAAATGTCTAAAACCAATGGAAAAATATAAAAAAATAATAAATTGTGTTTAATAGTCGATTACGTAGTTTTATTAAAAAAGATAAAATTTAATATCAAAAATATTGTGATAATTAAAATAAAATGTCGTCAAATACACATCCTTTGAAATGTTATTTTTAGGTAGGTAGTACTGTAGAGCATACTTGAAAAAAAATACACAACATATCAGACATGCTTTGTACTTCGGGCGGAAAGGGTTGGATATAATAGAAGAGACATTAAAACTTTAAAACAAGATGTTTTGTTGAAAAAAAACTATATTAAATAATACATATGTGTTTTCCGATTATATTTGCGACAGAAAATCTTTACAACTTAGTGTTATTTTATTATTATTCAACATGTGATACAATTATTTTTCTACTATTTTAACAACGAATCAAATTTGAATTCTATTAAATAAAAAAAGTCATTGTACACAGTCGATCGCCGGTTGCGACTCCATCGTCTGTGAAAGTTCAAGGAACCACACACTACACACGCTTTGATCAGACTCTCTTGAATATATCAGGGATATCTTGAACGGTAGTCGGACTTTTAGAACAAACAGGACTTCTAAGAGCTAGCCGACTTCCATTACAAGCGCGACTGGAACCGGAACGATTCAATACAAACTCTTGTGTAAATTGTAATCGGAAATCGAGTAGGCACAGGGGCATATGACGTATCCTATTAGTTTTTTCATTTTTATTTTCTTTTGCTTTTGCGTAACAATATTCGAATAGAAATAAGGTCGAAAAGAAGTAAGCATCATAACGTTCAATTAGAAAATTTACGCATTTATAGCGTAGCGTAGCTTCAGCAAGTGAAAAAACAAAATAAATATAAAATAATGTTATTTTGTTAAAAAAAAAATACGCCATATTTTCCGCGATGGTTCGGACCCTGATGCCGACCCGCCCCACGACCCCCGCCACCCCCGCCGACCAACGGATCCACGAAACTGGCGAGATCAATTCTGCCAGTGGTTCCACGGCCCGGTCGAGACGTCGTCAAAGTCCACGGGGCTACTGAGAAAAAAAATTCTCACCAACTCCATGGCCCCGTGCACCGGCGGAAGAGGAGCCGCCCCCGAGGCCGCCCCAGGGTCGGCCGGCGCCGGGGGCGAGGGCGCGGGCGCGGGCGCGGGCGCGCGGGCCGGCCGCTAAGCTTTCTGCTGCGCAGTGTAATCGATCTGCGCGGCGGTGACGGACTTCATGGCCTCGTGCGCCTGCTGCACGTTGGTGCGCCAGGCCTGCAGCACGGAGCGCAGCTGCTCCCACTGCGCGCGCCCGAACGTGCGGTGCATGGTGCTGGACACGCGCACGGCGCGCGCCGCCTGCTCCATGCGCGCGCGCACCAGTCGCGTCTTCAGCACTGGAAAGTGAGCGCGTTTGGAAATTCACATTCGAGTCTGTTTTACATTTGATCAAAAACCGACTCGTCGTGTCTCCGTCGGTCCCGATTGTATTATATATAAATATTTATTTTGTCATTCTTATATTTTTTTCAAGTTTTACCTTCGATGATGAAAGCTTCGACGTCCTTCTCTTCTATTTGTAGTTCCGAAATGATATCGTCGAAACTGATTTCGGGATTCGTTTCGGCCATTTGCATGAATGACAGGATCCTCATTTTCTTTATATTCTGCTCGTGATTCAAGCCTGAAATGCAAAATTAGATTATCTTCTGTTTTTCTTTTAAGTAAGACAGTACACGAATTTAAATATGACGACGCTTACCTTGCGAGTGTACGAATTCTTTGTGATTTTTGTAAAAGGCTAGGTAACTAGACAGTTTTTCGGAAACAAATATTGTGAGGAGGTCGTGTATGAGTTCCCCCTCGAGGAATCTCACTGGTTTCAGAGACAGCAGAGGGTCCAGAAGGAATGTGGTAGGGTCGGCCAAAGCAGTTGCAATGCACTTTATAGCGTCTTCTCTTGCATAAGAGGCATTCTCATCAGTGTATGTTCCAAGTAGTTCAATCATAACTTTAGAAGCCAGCTCACTAAAATAAAATTGTTTGTAAAAATCACAAGATTAATGCCGTAAAAATGTTTACTAAAACAACCTACCTATAACCATATTTATTAACAATATAGAAGTTACCAAAAAACAGCATTTAAATTATTTTGATTTCATGATTGATCAGCAGAAAAAATGTCTTTAAGCAGTGTATTTAATTGGTATGCATATGTAAAACATAGTGAGCAAAATAACTAATTGGATTACTGAATTTGAATGCTTTTGTTAAAAATCAGCAATGTATATACATGTAGGGTCGACTGCAACCATAACAAAAATGAAAAATATTTGAACAGTTGAAATATTGTTATTTTCACTTCTATACATATTACATACCCAAACAAACACATCCATTAGGGAGTACTTTCTCAGAGAGTAAATAAACTAAATAGTCTTTGTAAGTAATGCACCCATTTAGCACATGACAAGTATTAGCCACTAAAATGCAGCACAAAATGAATTTTTTTATATCCTTTTGAGAGCTTACTAACATTTCATTAAACAGGAGCAGCTCATTGCAGCTTATATAAAATAAAAAGTAAAATATGGTACCTATTTTGGTCTTTCAACACCTGGTGCAGTAACCTATATAATTTTTGCATTTGCTCATTTGAAGGAGGACACCCAGCAAACTCCCTCCTCAGCTGATCTACACCTGAGAACACTTCTCTCACAGACCCCACTCGAGCAGCAAGCTCTATGACATGATAATATACATGATATCGTAGAGCTGAATTAGCCTCAAGGTTGTTGTAGAGACGCCATAAACTGTAATTAAGTAACAATAGAAAAATTTATTATTTCTAAATAATAAGTAAAAAAAATATTTTAATTGAACATTTTGGACTTATAATAGTTGCATTGAAACAGAAACATACGACTGTAGTGCCACCATCCCTAGCCGGTGTCCAGGAGCCTTTGTAAGTCGCTGGCTAAAGGCAAGGATAAGATTCTCTCCTCTTTCCAGGGGGATCTGAAAATGTGATTATGGTAACATAACTAAATGGTTTTATATCATTATTACTAATGTAAAAGTAAACAAGTACATTTACACATCTATACTTTACTTTAAATATAATTGTAATGTCTTCTACAAAGGACAATAAATGATTAAGAATCACATACCGAAACCATTATGGAGACGATGCTGTTGAGAATAGCCTCAATGACTGATTCATTTGGCTCCTTGAAACAAGCATCGCACACTCCAACAATTTTATGAAGATCATCTTCGATACCCTTTGCCGAATTGTCTTCGGATATTTCTGCACCAAGACTCTTGAAATATTTCCGGAGTTCTAGAGCCTGCAAACGTTGTTTTTATAAACGTCAAATAGGAAATAAAAACAAATATACCGGAATTAAGCTTAGGAAGTAAAAAGGCTCTTATTTTAGAGAAAGGAGTGTATTAGGTTATAAAGAAGAGATCGCATAAATCCAACCTGATCTTCTAAAGATAAATCCATAAACACTGCTGGGCCTTGCATGATGTATTTCTTATAGTTTTTCACTTGTTCTTGATTAAATTTTGCACTAGATTCAGAAAAATTACATGTGCCTCAGCTTAGCCAACAAAACAAGACTTTTATGTTTTTTTCAACCGCTCTATGTGGCTTTTGCAAAGGTATGTATTATACAGCCAAAAGCATAAATTCTCTACATTTTCGTTCTATCATGCGTTTGAATTATTGGCTTTATGATATAAATACCATTGCCATGCTAGTAGTTATATGAGAATCTAACTGTCACTGTGGCAATGGCAAAAATTGTTTGAGCAATTTTACACATGATTTTGTTAATTATTGTTTGATTTTATTTGTTTAAAAAAATACTGTTTAAACTCAATCAAACAACGATATAATGTCACGTTTTCATAAATTAAGTGAAACTAGATTAAATATTACAGGAACTAAATTTAAAAACAACTCTGTTTTTGTATCTTCAGGTATTCCTTCCTTGGACCATGTTATAGGTAAATTTATCTCCAAAAAATTAAATAAGTTTACTTAATTAAAAACAGTAGAGAAAATTACAAATTTTAAAGTTATGACATTTTTTGTTTTGTTTTGATTACATTTTAGGTGGTGGATTGCCAGCAGGAGCAATATTTGCAGTAGGTTAGTTTTATATTAATTCTTTATTGCCCTTTCCAAAAGTTGTATACTTAAGCTTTTCAGGAAAATTCAAGTTATAATGTTTAATTTACTATTATATTTACCTTTTCAGAAGAAGATGTATTAGGAAATTATAGCAGAGTGCTTAATAAGTACTTCCTTGCAGAAGGCATTGTATCTAAACATGCATTGCTCATTGCCTCCGCTGAAGAAGATTCACAAGATATTGTAAGTCTTTATATCTCAAAAATATTCTTAATTTGATTTTTAAGTTATAAAAGATTGAAGAATCCCTCATACTATTTTGTATTGCAGTAATTTATGATGTATATTTAGCAATAGAGCAAAAATGTTACCAGCACACATTAAACTTATTATACTTTTTTTGTACAATTTCACAAAATGAGTGGAGTAGAGAGTAGATAATCTTAGTCTATTTCTACACTAATATTATAAAGAGGAAAGATTTGAATTTTTGTATGTAGCGAATTAACTCAATAAGTGCTAGACCGATTTTAATAATTCTTTTTTTTATTAGAAAGCTACATTCTCATTGAGTAACATAGGCTATATTTTGTACTAGATTACTTTAGAAATTCCTATTAAAACCAACCAAAGGTGTAAGAAAAAATGCCATAAAATGTCTTTCATCAGATATGCTACTAAGAATATTAATGATAGGACAAAAATTATTTGAAATATAATAGAATATATCAATATCTACAAAAAACTTCACGAGACCACATGTCTAACTATTATAGTTACGTCACTATAACTACTTTTATAAATTTAACAAATTGATAGAAATGCCAATCAAAATCATACCGTGTTATCTATACCATGTATAATTTTTTAACTAAATACTTAATTATTACTTTTTGAATTATTGAAATCAGACATTCCATTCAAAAGGTATCATGTAATTAAAATAAAAATACATGCCGGCGGCGGCCGCCAAGACTAACTCGACGAGAGCAATTGTATGTGGCACTTTCTTGAGTAGGATCTCCTGAAAATCAATACGCTTCATTGCCACTTACAAATACCACAGCTAACGTAGTGTACGAGGTGGCTTTAAGATAAGCATAATTGTTTTTTCTAATTTAGTGATTCATGGTCGTTTTAATTAGCATGCTTATAACTTAAATATCTGTATGTACCTATTTATGTCTACCTGTGCGAAGCCGGGACGGGCCGCTAGTACTATATAAACTCATTTTATTCCTTGCCATGTCTTTAAGTCATTAAAAAACAATAAAATGAAACAGTAACATAAATATTAATCTGTTCCTGTCCTTTAAATATACACACACCCGCACATTTAGGGGAACAAAAAAAAGGTTGATTTTTTTCAATACCTTCGAATATCTTGACACGTTATTATTGATGTATTACTACCCTCTCTAGAAATACACTTGAGCACAAATTTCTCATTACAAGCGTGAGAATTGTTTTTATGGCACTTCAAGAATTTGCTGACACTTAGAGTTAGCATTGCTTCTGATAAGAACTTTGTTGGTTCCTGTGCATAGCGACTGTGGCTCATTCAACTGTTTATTTTTTAATTGTGTACACGTCTCCGATACGAAATGAGTGATTTGCCAGCAACTTCTGCAGCAAGGGCCGTAAGCATGATCGAAGAAGGGCATACCTACCGCTCAGTAAGTCGAGCTTTGGGTGTATCGACTTCGGTGGTTCATCGCGTTGTTCAACGCCACAGGGAGACAGGATCTTACGTGCGCAGGCGAGGACAAGGCAGAAATCGGGCTACAAGCGCCGTTGATGACCGTTTCATCACCTTACCAACTTAGAGGAATCGTCGACAGACCGCGGTTCAGACCCGAAATCAACTGGCTGAGGTCCGCAACGTTAATGTTAGTGAGCGAACAGTTAGGAGGCGTCTTAATGAAGTTGGCTTAAAATCTTATGTGCAAGCAAAAGCACCTAAATTCGAGGCAGCTCATCGTGTGGCAAGGTTAGCGTTCGCCCGCGCGCACCGAGATTGGACAAACGAGTGGAGTCGCGTATTATTCACAGATGAGAGCCGTTTCTGTGTTAATTTCGTGGATGGACGGGAGAGGATGTGGAGATATTGTGGAGAACGATATAACCAAACAAACTTTACGGAAACAGTGGCATTTGGTGAAGGATCAGTAATGGTATGGGGTGGCATATGTTTAGGAGCTCGCACAGACTTAGTGCTTATTGAAAACGGATGTCTTACTGCACAGCGATACGTACCTTTTGCTCCATTTATAGACCCACATTTCGTTTTCATGCACTACAACGCGCGCGCCCATACTGCTCGTATCGTGCGTATCTACCTGAATGAGGTTGGCATTAGTCAAATGAACTGACCAGCGAGATCACCGGATATGAACCCTATAGAACATGCCTGGGATATTCTGGGAAGAAGAGTTCGACAGCGAAATCCAGCTCCCAGGAATGTTGAAGGACTCAAACAGGCATTAGTGGAAGAGTGGAACAATTTGCCTCGCCAATGATCGATGGCCTTATTCTGAGTATGGAAAATCGTATCCAAGCTCTCCTAAGAGCCCGTGGAGGCAACACACGCTATTAATTTTATGACTTTTGTGTTATTTTTGTAAAAAAAAACGATTTAAAATCTCACTCCTAGTGCCTTATTTTACTAATTATCGTAATTAACGTTTATTTCCTTTGAAACCGGGTAATTAGTAGCTTATTTTGATTTAATTTAGTTATTTTAAGGCAATGTGATGTGTTCCTAAAGACCAAAAAAATATTTTTAACAAATTCATTGAAAAAATCAACCTTTTTTTTGTGTTCCCCTAAATGTGCCGGTGTGTGTAGTTTGAATTAAATGACATTTCTATTTGATACCTTAAATAATATTTAAGTATTAAATTTGTGATTCCTCTTTTGTCTGATATCTGTAATACAATTACTTTAAGGGATTTTATCTCGAAGTCAATATGTGAGATGTTGTTTATAAAAAAAATATCTTTTCCTATATTTAAAAATAAATTATAAAATCCAGAGACCTCTCTAGGAACCTTGTCTTAGAAGATTTATCTCTGACAGATGAATGAGTTGCCACAACCGTGTGTTGCTCCTCCTGAAGATGAAATTCAAAATGCAGCTCAGGATGTAGATAAAATGAAAATAGCTTGGAGATATGAAGGACTAACTCAAGTTGAATCGTCCTTTGGAAGTAATTCAACTTTTGGGCACCATTTTGATTTAAGCAAACATATAGATAAAGATACAATTAAAAAAAGTGATGTTACTTATTGTAAATTAGACAATGAAGAATATAGTGAAAAAGGTAATTTATTTTTATTTGGTTAATTAGATAAATAATTACTAGGGTGTGCCTGGTCAAACATTATTCATGAAATTATGTAAATCTTTCATTATTTGCTTGACATTTAATAGACATATATTTTTTTCATAATTAACGTATGTCAATGTGTTATTTACACAGTAATGTGTGAAATGATAATTTTAATGAGTTAGATGTTCTTGGGCAGGTTTTCACAAATCGACCCCTTACTTTGTGCCAATTTTTCGTTTTTCTGGCCCTATTTTTGCCGCCTAGTTTCTCCAGGAAGCGTAGCAATACCTTATAGGTGCTGGTCACCTGACGTGACCTGGGAGGTCCGATATATTGCGCCCTGTACTCTGTCAGATCAGCACAGTCCAAGATGACATGATTACCTGTTCCCTCACTCCCGCAGGCTCTGCATAGTGGACTGTCAGTTATAGGTGTTTGTTTAGTAGGCCCTGTGTATGCTCTCACCAGAAGCCGCAGCTGTGACTACTTCAACTTCCTTGACAGTCTGTGAGCGCTAGTGGATGTCGTTTTTTTGGCTTGTCAGCATGTTCCAATGCTAGATTAATTGTGAAGAGTTTAAAGTATTGCTAGTGTATTTGGTATTAAATTATAGATATTTTCGTTTTTTTCTATTTATTCACTTTAACAGTGTCTAATTTAACATTCATCCACGCACTCAATTTTCTTAAAAAGATATTCATAGTTTTCGTTTTACATAATAAATAGATTTATATCTGATTGTATCTATTTCAGGATTTAAAAATGTTCTATACTACGAGTTACTGTTTAAAATACAAGGTATTGTCAAAGAGTATAAAATTACCAACAAGGAGAATAATAAAATTCTAAGAATCAGCATTCAATCATTGGGTTCTCCTGTATGGATGGCGAAGGATTGTGAAGAAGAATCCCATGAAGGTTATGGAAAAGATCTGGTGAAATTTATGTATTGCCTCAGAACTGTTCTGAGAGATAGTCACGCAGTGGCATTTATTACTATCCCATCCCATTTGTTTGATGTAAGATATTATTTGATTCTATTGTATGTATTTTTTATAGCATTACTAGATTACAAGAAAGAGATATTTTTAATTAAAGATATAAATAATTCATTAATGTTATTTAAAATTATATCAATGCATTGGTTTTGCAATTGCAATGGTTATTTGGAAAAATAAAACTAATTTGTAAATGTGTAAAAAGGTATGTGATAACATTCATACTGTTCCTAAGATTACACATAAGAGGATTATTCTGTAGTATCTGGTTATATATATTCGTAACACAATCACAATAATAGACTCCAATTTAATTAGTGATTATTGGTATCACTGTCATGTTCAGAAATTAAATTTGATTTATCCATATATTATATATAGCCATACAAATGTATCAAGGACACACTTTCGCATTTAAGATATAAGTATAAAAAGATTAAAATAGCTTAGTGCTAAGTTAAATTAAAACATTTTTTAATTTAATTTTTATTCAAGCTCTGGTGGTTTTGAATAGCCAACAATAAAATTAGTTTGAAGTTATAAATTTTAGAACTGTTTCTAGGATGACCATCTAATGAAGCGTCTTCTATATTCTATTGATAATGCGGTAAAAATTGAATCATTCACTGGATCAAGCAAAGAGACAAATCCTGTATATAAGGACTACCATGGACTCTTCCACATAACTAAACTCAGTGCAATAAATTCAATGGTCCCGTATGTACCACCTAGTCTGGACCTTGCTTTCAAGCTGAAAAGGAAAAAGTTTATTATAGAAAAGTTACACTTACCACCAGGTATTAATATTACAAACATCTAATGTTAAAATAAATCTAATTATAAATGGGTTAAAAAAGCATAATGATCCCTTTCCAGAACTCCAAGAGAGCAGCGAAAGAGAACAGGACGACATCACATCCACGCCTTTCACCTGTGGAGGATTTAAGAAGAAAGATATTGATTTTTAATACATATATTGTTATATATAATAAATGCATATTTTATTTAATAAAATGACTTATTTGTGAATATCCAACAATAATTTATTCCTAAGCTATAACAAGCAGAGCTCTCACATTCACACATTCGTGTGGAAGCAACTGAAGCATTAATTTTAAACTAAACTGCCTTAATTATTAGTCACCCCACCTGCGCACCGGACCGCATCTCCCTAAAACCGGCTAATCTATTCACGTTGTTTTGTTCACATGCTCGCAACGGCGACGCTGTTCGCCCGGTGGAACTGCTAAATTTTTGCTTTTTTAAGTATTTGTTAAATAAATAATTCAAATGAGTTTCAATAAGTTCGGAGGTGCCAGAGTGCTATTTGGATTTTTCAACACAATATTTTTTGTAAGTGTTTTTGCACATTTCAAAAATTCAATAAAATCGATATTATATTTTCTAATTAACGAACCTTTTTAGGCGAGTGGTTTTCTTAAAGTGGTTTGCGGATTCCTGCTGTTGTGTGATTCGGAGAGGCTCCTCCTGTCGCGCCTTCTCGCGTCTCCCGAGGAGGGACTCGAGCAGCCTCCGTTTTATTATTTGGCTCTCGCCCTGCTCGCGGCCGGTCTGGCGGTATGCGCCACTGCCGCCATGGGATGCTGGGCTACATACATGCCGGGATATGTGATACTAACGTTCGTAAGTCATTTGTTGCGTCTAACTGAATTAACGCGAGATGAATGAACTTTTACGTAACCGCAGCTATTTAATTTATCTCTCAAATTGTCTAACTGGCGGCAAATGAATTTCTAATTAGTTTAAATAGTCTGGTATTCTTAACTTAAAGTTTGGTTCGTTAAATGGCTGCACTATCACTATCATACATATTTCAAAAAAAAAATTATTATTGTCACGATTTCATCGCACAAGTGCTTAATTTTCACAACGACGAATTGGATCCAAATGAATGTTTACAGTTAAAACTGTTTTAATAACATATATTTATAATAAATGATTACCTTGCAAAATAATCTCAATTTATTCAATCAAATTAAGCACAATATTATATCCATACCTTAACAGCCCGACAAAAATAGGAATTTAGAAAGCTGTCGATTCTTATTTTACTCCATATGTTAAAGGGAAATGCTTTACAATTTCACTAGCATAATTATAGCAAGGTAATTGCTATTGTTTACATGTACATTTGACCCTTCCTGACACAAATACAGAGTAACAAAAACAACTCGTGCGTTGTTCCGTTGTGGATATAGACAAAACAAATCATAAAGCATATCCAGGCATGCTACATTACGCAACTGCAGCAGCGCCGGGTGGGTTACATGCTTTTGGGCTCAATATGTGAGGTACGATTGTTCATTCTTCACCATATCAGCTGCAACACGTCCACTGCTGAACATAGGCCTCTCCAAGTAATTTCCAATAAGACCAATCATATACGGCCTGCGCCCAGCGCGATTCTGCGGGTTTAGTCAGATCGTCTGTCCATCTTGTGGATGGACGTTCATTCTTAGTTCAAGTCTAATTCGTGTTCCAGATATTACTTGAGCTTGATCTAATTAAATATAAGACTGGACTCTGGGCTGGAGTAGTCGATAGTCAACAAGTAAATTAACCAAATAACAATGATGTAATAAGCAAAATATTAATTATTAATTTATTAAAAATTTATTAAAAAATAAAATTTATTTTATACCTACCAGTGGACCTAAAACTAGAAAATATACAACATTTTGAACTTTTATTCTTACAATACACGCGTGTTTCACCACTTTAAATTCGGGAATTAGAGTTATTCGGAAGCGGGTGAAGTGTTAAAAACTATTATGTAACGTTACTGGAGAGACTGTAGTTTAAGGAAATTAAAATGTTTTTATTGAAAAGAAATTGCACATACGGAAATAAAGATTTTATTTATTTTTTATTTCTTCCTCATAAAGTGCCTAATATTTAAAATTGAAAAATAAAGCCTATTTCAAAAGCAGGTATCATGAGGAAAACCAAAACACATGCTTTTTCATCAACAAATTAAAAAAAGTACAATCATCACAGCTTGCCAATAATTAATTTTAAATATAAAAGTGACCATTTATGATTGAAGTATCTATTTATACTATATATCTATATATATTATATAGCAAGCAGCAAGAACCGCTGGTCTGATTAAAAAAAAACCTTTCAGTATTGGGTAGTCCATTTCTCGATACTATACACCCAAAAGTCACTATTACACGCGGAAGAAGTCGCGGGCACTGCTACTATTGTATACATTTAATTTTTTTTATTTTGATTTGCAAGGAAGTTATCTACATACAAAAAATAATGCAAGCATGTAATATTCGGCCAATAAGCGGAAAAATTCGTAACATCTCTAATTAATATCCCAATTACATGGGAAATACAACTGTTTAATAAAATGCGTTTGCTTTTCAGTACTTCCTAATAGTTCTGTCACTGCTTCTCGGCGAGTGCGCGGGCGGCGTGGCGACGGCGGTGTGGCCCCGCTGCTTCGGTGTGCAGACGTCGCGCGGCGGCGCCGTCGGGGCTTTGCAGGCTTACTACGCCTTGCCCGACTACGAAGAGTTCACTGCCGCTCTGGATCTCGCACAAACGCAGGTACTATGGGGAAGACGCCATTTCTGCTTTGAATCGTGGATTTGACTTTTAATGGGATAATGACAAAAACACGGGGGGGCTCGATGGCGCAGATGGTAGTGATCTTATCTTATGCGCCAGGGGTCGTGGGTTCAATCCCTACCCAGGACAAATATTTAAATGATGATATTTGTGATTCATCTTTTGTCTGATGTCTGTAACACAAGTGCTTTAAGCGACTTACCACGGAGTCAGGTTAATGTACGAGGTGTTGTGTAAACAGATAACAGCTGTAAAGCGTGCTGGACACGGGGCTGTTCTTTAAAGGGAGAAAATTACCCATAAACGCCACTCTGTGCGGGCGTGGTATCAATCAAAGAACATAGCTTCTTGACGAGAAATCTAATGACCATATACTTATATGATATGCCGCCATCTGTCGGGGCCGGTACCTTAGTCGCCTCTTCAACACCAGTACAAATGAGGGAATGTAGAATAGTCTGCTGGTATCCCTCGGCTAACTTTGAAAGAATGTAAACATCAAATTACTTTCTTGGCTCAAAAGGGACATTAATTTTAGTTACGACCTCCTTTTAATTTATTTTGAAAAATCATAAAATATATTAAGCATGTTTCTAAAAAATAAAATCAGTTTTAGACCACTTATATTAAATATCGCACGTTTCAGTTAAAATGCTGCGGCATGGCCGACGCACGCAACTATGACATGTCGGTGTGGCAATTACGACGTCTCGGGCCGCGGGGGCTCTCAGTACCCCCGAGCTGCTGCGTGCAAGTCGATGCCACCGCTTCCTACCTGAACCCCGCGCCGCTCAACCAATCGCGCTGCCAGGAGCTCTCGCCCGGCCCGCAGTTCAGACACGTACCGGTATGTCACACACATGCCAACTAACATGGAGACACCGAAAACCCTATGAAAAAAGCTCTCTATCATCTCCCCAGGTGGTCTATGCAATAGTATTGTGCTGGTGAAATACTATTATTAATATTAGACGACCACGATGGCGCATTCGGGAGTGCCGGCCAAAGGTTTTTTTATTAATTACATGAGGTAAACCTCATATAAAGCTTGTCAATCACAAGGTTAGCAACGCGTTATCCTTTTGATATTACGAGCGTTTTTAGGCTGCGGTGACGCTTACTATCGGATTGTACGTTTGTTTGTCTAACTTGTATAATAAAATAAAAGTAGTTTGAACATTTCATCATTATACCAGCCATTGAAGGTGTACTGCTGGACATGGCCTCTACAAGAAAAAAGTTTTTTTGTCTATAATTGCCGCGCTGGGCAAGCGTGTTGGCAATCGCAGAGCGCATCTTTCGTGACGGAGATGATGCCATTCCCGCCCTGTGTATATGAGCTGCATTGTTTCGGATGGATACACCGCCATCTGTCGGTTCTGGTCGCCTTAGTTTCACCTTAGTCGCCTCTTACGACACCTGCCGATACCTCACGCAATTGAACATTTACTTTGGGGTAATCCGTTTCCCCATTTTATGTAACAGTAAACAAGTCAGTCCCAATATAGACCGAGTAAAGCGTTTTCTAACATTATAACGAATGCCGATGTTCTAAAAGTTATTAAATAAATATATTATTTTCTGTTTCAGGGATGTCTTGCTAAACTTGAAGACTGGTACCAGCAACAATATTTCATATTCATGCTCGCACTATTTATCATCGCACTGGTCAAGTTCGGTATCTTGTTGAGCACCGTGTACTCCTGCATTAGGATCAGAAAACAGAAGCAACACATCCAGGCGTTCGTCATGAAAACCATAGACAAAAAGACAAACGAGAATATCTATGGTAACAAAATGGCGCCGACGCACGAGGAGGCGATCATGGCTAAGTACGTGCAGCCCGACCACTTCTACAGCCCGCGCGTGAGGAACCCCAGGATTTTCAATAACAAACCGAACGAGATGATATGAGAATTAGCCGCGGAGATAAATGCTTTGGAGAGAAGACTGGAAAAATTCTCAGACTATTTATACAAGCACCAAGCAGACTCTATCATGTGGTGAACGCTGCAGAGGAGCTAGATAGATATGCCGATAGAGAAATAATGTGATTATAGCAGCTTGTACGTCGATTGTTTAGTTCGAAGAATGTGTTTATCGATTTCTTATCGAGGTCTGGCAATATACGACAGCTTAAATTATAATATGTGCCATAGAGTTAGCATGTCGGTGCAACTCTAGATATTTATAAACGCTCTGAAGTATTTTCTCCGTTGTTTGTGTAAGAATATTTTGTAGGTGAAATTCTTTATAATAATCAATAATATATATGAAGGAGTAAACCATAAATTAATGGCTAAATGTGAAAAGTTTGTTGAAGTCTTCAAAAATTATGGTGCGGAAATAAAAGATTGGAGTCTCAATATGTAATATTATTTCAAAAGAATGTTCAAAAATTGGTCCTAAAGTTAAAACATTGTTAACAATGGCTCTGGAATGTTGTTATGTACATTTTTGTTATTCTATTAACAGAGAGCGGAACTTCTTGCATTTTGGTATCATTACATAAATCTATTTACGATAACCTGGAGTAATGAAAGCCATATTGGAGTAGATGATGTTTATGAAACCACAATCATACCATACAGTTGGATAAACTATATTTATCAAAACCTTGCAGGATATCATAAATATACCTATGGTTATTCAACAACAATTTTCGCAAAGTGCTAATGGGCATAACACATATATATATAGCTACGCCCAAAACAAAGGAGTCATGGTAAATAATAGGAAAATTAACATTTTAAATATTCCAGAATACCTCATACCCCTCCAAAGATGATACATGAGATCCTTAACAATAACAATAATCTATATTTTATAATAATTGATTCTATATTAACTATTGACCATTGAGACCGACATCACAGTAAACTACTATTATCTTAGGTACAGGAATGATCTAATAATAAATCATAAAATTTACATTTGCACTAAATTAGAAAATAAATCGTCAGGCCAGGCGGACAGAGGTTTCTAATAACCAAGAAACCGATACCTAAAGAGGAGTTATCGTTGGAAGAATCAAGAACATATCATAAGTGGATTATAAAAAATACTGCGATACCACAGTGTGTCGTGATATCTAATATTTCTGTAAATCTATTGCCCCAATATTTTGCCACACGACAAATTCATATATCAGTAAATAAAACTGTAGATATTTTGTGCTATTTACCTTAAAACTACAAAATGTCTGCAATAAATATACACTAAATATGCATTACTCCGCTACCACACGCGAGTCCCCCTCCCATTGCCACGGCGCCGTACCCAAACGAATTCTCCACTCGTAAAACTACGATAAAATATTTACAAAAGAAGTATTAACAATCTTACGATCTATAAATACTATGAAATGGATATTTTTCACAATAAATAGTCTATAAAATAACGCGATCGAAATTATCATAAAGACATCGGAAGATTTAATTCAAAAATTCAACTACGCGATATATTAATATGTGTGTCCATTATCTATAGCCACATTAAATTCTGATGTTAAATTCCTGTTTGATAACTTTGGTCATTACTCGTTATATATTGGTCGTGATCGTGTCGCGCCTTCGCACGCTTCATCCGTAGTCACCGCTCACAGTTCTATGGAGCAACGGAACTGCTTACTACATGCGGTCATTAAAATGTTAGCGGCGTATCCCGAAAGGGCATCGGCCATACTCGGAATTGTCGTACTTGGAGGCGATGTCCGCTTCATCCCAAAATTGCATTCGTACAAAGATAGGTCAACGACCTCTATTTGCACACATTCTATAGGATATCGTTAAGGAACGCGTTGTCTAGAGAATTGAGGAGTTCCTGTGCAGTGAGGTTGGTCGCGTCCGTGGAAGGCATGTTGTCTAGGAAGTCCAAGTTGAAGTCTGCCGGTTGTCCAGAGAAGGAAGACGTGTTGTGGATGGAGGTGAAGGGCGAGTGCTGGGAAGAATTGTTCTGCATCGCTGACGACATCATGCCGGGCAGAGGCCCCTGCGAGTGGACGGGGCCGGCGCCCTGCATGCCTCCTTGGTGACCGCCTTGGTGGCCTCCTTGGTGGCCACCTTGGTGGCCACCTTGGTGGCCACCTTGGTGGCCACCTTGGTGAGTGCCCTGATGTGTTCCCTGGTGCGAGCCTTGATGCCCCCCCATCCCCATGCCGCCCTGCATGGACATGCTCTGAGACTGGCTCATGTGAATGTTCGGCATTTGACCTTGAACGCTCATCATTTGGTTCTGCTGCATAATTAAGTGTGACATGGAGTTCTGTTGTTGGTTTGAGGCTCTGAAATAGAAACAAAAGACTATATAGAGTAAACTGCTTGACAAAACCTTATTTGTATCAAGTTGGCCCACAAAGACTTACGGAACTCGACATAATATTGCGTAGAAAGTTAGAAGATGTAGTAATTTACTATAAACTTAGCCATTATCTTTCCTTTCTTACTTGTGAAAGAGTAAGAAAAAATAAATCATACAGAGATCCGGTAGCAGCCTGCCCACAAACGCCCAAAACCTAGTATCTATTAGATTGGTAGCAGGATATATGGAAAGGTGTGTGTTTGTGTGTATCTATTGTTTGTCCTCCATGGCAAATCGGAGTGACGAATAGACGTGATTTTTTAAGTGGAGTTAATTAAATGGATGGATAATGAGGTAGACTACTTTATTACCCTCTTTCTAGACTTTTTCTAACCCCCCATTTCCCAAAAATTGGGGGTGGAAGTTTGTTGACCGTGTTACCCCGAATGTAACGCAGGCGAAGCCGCGGGCAAAAGCTAGTAAGCTAAAAAGTATAAGTAAGTGTACCTCTGCTGTTGCTGCTGCATAATCTGTTGCTGCTGCAGTCGCGCCTGTTGCAGGTGCATATGTTGTTGCTGTTGCGTCATACCGCCGCCCATGTTGCCCACGAAACCTAAAACATATCATATGCTTATGGCATATGCTTCCCCAAGGTATTTAAGTAGGCATATCAAAACGTAATCGGTAAAAGCTCACGGCTTTTACCGATTACGTTTTGATATGAATTTCACGTAATGAAACAGTACCCTCACCTCGAACTATGTTATTTGTTTGAGGGGTTCACACATCACCAACCTTACGGTAATATATGTACGATTGCCGCCACTAACTACTGCGCTAGGCGGTACCTTCGATGACAGCGCTATAATATTCTATATCATATTACTAAATTCCCACAGCATCTCATACATTGACCTGACACCGTGGAAATTCGCTTAAAGCACTTGTGTCACGGACGCACGACAATTGGGGAATCATAAATATACTACTTAAACACATATATTTAACACCCAGACACAGAACGAACAAATATCATCATAAAATATTTGTCCTGGGTGGGGATCGAACCCACGACCTTTGGCGCATAAGACAGGATCACTACCGTCTGCGCCATCGAGCTTGTCAACGGGCATATAAACAACAAATTGTACCGCAGTCTACAAATTGTTGTTTATATCGCTACCTCTTACCTCGCTTATAAGGTACCGGAGCTGTAAATCCGATGACTTCTTGTACCCGCAATTGTTTACCCTGAGTCACGATATGAATCTTAGTTTAAGGAACCTTCTCCTACGATAAGGTAAGATAACTGTCGGGTTGACAAGACTTAATTCCAGCTGTCGGGTGTCGCGGCACCGGAAGTGGATCATAATAGCCTACAGTCAAAAATGTACTCTAAATTATATATTAACTTCATACACATACAAGCATATTCACAAACACTTAAATATACGCAAAATATATATTTTTTAAACAAAATTATCTATGTATACGTGTTTACTGTGAGTAGGAAGTCCTGGAAACCTCCAGTCTACCCTGATAGCATATTTTACAAAATGTATGTACATTGTTTCATGCCGATGGTGGGGTATCAGGCAGAGTAGAATAGTACCTCCTCCTATATTAGGTGTCGTAAGAGGCGACTGAGGTACCCGAACCGGCAGATGGCGGCATATCCATTCGACACAGGGTAGTTCAAATGTACATGGCGTGGGTAGCAGCATCACCGTCGCGAAAGCAACACTCTGCGATTGTCAACACGCTTGCTCAAAGCGGCAATTATAGTTCCTTTTTGGAGGAATTTCCCGGGGAGGCGGATATGATGATGCTTATTATAAAATCAAAATCAACATACCTTGGTGATGGTGAGGGAACTGCTGCCTCGCAGCTTGCTGCTGCAGAAGCATGTGCCGCCACTCGGGTGAGTACTGGCGCGCGTGCGGTGGGAAGGGGCGCGGCGCGGCAGCCGGCCGACGGGGTCCCGCGGCCCCCGCCCCCACACCGGGGCCCACGCCCGCGGCCCCCACACCACCAGGGCCCACGAACCGCGCCTTGTACTCGGGCGGCGGCGGCCGCATCTGCTGCTGTTGTGCGCGGAGCATGTGCTGCTGTTGTTGTTGCAGCATCTTGGCTTGTTGCTCGCGGGATATACCTGCTGCTGCCACGCCTATACATATTAATCAAATTTTTATATACAGAGAGTATCCAGTTAATGGATTTGAATGTGGAATCGAGCATGTTTAAAGGAATGAAAACACTGCTGAATTGTCATATATTTTTCGTTCATGTATCATATTATATCGATCATATCATATGATATTTATATCATACATAAAGTTGTGTGTATATATATATATATAAGATTATATTATCCAATGTGTAGTTTGGCATGACAGTACACTCTTAAAATAAATAGTTGATATCAATGTTTCTAAAGCTGCTGCTACATGAAGATATTTCAAGATTCCGTCAAATCCGGCGTATTATTTATGACCAGCAGCGCGCCGCGTTTTGACCCCAATGATGAAAGTGCGTATAATAAATACTAAAAGTTACTCTTTATAACATCAGCTATCTGACAGTGAAAGTCCGGTTCAAATCTTTCAGGCTATTTCGGGGTTTACCTCTAAATATAAATAGACATTTTACAAGCTTGTTTTTTTCTAAGTAACTTACATACTTTCATATGCCTGTTTTAAAAAGCTGTTTAGTTTGTATTAAAAACAGACACTTCAATTTTATTTATATGTATAGATGACGTAATTAAAAATTCATATTTACCAAGTGGCTGAGCTCCCGTCGCCTGCGCAGGCTGCTGCTGTTGCGCGCCCGCCTGCCGAGAGCGCATCGCTTGCGAAAAGTTGATGCTCTGCGACTGCGAAACCGAGTACGACTCGCACCCATTCCCTGAAAACAATTTATATACACTTAGAACTTGTAAAACTTCCAAGTGTGCTCTTGGCGAGTATATATATGATTCAGTCATCCAAACCATTTATTGAAACCACAAAGTCATCTAAGCGGGCGCTCTAGCCTGTAACGCCAAATATATATATATATATATATATATATATATATATATACACGAGTATATATAGTCAAAGCATACAGGTATTTAAATAAATTTATTTAGTTAAGTCAATGTCTGCTAAGGCGTGAATGAGTGCAACAAACAAACGACAGACATACTTTCGCATTTGTAACTTTTAGTGCGCATTTCGGATACTATTGACAATAAAAGTAAGTATATCAACTGTATGACGTCGACAGAACACCTTTTTATCCGACGAGAGATTTCCAAACGGTAGTTTGGGAGTACACTGCCCTGCGTAGCTTTTGCCAGTGCGTGGCCTGTATTCTAAAAACCTGACCCGGTCAGCCAACGTCGATAACTTAGGTCTACGGATTTCCTCATACCTTAATTAGTAATCTTAAAACTTAATACAATAATATGGATTCAATTGGTGGCTCGAGCTGGTAAGATAATTTTCATTGTAATTGATTTTTTATTTGCTACATGGCAACAAGTACCATATATAAAATATTTTAATGACGTGTGTGGCGACGCAATGTTAGCCTTCGAAGGAATCTAGTGGGGATTATACAGTTTGCTATTTATTTTGCGCGCGCGATTTATTAGAAATCAGGAGGAAGGAAACTCGTAAGATGGAGGTTACGCGATCAATATTTCATCAAACGTTTATTTTAATCTAGCAATATTGACTGATGGCTGATTGGTCAGAGCACATATCTTTGCATATTCAATCAAAAATGAAAGCACATTCTAATAGTATAAATGCGTGAAAGTCTCTTTCTGTTAGACTGAGGTTCCTGAGGAATAGAGATAGTCACCCTAAGAGATAGAACCCTAAGTGAGGACATAAGCTACATTGAATCCTTTACAAACAAAGTCGAGGAATAAAGCTAGTGACAATAAAATTTCGTGAAACAGTTAAGCCAAAGCCATAGTCCACAATTAAACCTTAAAGCGAGTTGCACGTGTCAACGCAACTCTAGACAATCGCAGCTCTTGCAAGCAAAAACACCTTCGATGCAATTTTAGTTACAGTTCAGGAGTGGAATGTTCGTATAAGTTAATATGTTACATAACGCGCCACATCAGAATGTGCCCGTTTATCCACACAACCATAATATTTTAATGTTTACATTACAATGAATAGACACACAAAGTTACAGATCAGGCCATACAGAACTATCAAAATTTCGCAATCAATATTAAAGTCTAAGCGCGAGCCCTTGAGTTCAGAATTGGCTATAAAAATCGAATTTGTAAGATTTCACCTGTGATTTTGTGTGCCTATCCAAGTTGGCCAATGCCAAGTATGTACTACGACAGATACCATATAATATGGGTAATTTAGAGGACTTTTTGTTTGATTTTGATTGATTGTTTACTTATCATTTAAATTTACAATCAAACGGAATTACCCAGAATTTTCCACTTTATACTCATACAATCATACGGATAATTACTAATAGTAAAACGAAAGCAATTAGTTATAAATTTATTTAGTGGACCTAATTCCCAGACACATCTTTTGTGTGAGGACACAAAAGATGTGTCTGGGAATTAACACAGACAGAAGCGGACAAATTTGCTACTACATTTTAATATAAAGTGGCAGTGTGAATCAATGTAAAACCTCGTTTTTGTAGACGTAGTGAACATGTCATGTGTCGGGGATGAGGAGCGCGAGTTGGCGCATTCTCTTAGATCGTCAACCTCGGGCGACCCTCCCCTCGCCCTCAACGCGCGCCACCACGTTTGCTACGTTGCCATGCGGCTTATCACAATGATATAAAGACGCTATTCGGTTACATTGATGCGACATGTGAGCCTATCTAAATTACTCGCACATACAATGTCTGTATTGTATATCGTGTACGTATCGGCTAAGCCGAACGAATTAAATCTGCAACTCAGTGGATCACCTCTAGTTGTGGGCCTAGCCAAGTTTTATTTTAAAGAATTTCTCATGTGCGATGAAAATGTATTAAACAAATTGAAGCCTGTTGCAACAGAAAGTCATTAATAGATATTGGAGCACAAAATACAAAGATAAAACACACATATTCATATTAAACATCAAAAATATCTCATACATTCTCAATCGAACAAATAGATTCAAATATCGTATATTTGATATTTAGGTTTAAATGTTTGTAATAGTTAGCCGGTTTTTGTAGGTTAGACTTTAGGTATTCTGTAAGAGTTATGTATTTGGAACGTTGGTAAATCAATAAATAAATATATTATTTGTGACTATAGTATTCAATAAAAAAATAAATACAAAATTAAAGTCGTTAAGCACGATGGAAATATATTAACTAATAATGAATACATGAGCGATAAATAAAACAGTGCATACCATCAAACAATAACTCTAAGAATTAAACTGAATCAGATGAAAGCTATCGCAGACAACGTGGTCATTTACGAATGCGATAAATAAACCAGTAGTGTTACATTTAAATTGTAAGACTGACCGTGCAGGATAAAGGAGAATGCGGAGTGATGAGAAGCACTATTGCTAATGGACTGACTCATCGATAACTTCAACGCTGGTATGCGACCACCCAATATCTCAGAACTACAAATTGTCTTATTGAAACTTTCATGGCATCCACCAAATAAATACATATAATTCGATACATATACTTTTAACACACATTTCATCAAATCACTAATATATTCCACCGTAAAAAATATAACATAGTAAAGTACATACACGTTGTGTTTTATTTCTCATTCTGATGATACAACAGGCTGAAGAAAATTAGGAAAACCAATATTGAACATTATTCCCCACTCGGAATTGAATCATCAGTTTAGCGTTCCATTGGAATGACCGCCACTGTATTTGTTTATGTATACGATTACACTTTCACGCACGCACACACCGACCGACGGTGCCGTAGATTAGTGATCGCTTCGTCACTTCACTCAGTACACAGGTAATATACATACAGAATCCTCGCTCAGCACATAACACGTTAACGGGACGCAAAAATACTGACGCACGCAAGTTATATAATGTAGCAAGCATTACCCATGGACAGATCTAAGTATATAACGCAGAAATCGTAACACCTATGCCACATATTAGCACATATTTATATGAGTTGTATGAATCGGACCATCTCTACCTATTTGATTTCTGTTCGCTACGTTGCTATCGCATGGCCCGTCTTACTTCGAACGAATGAAGAAGCAGGTAAGTAAAATAACAACTAACTTAGCAACAGCTTAAAGTGATCAATTGAGTATCAAAAATAATGTATATACAGTAGAAACAGGTTTCTTTAAAACCAATAGGTAACTTTATAATACAAGTAAAAAAGTACACAAAATGTCTATTGATTTTCTTCATTTTATTAGCAAAATATCTTTAAATAGTATGTGTGTAAGTTAATGTGTTGTACATTTATATACATTGTGGCCAAAGTTACTTACAATGGTCAAAGTGATGATATTGGATAGTATATATAGGGATATTTATCAAACCACATAAGCCATTTTCACTATGACTGGCCATCTTCACAGTGAGATAAAGATCTTAGCCTTAGACGTAAATGTGACATAGTACTAAATATATATATATATATATATATATATATATATAAGCGAGGTCAAAAATATTGATTTATGGCCAAACTTTCAATTTCCAATATATATACAAAAGAAAACCTGGAGCTGTTGTGGACATAGTATTAACCGGTTTCTCTCAATTTTATTTGATCAATATACCACCATTTTCAATCTAATTGTTTGACGCTATCATAAGAATAATGTTTAAAAAAATTACTTTTATCTATCGACCATAGTTAATATTGACAAAGCCTACCACTTACTACCTACCTACCTAGCTTTTCATAATTAAGCACTAGGTCATTATTATATGCAGTTTACAATTCAATCTACTGCTACTACATACTTCAAAAAATAACAAGCTTATACGTGCAGTTTTACTTAGGAACTTATCCCTCTCAAAATAGAAATGAAACGTATGACGAGTATGGTATTAATAAGAGGTGATATATAATTTGCCAAAAATAGCGTCATTCGTAGTGCCAAATTGATACAAGACGCAGAGTTGCTGCATCTGATAGAAATGATGTACGTAATGGGATCTGTCCAACTCCAGAATTAAATTAATTTAAGAACTAGCACACCCCGGCTTCGCACGGGTTGTTTACGGAAAATATAAATTATGCAATGAAACCTCGAGTTGTAGATAAATAAGTTTTAAAATTGCATTTTCATAATATGAATTTAGAAGTATTATTTAAAAATGCGAATAAGATAATATTTTTTAAAAGAAACTGCTTGTCTCAGACCTCAGGCTGGGCACGGACCTGCATTCTTCACATGCTAAGGGACCACACTACCGTAGTAACATATTTAGATTTTTCCTAGCTAACTACAACAACATTGATGAAATGGCGTTCATTTCTTAGCCCAATAAATAACACTAAGAAAAATTCGACGGGTCTGTGTCGGTAGCATAACGGTACAGCAAGCATAGAAAAAATGCAGGTTCGAGTCCCGCCTGAAGCCTGAGACAAACTGATTTTATGCAAATAAATATTATCTTAAATATGATTCGACATTTTTCTATGCATATAACTTCCAAAGTAAATAAGATCAAGAATTTAAAATTATTTTTATTTATTTATTTTATTTTATTGGAAATAATTTACCAACCTTTACTTCTTTACCAATTGGTCAACTTGAAATTAAATTATGAATATACAATTAATAGGACCAAAATTCATTTGGCCAAATTCGTAATTCCAAAAAATAACAACATTAATGCAACAAAAACGTCAAAGCTGAAACTCGAGCTTAAAATGAACTGAGCTAGTTTTTATAATAAGATTATTTTTTTTAATAATTATTATTCCTGTATCCGTCTTATTAGCATAGCAATTTCCGCATTATTTTATTTTTTTAACATATAAATAATGAGTAATACTTTGAGAGGTTTTATGCATAGGAAATTCTGGATTATATTTAAGATGACATACACTAGAAAAAAAATCAACTTGTCTCAGGTGTCAGGCGGGACTCGAATCTGCGTCTTTCCCATGCCGCTGGACTGCACTACCGTTGTGCTACCGAGACAGACACGGCATTTTTTTCTTACATATAAAGGGTATAGTAAGTTACCCTTTAAAGATGGATACATGCCATCGCAGATATTTTGTAGATCTATAAATAAAAGATTATGCATTTTATTATACCTTCAGGTTCAGGCAGACAGCAATATTACAACCGCGAAAGTTTGTGAGTATGGATATATACATGTATGTTTATTAATTTTTCACGCCGGATTAGCTCAACAGATCTGAAAACATTTTTGGCTAGAATTTATTTATTTATTCCGATAACATGTTGCCGCGGGATAAATCTGGCTTTTTACCGCAGAGATGCGATAAAATCCTTAAAGACAAAGTCGCGCGCTAAAAGGTTGTTTTGTCATAATTTAGGCAATGTACACAAAATTTAACACTGTATACATTCCTCTGCCTTTCTCAAGAATCTCTCTATCTCTCAACAAACTTGACAAACCGCGCATTTGGTTATTAGTTTGTCGCGAACTGAAGTGTAATTTATGTATCGTGCGCAAATCCAGTAAAATAATACGATCACTAAAACAACAAATAAAAAAGATCCTGCTCCTATTTAGATAAGACTAGCTATGCCCACAACTTTGTCCGCGTGGAATAATATACGTTTGGCGAAAAATATACGTTTTCCAGAGAATATGCTTTTACATATTCTCTGAAAAACGTACATTTTTCGCCCGTTTACTACCTTTTTGATTGATGCCCCGCTCCGATAAGTCTTAGCGTAATGTGATATAGCCAAAGTTACTCCTTGATATATCAGCTATCTGCTAGTTAAAGTATCATCACAATCGGTCCAGCCCTTTCAAAGCTTACATCAAACAAACAGACAGACAGACAATAATAAAAAATACTATTTTGTTAGGTATATGTATCCTATATACATTTCACAGGCATTTAGTAAAAAGCAGTTAATTTAATTTTACAATCAGACACTGCAATTTCATTTATGTGTATTACTGCATTTGGCTATGCATCTTACAAAGATATGGGAATAACAAATCGTGGTTACCTACCCATATTGTATGCGACCCGACTATTGAGCGATCTAAGGCTGACAAAGAACAATACCGTCATTATAGAACTGCATTAGTTACCAATCATCTACAACATTGCTTATGAACTGGCCTAGTTTCGAGAGCTCCTATACTACGTATACTGAGCTGTCTTACATCCATATATCGTTGGTCCTATATGCGAGAGCCACTCTCACACGACAAATACAATCTTATATAAACTATCTATTTATATAAGCATATATACCTTACCGAACGCAATAACATCTGAATAAACAATAAACAATCAGATTACGAATCCAATAATGTATATAGATAAAATATGCAAAAACATAATTATATAACGAATAAGCCCCGCGGTTTCAAACGCGTTCCCGTGAGAATATACATGTATATCAGCCATATTAAATCCACTGTTGGACGTAGGCCTCCTCAAGATAAATTTTTGTCTATAATTGCCGCGCTGGGCAGGCGTGGTGGCAATCGCCGAGCACAATTTCACGACGAGGATGCTGCTGCCCATCCCCACACCAGTGTTGGGCTTTAATCAATTAATTTGTCAATTACATTACTAATTGACTAAAAAAGTAATTGCAATCAAATTAATTACTATTAAATTAATCGCAATTGAACTTTTAATTGCACCTTGCAATTAAATTAATTTGATTAACGTGTGACAATTGCAACTCACAATTAAAATAATTGCAATTAACTTATTTAGTTATTTTATAAAACAATTAAAACTAACAATTGACGTTATGTATCAAAATGAAATTAGTAAAGATTTAGGAAAATTAAGCTATAGGTGCGACAAGTATATTTTTAAAGTATAGCCTAACAATTTAAATAAGACTTTAGAAAATCGAAAATTTATTATTAATAATTCCAAATATACAAAAAAATATCCGAGGCGACTATCATATTATTATACCTTACTTTCTTACTCTTACACTTAAGCATGGGAGCTCCAAATAGCTACTTTGCGACAACGACAAATCTGCCAAAGAGTCACAAACTGTCAGACAGCATGTCCGAGAAGAGAGTGGTACTGAAAGTAATTTTAATTATTTCAAGAAAATTTAAATTGTTATTGTCTGTCTAATCATGTTCAATTAAAGGTATTAATTATTATTTAGATCGCTCTTTTACTTCTTGCCAACATATTTATTTAACGACATATTTATTTAACAAAACAATTAAAGATTAATTAATTGTTAATTGTTACTAATACAGTTAACAATTAAATAATTGTTAATTATGTTTTTTCACAATTACAATTGATTAATTGTTAGTTGTTGTGGTTACATTTACCAATTAATTAATTGTTAATCTTTAATTGTTCTTGCAATTAAAACTTGCCCAATACTGCCCCACACTGTAATATTTATGCCGCCATCTGTCGGTTCAAAAACCTCAGTCGCCTGTTACGACAACTAGTACAAAGTGAGGTACTATTCTACTCCGCCGGCACCCCACGCCTAATACAGCTTATATTCTTACTAATACTTAAGTAAAATAAAATATTTTTTGAAAACGGTTTAATAGTTATAAAGTCTATTCGTTACAAATGTACAAACCTACAATTAATGTTCTTACATTGCCCCGTCATAATAAAAGGTCATAATATATTATTTAAATATAATAAATAATAATCTGATCTAAGAAAAAAATTTACCTTTATTATTTACAATATTGGTTTACTTCTTATTATTTCGAAAGTGCATTATAATATAAGTATTACCGAAAAATACATATAATTTGCATTAGATAAGAATTTGACAATACGGCGCATAATAGACTATGATAGAATGTTTTCGAGATTTAATTTATGCAAGTCGATTTGCAACACAATGGACACAAATCTTGTCCTCTACGTAAGACGGGAACTGATCGATCTTGCGCAAATTTGCGTTTGCGATATTCGGTCCGCCAGCACCTAGACAAATATAATTTTGGTGAATTCATTATTTATATTTACTAATTCAATGCAATCCGTTATGTTATATTCACCAAAATACAACTGGGACACTGCAATGCACCAAATCTATACTATCCTTACTAATATTATAAATCCGAATATAACTCTGTTATTTACGCAATCACGCCTAAAGTACTGAACCGATATAAATGAAATTTGGTACACAGATAGTCTAAATCCTTAGAAAGGACATAGGTTACTTTTTCATTCGACGTAAGAGTTGTAATGGGTCGAAAGAGGGGGTGAAAAGTTGTATGGAAGTATCACTATTGTTAGTGCTAGAAGCTTAAAACTTAATATTTAAGCTATAGATTTGTATATATAAATAAATATAACATTCAAAGTTTATATAAGTTAAAGTAAAAAGGTATGGTGCCCAAATAAACTGCTGCACGCGGGCGAAGTCGCGGGCACAGCTAGTAATATAATAAAGAGGTAAGATTTGTATTTTGTTTGTAACGAATAGGCTCAATAAGTACTGCGATTATTTTGGAAATTATTTCATTGATCGAAAGCGACATTCCGTAACTGTAACATAAGCTATAAGATATTTACAAAAATAATAAGATTATCCTAAAATAGAAATATATAAACGGGTTTTTGTATATTTGTAACAAATAAACTCAATAACTACTAGGACGATTGCAAAACTCGTTCACTAACAAAAAATTACATTATCTATGAGTAAAATAAGCCATTTTATATCCCCATATTGTTACGGGAAAGTGAACTACGTGGGAAAAACCGCACGGCACTGCTAGTCATTCATTTAAATGCCTGTGATGTCCAGAATTACTTATTTGTATCAAATTCGAATTGAATATCTTGGTCTAACAGGGCTAAATGTAGGTACCATTTGAAAAAAAAAGAGTAAACCGGTATGTAATTAAACCTTAATCAGGCACAACAATCCGAAATTTTTAAAACCCTTTCCCTTAGTATTAACTATATTTTATTTGGTTGGGCGTTCCTTTTTTCGCATATCTTTTACCGGAATCAAAAGCAGCCTATGTCGTTGACCGCTAGACTGCCAAAATGCAAATCCTTTTCGATCCCTTTCAGAAAATAAAACCAAAGCTATATCCTACGGGCACCGTACTTTTTTCCGGAATAAAAACTGGCCTATATGCGGTTTCTACATATCTGTTCTTTATATAAAAAAAATCGCATTGCTTGTCCGGTATGAACGTCTAAATACCCGATTTTAGCCAATTTTTCCTTCCTGTCCGTCCATTTTGATCCAACGTGAGAAATTGGTAAATAAAAAAATATGGAAAATATATAAATATAGTTAATACAAGACGTCCGACGGGTAAGGTAATATATTAGCTTACCCGACTATTCCTATGTTACGGTGTATTCGTTTGTAGCACAAACTTCGTACACAAATGATGGGCTCGGCCGATTTTTAGATGTTTCTTTGCAAGTATAACATCTTAAAATATATTTTATACGGCTGAATTATTGATTAATTAATGATTAGGGTGTACCTACTTAACCTGTTATTTTTCTTTTTTGTTTTATTTATCTTATGTATATAATATAATTATCTGCAAATCTTCATCTAGATTAGTTCAGCCATCCAAAGAGAACTAACATTAATACATCCTGTGACACTTACTCTTTTATATTATTAGCAGGTTAAGTCTTTAACTTTGAAAATGTTACACCTTGTTTTTAATCTATAATTTCTGAACATATTAACCAATCAAATACTATAATACCGCATTTAAACACTAAGGCCATTATATTTTCGAGTCGTATTTTTCATTAGTATTCAAAGTAATGTTTGTCATTATTAAGCATTATTAGCAACTTAATAAGGTTTAGTTAGGTTTTAATGACTCCAAAAGATTTCAATAACTTACGAGCTCAATACATCAGCCACTCCTGTACAAATATAATTAACGGTGACAACGAAATGTAAAAATAATATTTTATTAATAACATAAGTCATTTATCTATCTACTCATACAAGTGTTCTGCCTTTTTAACACCGCTAGTTATTTAATTGAAGTAAAACATTATTCGTTAAAGAACCTTGAACATTTCGTAATATAACGAACAAAAATTATAACAAGGTTAAAATAACCAGTAGACATTCAACGCTGTCCCCAAATGTGTTGTGGTGGAAAATTAGGAGAGAATCGATACCGGCTAAGGGCTCGCAGGGAGTCGACGAGCGGTTACTTATGAACATTAAAAGATTAACAATGAAAATAGTGCTATATGTACCTTGATGGTGCTGTGGGGATGGCGTGCTCTGATGTTGGAAGGTGGCGTACATGCCCTGCTGCGCCGCCACCGAGACGTGCCCGCCGCCGCCCCCCGCTCCGCTCACTTGCATATGCTGCGCCGCTGACACCTGTCAACACGATTACTATTGCATAACTGCTTCAATACTTCTATAATAATAAATTGACACAGCATCTCATACATTCACGGACCCGATGACGCATTCGGTAGTGTTTCTTTTGGTCGTGGGATCGATCCCCTCCCAGGACACACATTTATATGATGAATATTTGGATTTATTCTGTGTATGGGTTTCATACATATGGATTTAAGTATTATATTTTTGTAATACCTCAAGGTTATCTATTGTATGAGATTATACGAATGTATTATTACTTACCTGACTCCGAGATACGGATTTTTTTTACGCACGTTTTACGGATATCATATAACAGAGGAAATACAAATATCATACTAAAATAAGTAAACTGGCCTATATGCGGTATTATTTTTATACATTTACTGTGCCTGGGACACAAAACAAACACGATTTTTCATCACTTAAATAGTGGGGAGCGAATCTAAACTCGAAAATCGAAACTACCGAATACGCACTCATGGTGAAGTGAAATATGTACACTAGTAGCAAGTTTCTAGCTGCCACAGCTAGATATAGACCACCCAAAAATATTTCCAATAGGACCGGTAACGCCAGACCGATCCTGCGGTTCTAGTCAGATCGTCTTATGTATGGATGGCTATACTAGGCTGGTACGCGTCTGCATTTAAATGCAGACCGCGTACTAGTTCTTAAGAACGTTCCGACCCCATCGGGCATCAGTTGTGAATGCGCCGTGGTGTCCTTTGCCACATTTAACATGTTGATCCGCTGGACTTTACCAGTAATTAGTTCATTTACGGATCTCCTTATTCCTGGTTTCTGAGCACGAGGGTGCAAATCGGTACTTTACCATAGAATAAAAAAAGGCCTTAAACAACAAAATGCTTTTTAACAAACCGTTTATGTTGTATCCGTATCATGTATGATTGAAATAAAAAGTTACATATTTCATTGAACGCGTGTTCAGTTATTATTATTTCAATAATATAAGCGATGTTTTGAATAGACTTCTCGCAAACCAAAAGATTGGTTCCCAAAGAAAAGTCATTATAAAGAAGAATATCATTGAAACAGCTAAACGCTGGAACACAGCATTAAGTGAATGTAGTGATAGTGTGTGTTTTAAAGAAATCTCTGTATGGTTTGCGTCACTCAGGGTTGGAATGGCATAAAAAATTAGTGAGAATAATAAATGGGTTTGAAGCGTTTCCCCAAGAAATCTATCTCCAATAGGACCGGTTGTATGCGGCCAGTATTCAGCGCGATCCTGCGTTTATAGTTAGATCGTCTGTCCATCTAGCGGGTGGACGCCCTATGGTGTGTTTGCCGGTACGTGGTCTCCATTCCAGAACCTTACGACTCCATCTGCGATCGGTTCTACGTACCAAATGCCCTTCCCACTGCCACTTCAACTTACTAATCCACCGAGCAATGTCGATAACTTTGGTTCTGTAACGAATTTCCTTATTTCTGATTCGATCGCGCAAAGAAACGAGCATTGCCCTCTTCATAGCTCGTTGAGCTACTTTCAGTTGGCCAATAAGGCCAATGGTAAGAGACCACGTTTCGCTGCCATAGGTCATAGCTGGTAACACACATTGGTCGAAAACTATCGACTTGAGGCACTGAGTGAGAGTGAGGCGCCGAGTTGGATTCGGCGACTGGCCTCTTTCTTGAAGTTGGACTTACCTAATTGGACTATTATTTGTCCTAGATATACATGCGAGTCAAAAATTTTAAGAAGTGAGTTCTCAACTAAAATTGGGGTGGCTACAACATGAACATTGTTTTAGTCTTTTCCATGTGCATTTTAAGACCCACCTGTTGAGAAACTCGATTGAGTTTTTGAGGTCTATTTGATATTTTATAGATTTTAGGTCCTCTGAATTAGTACTTCACTCTCACTTATTTCTAGCGTCAAACTGTAGTGCTCCGGTTCGAAGGGTGAGAGAGGCAGTGAAATAAATGGGTAATGTTAGCAGCGCGCTAATGATATATATCCTTGTGATATTAATAGCGTCTATAGCTGCTTTGATGCTCAAAATCACGCTTTTGTTGACCTGGTCTAAAAATGCGGGTCTATAAGCCGATTTTTAAATAAAACAATGGTATGTACAGTTATCTATATTAATATTATAAAGCAGAAAAGTTTGTTTGTTTGTTTGTTTAAACGCGCTAATCTCAGGATCTACTGGTCCGATTTGAATAATTCTTTTTTTGTTGGATAGTCAATTTATAGAGAAAGAATTTAATGTTATATAGCCCAATATAATTCTATATTTGGCTATATAACATTACGCTAAGACCAATAGGAGCGAAGCGTCAGTGAGAAATGTTGCAAAAACGGTGAAAATTATTCACAGGTTTGAGGTCTTTCGTCGCATGCGCTGCATAAACGGTTTAAGTTATTCAAAAACGATGTATGAAAGAATAATTCCTTTTTAATTATTAAATAAAAAGTCCGCGACAGTATATGTCTATCTCTCAAGATTTACTCTTATAACATTATTTGTCGAAGAAGGCTTGCTACCATTATAATATGCAAGCAGGCCGCGCGATGGCGGGTGAGGGGGAGGTGGGCCTCGCCCCACAGCTGTGCTTGCCACTGTCACTCGCGAGTGTATCTTTGCGAGGTACCACACCTACGGAACGGATGAATACAGCGTGCTTTATTTTAAACAAAAGTAAAAATATAATTTATGCCGAAGTACTTTGACCCATTATTTTAAAAACATTATTTTTTTACATACTATTTTTTAAAAATCTTATTCACGATTATAAAATAACATGAACAAACGTGAGCAATCAAAAAATAATCTCGATAGTGTTTCCGACAACCACGTGAATGAAGTCACGGGCACAGCTAGTGAACTATATACCTATTAAAATGTACGTATATACGTTCAGATGGTAGTTTTAAATTAAAACATGGTAAACAAAACGATTTACATAAGTAATCGCGACTTAGAAATTACTGAAGTTACCATTTTTAGAAATGATTCAACGTCTCTAAATCAGAACAATATGTCTATCTGTATATTTAATATTTAGATGGGAAGTTAGCACAGTGGTAAAGAGCGCTGTTTGAGGACGCAGGTGTCGCAAGTTCGATCCCGTACTAATAATATAAATAATATTACTTTATTTGTTGTTGTTTCTGGTTTTAACATGAGGAATCCTTATTTGGGCCAGGACAATATCTCTATTAATATTATGTTATCTTATATTTGTAAAAGGTGATGATTTAGTAAACGCATATGTTAAAACAATATCTACTTAGGATGATGAGTGGGTTTGATTGAGTATGGCTCAAGGTTATAATTTTAATTTTTAGGCTAGTTTATGTTTAATTTATTAATTAATTTCCTCCAAAAATAAAGATTTTCTTAAAAGCGCGAATATGTGATATATGATCTCAATTTGCATATAAATCGCATAATCATTGCGGTTCCATTCTTTGACAAGTGTCGAAATGCCAGTGAGCAGTATATCACGTCCTTGAAGTATTTGTTCTTATAAACAATCTCACTCAGATAATCTAATATATAACATTCTCGTGTCACAGTGTTAGTTACCATACTCCTCCGAAACGGCTTTACCGACTCTTATGAAATGTTTTTGCATATTCTGTAGGTTTGAAAATCGGATACTAATCGCATAAGGGTTATCCAACCCTAGCATTTTTTTATGTGGCATAAAAAATACATGTAACCCTAAATTTTCACCCTCTATCAACAAGTAATTAAATCATTTCAAATCATTTCTATGGCAGAACAACGTTTGCCGGGACTCTTAGTAATCTAGTAATAAAGATACTTTTGCATTTGTCGAATAATTAAAAAAAAAGACGACCAAAACAAAACAGCTTACGAATAATCAACTGCCGACAATGAATAAATAACCTTACACATTCTTCCTTCAGAGCGGGAGTATCTCCGACATGTCCGTGTAATATCAGAACGTCACCATCTTCCACGTCTACACAATGCTTACATACATCTAGAGTCGGCTGCGGTCGCTATACAAAATACCTGTCACTTTATTAGACACGCAAAACCTGTTTTTAAGGCAAAAGTAATTAAAACCACAAGATTTGTTTGAACGCATTGTTACTTTGGAGAAACGCACATACTTAGGTACGTTGATGTTTTGCAGATTGCTTCACAACACATGTGCTGGTACAATGATAATGTGACGTAAATTATTCAAGGTTAATTCAGTTTATTGGATGCTTTGAAAACAAGTATACATAAAACCAGTTAAATATAATGTCTAAACAGGGTTTTAGTAAATATTTATTTAATCGTTTAAATGGGCCCAATGACGCAGATGGTAGTGATCTTGTGCACCAAAAGCCGTGGGTTCGATTCCCACCCAGGACAAACATTTATATGATGATATTTATTTGTTCTGTGTCCGAGTGTTGAATACATATAGTATTTAAGTATTACATTAGTGAGTCGTCTGTCGTCTGATGTCCGTAACACATGTGATTTAAGCTATCACGGAATCAACAAATGTATAAGACGTTGTTATAAATTAACTACTCAACCAATTTATTCTCAACGTCAATCAATTTCTTATTTTCATAAAGTCTCTTATGATCTGTCAGATGATCTGCAAGACTTGAATAACAAGTTGACAACTGCAATCTCATAATGTATTATTATAGGCAAATTGTTAATGCGCGCTGTTTGGAAGCACGGGAGCGGGCCGCGTATAATGTTATAGATGCAGGCATTCATTTAATTACCGCGGTCATATTGTTCTAATTGACGAGATAAGCCGGCGCGGGTACTTGGCTGCAACAAGGTTCTTGGACCTGTGATGTGGGTGTGAATTGTAGAGATCGCAGAACGGCATCACATGCATAAACATCGATAAACGTTATGTGAGGTACGTAATTCAAAGGGTTAATTGTAACTTCGAGCATCCTGGTCTAGCTGTTTAAAACATTTTTTAATAACGAACAATATAACATCTTGTACCAATAATTCTAAGACCAATTGAAAATGAAAATAGCGTAACGTGCGTATACAATTGTTCTTGCAAATTGACTCATCAAATGTTATTACAAACCTACCCGTTGACAAAGGTGTTTCAATATATTTTATAAAATAATCTCCAATATTATGTTATTTGAAGTAATAATAGTCCTTTTAATATAGGTTTATTAGAATACCTGCCGAAGTAACGTGTTTATAAAATTATTTTAACGGGTTTGGCCTAACTTATATTGATATCATAATAAGCTTTATAAAAAATCTGAAACTTTTGTGAACAATAATAATAACAAATTGACACCTGTGTAAGACTTATCAGGCCTGCTTTTTGGCGGCATTGGTAACAAAATACAGTGTCACTATAAATAAAAAAATTAAGGCACAGCCCGGATACGATATTTTTACTATAATTAAAATAGCGGAATCAGGTCTGCACTAACCAAAATTAAAATAAGCTTAATTTATTGTCCATATTATATTATTAAATACTAGCGACCCGCCCCAGCTTAGCACGAGCGCAATGAGGATAAAAAATTATTATCGTGGGTTATCCCTAAGAGATAGACATATGCCAACGCAGACCTTTTTGTACACCTTTTTTAAGTGTTTAATACCAGCGATCGGCGAAGTATCAGCGTTGCAATTGTAAGCGCAAAGAAATGTATTCAATTACGACATCACATGATAAAACTTTATTAGTGTTTTTTCATTCGCCTTCTTCTTGAATCACACTATCTATTTAAAAAAACCGCATCGAAATCAGATGCGTTGTTTATAAGATCTAAGCATACATAGGGACAGACAGCGGGAAGTGACTTTGTTTTATTCCATGTAGTGATGTGACATTAAAGTGATATTTAAAAATAAGAGCTTATAGTATCCCAGAACTTAAAACTTTGAACGCGTTCCGTAGATTTGTGACGAGTGGACGTGTCGCCGGTGACAGCTGCCGGAGCCGGCGACGGAGCCCGACACGCCACAAACCTGTTTCAATGCTCCGAGCTACTCCCTCCGTACACCCGCAATTTTTGTTATTCTCTGTCAATACGAGTGTAATATGCGTGTTGAGACCGCTAAGCCGTATTGTGAAGCCAGACAGAGTAACGGCACCTCTTATCTGGTCGCACATCGCTTTTTCAAATGGTCTGGGATTCTTAACACTCAAGGATCGCTGGCTCACGGCAAAACTATGGCGGTAATAGATGAGGCACAAAGTAAAATTAAAAAGCAACATGTTTTATTTTTTTTTTGTTGCACATCATTGAATTTAGATTATATTATACCTAAAGCGAATGAGTAATTCAAACCAGGTTGAACGCAAATTAAGTAAAATGTAATATTTATAATTTAAAGTATTGTTTTGTCTAAAAATAAACGGTACTTCTCCCTTTGGCTCCCTTCTCCCATATAGGGATTCCAAGGAAAAAGGTGTTGGCACAAGGGTTGAGAGGACTACTTTAGCTGCCCCCGCAACGCCTACGTCAGAATTAAATTCGATGAAATCCTATTGATCCATCCAGATACATTGAATGTTGGTATTATGTCATAATGCTTATAGTCTGGGTAGATACTTATTTATTTCGCTCCAATGATCCGCATCGACTTGATAAATCCTGGTACAATTTATTTTACCTCTAAATAATATAATTAAATAACTTTTGATTTTCGATAAATAAAACGCTGAAACGGCTTATAATTTCAATGATGAGTGCAATCAAGATATAAAAATAACCATAAGATATAGGAATATTTTGATTTTTCTAAACTTTAAACTTTAAATTTTCTGTACAATATTATATGTTTATGCCATATAACTTCTAGTTTTCTATAGTAAATAGCAGACACAGTTCTGTGGTTAGTTCTGAACTAGTTCGCGCTAATGAACTTTAAATGTCACATATGAATCTGATGCAAAAGGATATCAGCAGCATTACGGACCTCGGCTTTCGTTTCGTCCCTTGCGAGCATGGAGTGGCGACGGAAATAACTCGCCCCACACGCCTACGTCACGGACGCCCACGCGGCCGGCCGCCTCCGCGCGGATATATCCGATCAAAATAGAGGTATCACTGCAATTCTGAATTAATTTTGATCTTTCGAAAATGTATGATATACAGTTATATAAATTAAAATATCCGAAATGATTAAATAAAATTCTCACAACTTTAGAAGGTTTTTACATTTTTAATTAGAGGCAAAAGGGGGCTTTGGTAAAGTAGGCATTATAAGGCGTTTCTATAAGATGAAACACATCATAAATTATGGATTATACATGTATGTATAGATGTAATATCAACTTGGAAATATTTGCAATTGGATTGGCACATTACGACATGAAAACAAATAAGCAAACGAAAGTATTTTAGGCAGTAAGGCAATATCACTAACTGATTAGACTTGCAGTGTAAGACTGTGTCGCTTGTCGGACACAGATCAATAGCTATAAATGACATACCTATTGTACTAATTGAATTCCGCTCTTATGCCCGTGTGTTTAAATGTTCAAATTTCATCCAGATGATAATTTGCGCTACATCGCTATACGCCCGGTTGACATCAGACTGTTCAATTAGTATGCCGTGCAGCTCTTGCAAGTACAATGAGTTTAATAACATTTATTGGACACCATTTAAACTCCGTCGACACACCGATAACGACAAGCTAAGTCAAAGAATAATTAAGTAGAAACTACTTATGAAACTGATGCTTAATCAAAAATATTGAGTATCAAACAAAAACGAGTTCTGGTTTTGTGATAACAGTGCGAGGATAGAAATAAAAAAACCGGGAACGTCGGGATAGCGGAGGCATCGGAGCGGGAGGACACGTGGTCTTGGTACAGGAAGCAATCGGCCCCGAGCCCACTCTTTTTGTTCCATTGAGACACTTTTAATGTCATCGGCCGTGTCGGCTCTCAACTACTCGCGGGCCGGGATTTAAACTATATCAACATGTGAACTCGCTAATACTAAACTAAATTGCACAAATATATGAAATGATTCTTCATTCACTGATAATGTTCTATCATTCGACGTTCGGAACAAATGGATAAACAGCAAGTCATCTACCGACCTATGGAACACACAATACTCTATCAACAAAGTTCATTCTTTCGTAAGCGCATAACAACTAACTTGAACAATATTAACACGTTGACGTCAACAAGCAAAGCGTGTGTACTCTTTAATGGTAACTGTATTAGCATATTTTTTACAGGCTTGGCCAAAAAGACAATCAGGTGTATTTGATTATGTTATTTACATAAGACGTTTGGTTAACAATTTAGTACAACAAAATATAAAAGGCCAGAAATAACTTTTTAACGACAAAAATAAATTGTTACATTCCATTGATCGTTCGCACTGATTCGTTTTGGTCATAGTCAAATATAATATTGTATATACTAGATAAACCAAATTTGCGAATTATAATTATTTTCCTTCAGCAAACAGCTTCAACAAAATAGTAAATTATGATTTTTATTTCATTTACGTGTAACGAAGTATGTCTTCTAGCAACAAATTACAAAACCCGAGTACCTTAAAAAATAATTCCATTAATGTTTGTCCTTGAAAAAAAAACTTCATCGTGACTTTTCGTTACTTCAAGGGTTTTCTTGTTAGTGCCGTATTTGTCAGACTTCTTGGGCAGAAGTTATTTTAGTGGGTTTTCCTCACCACAACAATGTACAAAAATTCATAGGTACAAAAATTTAATTTAATTTCAATTACTGTGTGTACATGACGGGTCATGATTTTTCACCAAGTTATCATGTAGATATGGGTCCGATAAGTGTGTAGTACCAGTATGTTGTACATTGATCACTCGTATCTTGATGGCGCCGCGTGTGTAATGCGTTGTTTACAAGGGTATGGTTTTAATATAATTTGAACATGTGGCATCCTACATCTGCATGTCCGCGAAACTGCGACTACAGATACGCACGTGTACCAGCAAACTGTTAAAACTCTGCTAGTGTCGTTACCTATTGTTGACGTCTACATACATGCTTCAATACGTACGCCATAGAGGAAACTTCACAAACTTTTCAAACTACTATTTGACTTAACACTATACTTTAATACAATAAATCTGGAAGCCATTCAAATGAGATATATATCAAATTTTGGGTGGATTTTCTTACATACAGCTCAGCAGAGTCCTATTATTGTAATTGCTAATTAATTAGTAATAGTCGTGAATATTACAAAATCTTGACTTGCATGTCTTATTACAGCAGTTCTCAGCCTGTCTCTATCGACCAGTAATACTTAGAGAAAGACAGCATCGAACGGCAATGTTGAGTTGAAACCCTTCGCGATAAACCGTCAGTGGGCGGGCAGCGCGCGCATGCTGTCCCCGGTCGATACTACACCAGACTCCCATGTTTTTTATGTCCTTTGGCGTCACGAATTACCCAATAAAGAAGACTTCCAATTACTAAACGTAGTACACCGACCATAGTAATATACTAAAGGATGCCGTCTAATCCCAAATTTTTATGAAATATTTCAAAATGGAAATATTTACATAGAATTCTGATGGACGTCCAGCCCGTTAGCCGCCACATGAATTCATAATTTCGGCGGGAAACTAGAACGAAGTTTGATACTTTCATGTTTGTTTTACGATGGTTTTGAACTAAAAAGAATCCGGCACTGATACTTATTTTTGAATTCTTTAAGAGTGCAGTGTGGTGCAATGAATACCTACCTATTTAAGCAATTTTAAAATATATAATGTGTATATGTCCGAACAAAATTTGTTGCGTTGATTTTTGTTAAAATCTGTCACAATATTAATTTTCTGACTTAGTGTTTATTGTATAATTTTAACATGCTGAAATAATATTTATAAATGCATATGCTGATGGAAACAAGTAATTATCCTACCTGTAAGTTGTGGTGTGGTTGTGTGAGGTGCAACTGCTGTTGCTGCGACATGTGTAAGTGGTCGATGGGCGGCGGCGCGGCTCGCGGGCGGTAGGCGCCGTACCCGCGGTACCGCGCCCAGTCTCCGCCCGTGGCTTGCTGGTGCTGCTCCGCCATATGCTTCAGGGTCTGCGCTGCCGGCGACATCTCCCCGCCACCGTATGGTCGTGGCGCCGGCTCCCCTTCCGGCGGCTCCAAACCCATCACCCCGTTATTCAACTTGCTGCCGTCGAGGTCAAAGTCCTTCATGAACTCAGGGTACGCTGATATTTCGGTAATGAGATCTTCGAACGTATCGTCCCCGTCATCTTCGCCTATGAGATCCGCCAACCCAGGGAAGGCGGAGGCAGCGTCTCTTTCCAAAGCCGCGGCGCATTCGTCTAAACCGACGAATTCATCGTCAGCCACCTCAGATTTACACTCGGCTTTGCACTGCACATTTTGCTCACAGTCAAGTGGGGAGGGCGCGCGTGGGGGCGGTTGCTGCGGCGGCGGTGAGTTAGAAGTTTTCACCGCGTTGGCGAGCGCCTTCACCGTTACGTTAGTGGAGATCTGCTGCGGCTGGGAGTCTGCAGCGGAGGTGGTAAATTCCAGCTGCTGTACAATTTCTACAGAAAATTTGGTGAGCGCCTCGCCCGACCCCGTTACTGACCCACCGCCGCCGCCACATTGCAGCTTCGCCGGCGGCTCGTAATCGCCGCAGCCAAACTTTTGTTGCTGTAACAAAGAAATACAATCAATACCTACATATGTTATACAGTTTAACTAACCAATTAAACAGATCCGATGGTGCACTAAATAAACATGACCATAGACAACTCGATAGATGTAATATTACGGTTTCAATTCCATGATCGATTCCGAATCAAATTGTCTCTGCGACTTTTTACCCCTGTTGCTTTTAACCCCTCTCACCCTTATAAATGCACGATCGGTGCGTTCGTCCGATACCCAGTTTACAAGGTTATTTCGTTGGGTAGTAAAATGTTCACACTGTTAATGGCAAATACTATTAAGTTTTATTGAACATTTATTATTCTGAGCTAAAACTGGTATTAATATATCATCATATCAACCACAATATGTCCACTGCTGGTCATATGCCTCCCCAAGAAATCTCCAAATATTAATAATATTATGTTTTAATAAATAAAAATCGGTACAACAACTATATTCAGCAAGGTACCTGCGCATCTGAACTTAATAACAATAACTGTAAATTAAGAAACAAAACGAATAAAGCGTAAGTATAATAGCCAGCATAACAAATGTGTGTATTCCAATTCCAAAGACATGACATCAGCGTACGGTACGTGGTATGGGCGTGATATGCCGAGGGATCCGCGTAAACAGTAAATATCCGGCTGGGCATCACTTCTTCCGACTGGCAGTTTGTATTGCAATCACAAAAAAAACACCACAGAAATCTTAAGTTTTCGTAATACACGAGCAGAGCTATATTGCTGTGCACCTACACGATTCTTGAGAGGCATATAAATTTTTGTGTGTACACCTGAAAATTTTCTATCACAGTAAAATTAAATAACATCAATACTTTGTGCAACTGCAGCCCTAAACCTGAAGGCCATAATATTAAATAATATAGAATATTACTAAACCAATGCCTAAATAAATACACATGATTTTTGCAATCACTAAATGTTGTACGTGACATCTAACAAATAACGTAGTAGGATCAGCGGCAAGTTTGTACAACTATAACAAGTGTAGTTATAGGCGGACCTTGATAAACGATTTAATCACGTGCATCACGTGTATTATTTACCTACCTGGGCACACTAATGAAGCAATCCATCTGCGGCATTCAGGAATAGGTAATACAATATTTTATGCATCACATTAGGAATTATATATTCTATAGTTCGTATCATTTTAACTAACTAATAGCTAAAATGATATGAATTAACTAATAGCTAATGGTATAGCCAGTTTAGTTAATGTACTGTTTCCTAAATCTCGAAACACAATTGAATCGGACTCTGACTTCAGTAATTAGCACAAGAGTTAATGATAAATGCATTTAGCTATAGACAAACTAGCACGCATTGCGGTGTTGTAACGACATGATTGCGATAACGTCACACAAACAACAGTTGCGGACACCTTATAATATTCGAGAGTACGATGCAAACAAAATAGCCAAAGCGTAAAATAACAAAATAGCCTTTACAAATCTATAATCGGTTGCCTTTAGATCGTGTTTAAGTGTAAACTAGTTATGTATCGAATGGAGCATAGTTATAAAATGTGTCAGAAAGCAACGCAGCTCGGAGGTCGTCTCGGTGAGCGGCGCGAGACAATGCGAGGCGTTTGTTGTGAAACCTGCGCAGTTTACACAATCGCAATCCGCCCTGCCTGCAGTCCACTCCGCACATGCCCCTGCGCGCGATCTAGCGCTCGGAGGCGGACCTTCAAACGGTAATTACGATCCCGACGCTATTTAGAAAGTTCATGTCCTTCGCTAGTCACCACTCTCAATTGGAAAATGACTACCGATTCTGTAAATTTGCATTGTAAGGATTCACTGTAACATACAAAATCAGCAATTCAAATTAGTCTACCTGATTGACTGATAGACATCACGCAATGTTTATTATAAAAAAGGAAAAATCAAGAGGTTCTCTAAATTCTGAATGATGCCTCTGATCGGATGGCCTCGAATAATATTTTCTTTAAATTATACTTCAATTATTAGTACTGACGTGACACATTTGATCACGTATCAATGTTTAAACAATAGCATTTTAAATAAACTTGCTCTAGTTAATTCAATAGGTACGATGAACGAGATGTTGATTTCAACACTGTACTAACAAATCGAGTATACAAACAAAGATAAAGACAACATCGTGAAATGATCAGCAATCACGACTGGACTGAGTGTGTCTGATAAACACTAAATAGAATAAAACAATAATAATGCATCAAAGATGGTATGTTGCGTGCGGGTTTAGTAATCTGTACCGATCGTAAGGAGCGACGCTCAGGGGTGGTGCCAACATTCCGTATTGATAAATTCCATATTGGGGCTATAGAACAAGACAAAGAGACAATACTCCTCAATTGTTTTATTACCGTGTGTTATAGTTGCGCCCAATATCAAGATATTTCAGACTTATTTAAAAATGAAAGCAATTATAAAAAATCACTACCCTGTTACACCTCAACACGAACTCGCGGAATGAATAAAACACACACAAGTATTTATAATTAAATTGTGATCGAGTTAGCTTGTAAGCTCACAATAACACCGAGCAGCCCTAGTCCCGAAGCACGGGATGTCGATGCCAGAGGGTCAAGTCAATTGACGTCGAGCGACATCCGGTGCAGTCGCGTACGCACCACGTGTACAACAATTATCTCAGCGCCACTACGACCGCCACTAATTGTCCTTACATATTTATGAGCAACGACAAACAATAGGTGATGAATAAAACACGGTTTTCGATGATGATGAACTTGGAACAATTCTTATTGTTATTACTCATGAGCGCAAACAACTATGTAAATTTGAATTTATATTATCAATGCGGAATACATTTATATGTAAGCCCACTTTAGACGTTCTAATCAGTGTATGAAAAATATTTATCTATTAGCAATTATTACCAATACAAATACACACTTGAGAGGAAATAAATCAAGAAATGCCAATAACGGTCCTTAAGCGCCGGAAATGGTTTTCCGTTAAAAAAGTTTAACAATAAGTCATACTTCTAACTAAAACAATAAATAATTTGATAAGATAGAATTGCAATCAACAAGATCGGATTTTTTTTAATCATCATAATTTCAACCCGATGTTACTCAACAACTAATACTGCGTGTTATCATCATGATAAAAAAGCGTGATCGAAATAGCTACTAGCGACATTGCATTATGAATATAGAAAGTTATTAATCAATATTAATAACAGTGATGACAGAATAATTATGGAAGGAAGCCTATTTGGAGACCGCAGTCGGAGTAAAGGGTATTAAAGACAGTAACGGCAAGGTCGGGGCCGACGCGTTTGATCAATGGTCGCTGACGAGCTAGCTCACTTGGTGAAGGCGACGCCGACACCCACCAAATTACAACACTTTCTGAACCGGCCTCTGTTCTAGACCTAATTCAGAGGGATGCTGAATCAATTCCTCGATAATTCTAACAGCATCAGTTCTATCGTCAGTACTTTAAATTAATTAAACTTATCAATATTGTTCCATGGTTCCCGGTGAGCCACTAAATATAAGCCGGATTTACTATTCTTCTTCGATTGTTATTGGAAAACCCTTAATTCAAACAGTGTTAACAACTCTAATTAAGTTTTAGGGAACGCAAATATAATATGAGACTGAACAATAGGTATTATAGTATGTGCACATATGTACGTATGTACGTATATGTATTTGCCGTCGCGTCGCCGGTGCGCCGCCGCGACAACAAACACGTTCACGTACCTCACGTTATGTACGTGCACATAAATTCACTTTCACCTTCTACGGGCGATCCTATTGCAGCGTTATGTAAAAGAAAAACGGTATTCCGACCAGATACAAAGTATTGTTGAGTGAGCATCGTTTCTTTTGATCTGAGCCGAATGCTGATTTCTAATGCCGAATATTTTTCCTAGTACAATGATACCTTTCCTCTACGATACCAAACCGAATTTATTCTATAGCTGTGCCCACTGCTGTTATTACAACATTTGCAGAGTGCTGTGTAATTTGGTTCTGAAATCTGGTAATGAAATCGGGTTCTTATAGTCCTTTATAACAACTTGATTAGAATGAGAGCTGTCGAACTAACTTCTTTTTAAATCACTTTAATGGTTAATTGTCTTTACTTTAGGTCGATCCAAAATAATGTCTTTCATATGTGTAAACCTTGTAATATAAAGAATATTAATAACAAATTATGATAACAAATATAAATAACAGTGCTACTACATTAGGATCTGTGATTATAATCAAGCTAAGCCTAAATGTATTAGGGGACTATGTATAATTTTGGGTATTATTACTCAAAGATTAATATTGAAAATATAAATAGATAGAACCTACATTTGAGCTAGTCATGTGTGATACAACCTTTTATAGAATCGAATATTAAACTACTCTTACTTTTATTTTATGTAGAGAAACAACAATATGAACATCGTCTCTTTCATAGGTATACTGCGTAGCACGCGATGAAGGGCCGCGTCAATAGCCTGTGAAAGACAGCCGTTGTCTAAAAATTCATCAAGTCTTACCACATGAACGCTGCTGTGCACGCCGCTGATGGCAGGCAGTTCCGGCTTGCGCTCGGTCTTCTTCGCCTGCCGCTTGGCTTTCCCCTCAAGATAGCGCTTCTGCAAGGCACTAGTCTCAAGGTTCTGCTGCTCGCAAACGCCGCTGAACGATTGGTCGAACCTTGGCACGCACTCAGACTGCCTGCGCCGGTATGTCTCTATCCTCCGGCTATAACAATAGACTTAATATTAATGTTGAATAAAAACCTGAGTAATTTTAACGTGTTAAAATTAAATTATGTGTAATTTTAACGAGGAAGGATAAAAATCCTGCAACGCAATTGATTGTGAAACTCTGTTACTATGGCGGCCGAGGAGATTTCGACTCGTGTTTCTTGATCAGAAAGTCTCAAATATCATAAATAACACTTATTTGTTTCACTCAGCAATTAGACCCAAAGCTGTATTCGATTTCTACAATTCATAAAATTGTTGATAAAATAATAAATTTGTAGAATGCGAATTGCTTAACATCGTGCGTGACTGTGTGGTAAAAGCTGGTGGAGTATATTGAAATTGTATTATGTTTAAAACTGTTCAACAAATTCAAATAAACAGTGTAGGTAAGAAATAGTATTTCATGCGATGTTCAGTCAGCCGCAACTCCGAGTGCGGTCACCTTGAGCAAATGTTAATGCGGACACTCTTGTCTGCTACATAAAAAAATCATTACCAACCCAATCCCTGGTGATAAAATGTCCAAGGTCATAGTTAAATAAGATCTTTTTAAAATTAATTTAAAAACGGCTCATTTATTAATAATGTCATTATCGAAAAATAATTCGTAATTATTACACTACGAAAAATAAATTTTAATGACATCAGTTTTACGCGTTACCTAAGAGATGCGACTGCTTGAATAGTAAAAGTAATCAATATTTACCAATTTATTATATTAAAACTTGTATGGTTTTCATCGTATAACGTATTCTATATTAAAGGTATTTTCGTTCTATCATACGAAGCTAAGTCCAATCAATCCCAATATTGCAAATAAGAAAATATATCTGTACCTTTGTTACGCGTCAGCTGGAAAACCGATTTGCAAAGGTTGAATTTTAGAAATGACATTGGGTTTCCAATTAAATATATTAAATCGACAAATAAGCATAAAGTCCGCGTAATAGTAAGCGTCACTGCAGCCTATAGACGCTCATATTATCACAAGGATATCACTAGCGCGTTGCTAAACTCAGAACATTTATAGACACATTTAAAAACTTGGACCATCAGATGGCATGCGATACAAATGATTTGTGAATATGAAAGGATATACATTTATTCAAAAAAATATTTACGATTGAAGTTAATCATTTTTAAAATTATCATTTAATGTAGGTACTTAATTAAAAACATTCACAAGTGACTTCGCGTAATTGACACAAAAATATGTTTTATTCCGTAGCCAGCTTGAAGCGGGCCGGTCTACGACAGGCAGGTACTTAGGTAACAGTTTCGATACGCTATGTAACGTATTGCATAACATACAACAATAAGTATAGCGAACATTCAGACGAGGTAAAGTTACTCGATATCAACTATACATTGAAACACAATCTAAATATAGCTGTTTATTTAGAGTGATAGTATGTCAGGTACTTATTCACTGATAGTAACTTGGTGATGATAGTGCACTTTCCCTTGACAAGTGCAGTAGTTAATGCAAGTGGTGTTCTCTGGTCGCTCCGCCACCGACCCGTCGCCAGTCGCAATCCGAGGAAGCTAATTATGCATGAAGCAGAGCTCTACACTTTCTCTAGACCAGACTGTAATGCGTCGTGCTTAGGCCTTTAATAACTAGAAACATCTTTTACACATTTAATAAAAATGTAGAAAGCCTTCAACTTATGCTGAAGATAGCTTCGCCCTAGATCATTGTAACTGAATATTAACTACATAATAGATATATCAATGAAATTGCTTCCTTGATCAAGATTGACAAGAGAAAAGCAACCCCGAAGAACATTAAAACTTCACAGGAATCCTAGAGCGACCAGAAGCACACTACACTGTGTGTAGTGTTATCAGTTACTTATCAGTAACAAGTAGTTTTTGAGCCTATTCATTACAAATAAAATCCAAATCATTTCTTCATAGTATTAGCATAAATTACATCAATCTTTACTTGGTGTTTCTTATCAACAATAAACTCGTTACTAACTTAATTCTTTTATACGTGGCGCGTTAGTAAAGACTTACACTGGAACAATTTAACGTAAATTAACGCTGTAACACAAATACTAATTGAGGTTTATATTTAAAAGGTTCCAGCGAAGTTAGCTAATTTGCCGCCGCTTGTCCAAGTGTAATGAAATTTAATTAAATAAAATTCAATTCCGGTTGTCACCGTAGGAGTTGTTTACGGGCGCGAGCTCTAGCTAATATAAATGAACTCGTTAGGTACGTCATAGCGTTCCGCAGATAAAATGGCCGATTACACCTTATCACTATCAAGTTTGCTATGCCGATTCCGTTGACAAGAAAAAAAATTATTTGCATGCGCACTATCTATCATTGCTTAATGCAAATTAAATGTCAAGATTTTTGTCCAATTAAAAATAAACTCTTAGGATGTCCCCGCGCTTGCTGACATAATGTTTTGTTGGTACATTGAACATTTAATACGAAATTAAATAATTACGATTTAGAGATATATAGACACATAGGTAAGTTTTCCCTATCAACTTCTACGAAAATTGAATGTATTTTTTAATTTACTTAATATTTATTAATATTTAATCCCACATTCTTAGCTTAACAAACAGCTCTTTGATACGTAGAACGTGTTTTTATTTAGTTGGGCAGCGGTTGGCTCTTGTTGTACAAACAGCAGCGTCACGATAAGTCCCGATTGTATGTCACAGTATGTCACTGACACCGCATCCCTACCACAAGCTTCTATACCACTTCGATAAAATGCAAATAAATGAAAAACAATTACTATATGGGTTGCTTTTTTTTCAATAGATGTGTGTTGTGTTGTCTATTATGTTAAGACAAATAATATTTATCACTGTGCCCGCGGTTTCATTCACATGAATTTGTGTAACAAAGTAGCCTAGGTTACTTCTTATAAATCCCGTTAAAATTGTTCCAGCCGTAACTGACTCTCTGGAACAGACAGGTAGGCAGGCAGAACATTTTAAAAAAATATGTCCTTTATGTAAGTATCGTACTAATGCACTTTCATATGCATTTAGTGAAAACCTGATAATCTGGAACAGACTCTTCAACTTTATGTGTATGTATAGATTTGCTTATTATACAGAACAATTTTAACATACAACAGACAGTCCAAAAGATCACAAACATTTTTAAATTGTCAAAAAAATTACAGCGTACATTTTACTACGTCCAATATAGTGAGAAACATAGATGTTATCGCCAGTCCACATTTTACTGCTTTCTCCACAACGAACGATATAAAGTTCAGCTCGCACTGAGAAACTCAGAGAGAGCCTATTTAATTGCTTCTTTACCATTTATGCCAACAACATAATAAATCTTACTAACTTTAACTTCACTTTCAAACTATTTGAATTTTTTCTGCTAACTTAAATAAGTTAAACCTCTTCTAAGAAGACACATAGCTTCTAAATAATGACGTCATGAACTAACTTGTTAGCTACAGCGTTTGGCGATAGGTTTCGGATCTTGTTTAGTCTAGGCGGACCGAGTTAGCTCGTTCTTGTACCACTACATGTATGTTCTCACAAGGACGAGCTAACTTAACTACCAATTTATAAGAACTGAAATATTTTTTTTGTTAGCATTCTTTCTATACATTCACTTACGGTTTTAAAGACATGGGTTTGAATAGTTTCCTAAACGGTTTACTGTTCTTGTCTTCTTATTTACTCAGCGATTTAATAAGAATAATTGAAGAACCTACTACGAACAAATGTGTGAAAATTAACTAAGAACATTAATTTAAATTATGGTTACACATGTATCTATGTGAGAAACTGAAGATTCGAATGCAATCAATAACGGTTTTAAGATAGATAAAAATAGATGCACTAGATGCAATGCAAATAATACACGGCCAAACGCTTATACGCCGCCAACTGGCCTTTTGGTACCGTTAGCCTAGCATCGGCATACACTAAGCCTCCGACGTAATTTCATGCGATGCACTGCGTGTTGCACTAGCTTATACCGTATTTCTAATGGAAAAATTCCGTCATGTAAAATAACACATGAGGCAGATTTTAATATCCTCTGTCTGAATCTCATGAAAGATTTATTATATTAACTTGAATTGTAAAACTATCTTTATTAGCGGCCTTTGCACATTTTATAATAATAAGACATTCTATTTATTACAGCGCAACAAAAAAAAATGTGTTACAAAGATGTCACTAGCTTGTCGCCAACCCTGTAAACTGAAGATACTATATCACTTTTACCTAGTAATTTCACTGCCTCTCTCACCCTTCAAACCGGAACATAGAAATGCGAATACTACTATTAGGCGGTAGAAATAGGTGAGAGTGTAGTAGCAATGCAGATGACCTTTGGAAGAGGTCTACCCCTTGTTAGGGTGGGTTGCTATATATAAAACTTCAATCTGAAAATCTTAGCAATATCAATAACGCTGATTACGCTACTAATTAATTATAAACAATAATTTTCAGTAAATATAAAATTAAAATATGAAATATGTCTGAAGATTTCGAATAGTATTTTAACATTCATCATCATCATACCAGCCATTGAAAGTCCACAGCTGGATATAGACCTCCCCAAGAAAGTGGGAATTTTGCCCATAATTGCCTCGCTGGGCAAGCGTGTTGGCAATCGCAGAGTGCAGTTTTTGCGACGGGGATGGTGCTGCCCACACAAACTCAAATGCCCAGGGTGGGGACCCTGAGCATTTGAGTAGCACTGCTTCAGATGGATATCCAATAGCCGCCATGTCGGTTCTGGCACCTTAGTCACCTCTTACGACACCTGGCATAGGGGAGGTACTATTCTTCTCTGCCGGTACCTCAGGGAAATACTTTTTAATATTGTCAATGGCAAATCTTTTTGTTATAATAATTAGTCTTTATTATATTTTATTGTCGTACATAATACAACAATTAGTACATAACTATGGCATACCAGTGAATATTGGCGTACATGACATAAAGCAAGTTTTTGTCACGGCATAGGTTCACCGAAGTACGTACTGCAAATCTGACCCCTCCCAACATGCTGTCAAAAAATTTCTGCTGATTAAGTCCAATACCTAATTGCTTTTTCTGAAAAAAGTGTAAGGATATCCCACAACCTCAGGAAAACCAACAGAGCAGGGAATTATGAATGTCATAACTTTATATGACCTCACTAACTTTACACACACAAATTTTATATGAGAACACAGATGTTGCTTGAAATTCTTTTTCTGGTGCGTCATAGATAAAAAGCTTTTGGGTGTTTATGGTTGCCGTCAGTAGTCACCTAGCACATTTTTATCAATTGAGAGTCATTGAAAGGCACTCGCAGTATGTGAGTGGCCCACCCTCTTGTCGTGGTGGTTTTTTGGCATGAGCATAGACTCCGTGACTGGACATTAGTTAGTCACTATTTAATAGTTTTGCCCTCAGCAACATCACGTGAAGACAATGCAGGGAACCGTTACCCTTAATCAGCTACAGGTTGTCACTGCAACTAAGGAGGCATAGTAAGGTGCGCTCCGACCACGAGCTGCAGCTGTACTGCAGCTCGTGGTCGGAGCGCACACTGGGCATATCCTACAGAATGAACACCAATAGCTTACTATGTAGACCCTGCATAGAAAGCGTAGAAACAGTCAGCCATGTCATGATGGACTATGCAGAGTAGACAATATATATATCATCATCACATCAGCCGTAGGACGTTCACTACTGTACATAAGCCTCTCTAAGAAAGAAGGTTTTTTGCCCATAAATGTAGTGCTGCGTTTTGCCAACATATCAAATCTCTGGGGTCCCTTCATAACACTACCAGAAATTACAAGGGTTTGCTGTGCTCCCTAGAGCAAATTGAGATGACTAGAGTTTTGCGTACAGACCAGAAGAATGTAAAAAACCTGAAGCTACATGTACATCGGTCTGCTTTTTTTTACAATCATATCATTTCATATATCTTCACAAAAATAATTTTTTAATAATACACTATATTGTACAATAGGAAAATTAATGTAATTGAGTAGTAAATTTTTGGTTTTATGTAAGTCTCTTCAAATCAATTGTAATTTTACCACTTGTATTCAACATACCTCTATTCAACATAGAGCTTTCGATGTACTCTGACTTATATATAGTTAATTTATGCTTATATGGTTAAGAGATCATTTTTATCAGTGACAATATGAATTATTTTGAAATATTATGAGTTTAGTTTACATGCAACTAAACATCGATCCCTTATATGTTAAATGCTGATCTATCAAGGTATCTTAATACTGGCAGCACATTTTATGGAAGAGCCACCTGGACACCTCAATACACTCCATACTTATATATAAAGTTGTTTTGCTGTGACTTTAATTATCTTAGAATGAAAATCAATAGTGATGCTAAAAGTGTTAGACATGCAAATCAACTGATAAGAGTCATCAGTATTAGTAACTTTGTTTTCGACCTGTTTAAATTTGAATGTATTCTTTAATTCAATTTTGTATATATAAGGATTCATATATTTTACCGTTAGCCGCACCCCCCTTACACTCTATACATATTTTTCTCAAAGTTACATAAAACAAGAAAAATTGTAATGGTGGTTGTGATGTTATATTAAATATAAAATATTAACATATATGTAATATATTACATTTATTTTAAGCATATATTTATAATCTACATTAATATTTTTTTGTATATTTTAAAATTTTGATAAAACTATATTTTACATGCAAAATGTTTTAATTATGCATAGCTTAATCTTTACTGATCCTAACGTGGTAAATAAATCCCCTGAACTTATTAATGTACTAATAGAAATGGGAGATTACATGTTTTAAATATAAATAATTACACATTGTTTCATATGCTGAGTAATAACACAGGAATTTTTTAAACATATACATACATATTCAATATCCCATAGCCATAAATGTAAAAAGCATGTATTGTGTATTATTCAGGTAACCATGCACAAAGTTTAAAATAAATGATGATCAATTTCTAAATTTGATCTATAAAATATATTAACTGCATTCATGTGGCATTCTGCTTCCAAACCCAGGGTAAAACCCAGGTGTGATGTTTACAAAATTATTAACGAGTTTAGTATTTCTGCATCAAATATATAATTTGAGAATCTCACAACTCCAAATCTCCTACACATGTTATGCAAATACTTAGAATGTTACTAAAATCCATAAAAACTTTAAACATATGCTGTATCATATATGTAACTTACCGTAATCTGTCCACAACAGCCTGGCGTTTAGGAGGTAGGATCATCTCTTCCATAGGTTGCAACATGTTAGGAGGGTGCTGGGCGGGCGATGCGCCGGGCAGCAAGCTGCCCGCGCCGCCACCTCCAACCAGGTGCTCCACGGTGGCTGCTGCTCACTTCACCTGAGATCACTCATTCTGTCCTAATCCACACTCCACCCCGATATATTAAGTACTCAAGTACTGCACCGTAAATGAGACAGTAACACTATTAGAAAATAGGTGAAACCCGTCCTTAACACCTTCACAATAATCATGTTGTCACAAAGTTTCAACACAATTCACTTGGTCAACCAACTTTAGTAAACTTTCGATAGTCTTCACTGATATATTATTATGCAAATTAAATACGGAGTATTGCTTTGTTTTGCCTTACAAAAAGGATGAATATTTGATTTTGTAAAAATAAAAACACGTCAATGTTTTGAACACGTTCCGATAAAATGTGCAAGAGTATAGACGAAAATTTACCTTCCACGTATTATTTTATTCACCTGTCTTAAGACACTGTAAGTCCCCAAAATTGATAATACAATGCTTATCACAAAAGTCCAAATAAACGCAAAAATATTATTCGTGTACTACAACAGCTCCACAATTGTACTTCACACCAATCAAAAATCAACTGACGGACGCTTCTCGTCGCTTGCTTTGCTTTCGACGAGTTTGGCTTGACGGTAGGGATATTCACTAAACATCGATGTATTGAATCCATTCGATGTTTACCGTTCGATACATCGGATCGAATGTTTTTCTATTCGATGTATCGATGGTTTTATTAAAAACATCGAATCGGTTAAGGAAATTGTTACATGGTTTAAACAAAGTAACATTGCAAGCAATGACTTAAGAAAAGCCACCGCTAAAGAAACAAAATTGATTCAAGAAGTTTCAACAAGGTGGAACAGCACTTATTATATGCTTGAGAGGTTTTTAGAATTACACATTGTCGTAAACGATATAATTATCCGCCATAAAAATGCACCAGCAATGGTCAATGCGTCAGAATTGTCAATTCTCTCTTCAGTATTACAAGTCTTACGACCGCTCGAAGCTGCTACGAGAGAAGAACCCGGCGATTCGATTGTGCTTATGGCTTAAAGAAATAGAAAAAAGAATGGGTGCTATAGAGCGAGTAACTCCACTTGCCATAGCCACTGTACTGGATCCACGGTTCAAAAAAATGCATTTTAGGGACGCACTAGCTTGCTCTACAGCAGTCGCAAAAATCAAGGCCTTCATGAAAAATAATACACAAACGTTGGAAATGTCGGAATCTGATTCAGATCAATCGGAAAAGATAGTTTTTCTTTATGGGAAGACCATCATAAATTAGTAAACAAGAGCTGGAAAGCAACGCAATCTGAAGATGCGATTTCTGATGAGTTATCCATTTATTTGAGAAGTCCTGTAGGACGATCGAATGAAAATCCTCTGGAAATCTGTAACGATCTCAAAATTCAGTTTCCTAAACTATATAAAATTGCTTTCAAATACTTGACTATTGTTGGGACTTCGGTCCCATCCGAACGGTTATTTTCGAAGGCTGGCCAAATAGTAAATCAGCAAAGGGTAAACGTTTGAGTAAACTTTTATTTCTATAAAGTTTGCCTAAACAGCATTGGTTTTAAAGCAGATCACAAAAATAAAAGTATTGATTTAGACTTTAGTATTTTTTGTCTCATTTTGTAATATCTGATGTCGTAATAAAATATTTCTAATGTTTTTTTTTGTTTTACTTACATTGTCTCCCTTACAATAACTACTAAACCCGAAAAAGTACATAAAAGTATTAGATGTTGAAAAAACATCGATGTTTTCAAGCGATGTATCGAAAAACATCGAAGCAGGGTTATGATGTTATACTTCGATTAAAAACATCGATATATTTTTTAAATGAATACCCCTACTTGACGGTTGGTTTGACAGCTTGATGACGCAAATATATAATTCCAGTTGCCAACTTAATAAACAAAATACCCGAAATTTTAAATGTTTAATATTTACCGCCAGACGCAATAAATTGATGTCATCATCTTATAATGGCAAATTACTCCGATAAAACTATTTCATACAAAAAAAACTGAATTTTTAGTAGGTTTACATTTGAATGTTATGTTTATTACTCCATTTTCTCTAGTCAAAAAAATTAAAAATGTGTTTATAATCGAAGTGTAAATAAATATTACTTACAAAACTACTCACAAATATCATTACATGAAAATAAATTCAAGACAATTCTGAAAAAAAAGTTTGAATTTTAAACGTATCACACACTGTTGTTTAAACTAATTAAATAAAATCCAGGAGTGTATCGATGAAAGTAGAAAATAATAAAATAATTTCAATATATTCAGGGAAACATGAAAATTATGTGCATTTTTAAATGCAGCTTTTTAAAAATATCATTTAGGTGCATATGAGTCCATAAGAATAAGTCCATACATAATTAATATTTTGTATTAAATTTATTATATTCACATTATTCTCTACCTTCATTTTCTAGTGGACTAAATTAATGTTATCAATTTTTCTTAGAATGGCAGGAATAGAATTGTTTAGATTAAAAAAAAATTGGTTGCCTGTAAAGTCAGTATACGGACGAAAGTTTTACGTGACAACGACTTTGAGTGGTAAAATAATTTTAATGTGAATATGCAGGCGCCTAAGCGAAATAGAAGCGCAAGACATGAACCGGTGTGTATGCCCATCTCTCTCGCTCTGTCTCTCTCGCTCTTAGGCGGGCTAACTGTGCTCGAGTGGAAAGTACGCGTGCCTTTCACTTTTTATGTCTCTCTCGCTCTTAGGTGGGCTAACCATGCCCGAGTGGAAGGGATGCGTGCCTCTCACTCGCTCTCATTGTAAGCGCATAACGTGAGCGGAGCGTAACGCAGTTTCTTGAAGTGTCACCCGGCAAACCAATTTATAAAACGTTGTCACGTCAAAATAAAAATTAGCACTATACGGATCTAGTTTATTAAACAATGGATGGTGTGATATTAAGTTAGCTAGTTTTAATGGTCTCATATTATCTATACACTTGCATGAGTATTGTCTACTAGGGACGATAGTACAAATTAGTATATTTTAAGAGAATTATGATTATCATATTTAAATGTGTGTCATAATTAGTTAGTAATAAAACATAAAACATCATTCCTTCATCAATTCCAACAGCATGTACGTTATTCTGACGTGTGTAAAACATTGTTAGAAAGTACTATCAAAACCGTTTCTTAGATTTTCCTGAGGAATAGTAACAAAGAACCATTGCCACAACTTTTTTTTAAATTATAAGTATGAATGTATATAATTAAAGTATCTATATAATTTTGCATAATCTGACAATCTGTATACTTTTTGTTTTTCCCCAAATTATTGGTAAATATGTCTGCTAGTCCTTGGCAACCGAACTTATCTATTGTTGCCATTATTAAAAAAAAAATCTAGTTTGAAATGTCAACCCAGTTATCTAAGCATGGAAAAACGAATAGCAGTGTGATAAGTTTTGAACGTAGAATAGAATGTCAATGTCATTTAAGAAAAAACAATCTTTGTCGGGGATTTTTATTTCCATTTTTTGCTAAAAAGGACTACTTATTAAAAATATATCATATCAATAAAATAATTTCTTATACAGAACATTTTCTGATACAAATAGACAAAAAGAAATAATATGTTTGCACTGCGAGTTAAACTTCGCCATTGTGCTTTAAACACCAATAGGTTATATTTTAATTCATTTAGAAATGTAAGATGTTTTTCTTCAAATAGACCTTTTATTCAAAACAAAAATGGTACGTACAAACACTTGCATCTCCAAAACTGATAAGGCACACATTGTATTTATAAAAAATAAATATCTTTTTAAAACATTTTTGTGTATTACAGAAAATGTAACTTTCTTAAATAAAAAACGAAATCTCAGTACAGCAACAGAACAGGCTGAGACTCTAAAAGGTAGTGCCGAAAAAAGAGAATTCCAGGCAGAAACACGAATGCTGCTTGATATTGTTGCTAGATCTTTATATTCAGATAAAGAAGTGAGTAACGCCTTTTAACTTATAATTAGCGTTTTTAAAATAAATTGTGTGCATAAATGCTGGATTAATTTTGCAGGTGTTTATCAGAGAACTAATTTCCAATGCTAGTGATGCTCTAGAAAAGTTCCGTTACCTGTCTGTTAGTGGAACTCCAGACACTACTAAATTGGTGGAAACAGATCGTCCCTTGGAAATCAGACTTACCACTGACAAACAGAACAGGACACTTACTTTCCAGGTAGGATAGCATAGCTTTTATTCTTAGCATCTTGTTTATAGCATTTTATTATTAGCATCAATGATACTATGAATATTATCAGTATAGTAAAACTTGATTTATCACACTAAAGACCCTCTCAAAATAAGATCTTCTTAACTTCCAATATGAGGTTATAATTTTACCAAACTGTAAATTTAAAAGTATTGCATGTGTATAAGACGTCTCACTCACATGATGCAGAGACAACCTGACTTAAACTGTGGAATTACACTGAATGCACCTGCATTACTTACAACAAATCCTTTTGCAAATAACTTTGGATGCCTATGTTCTGAGGCTGAAATGATGATTCATTTAAAATAAAATTCATAACTAATGATTTTTCTACATAGGTGTACTCCAGCTTTACAGTTTTTAAATTTGTAAGGATTCTGACAGTAAGAATATGTTCTTTATATGGACCAACATAGCTTAGTAGCAACTATAGCTGGTGTGTATGATTATGTCACATACAATTTCTTTACATAAAATATTATATTGCACACTTATTCAAACAAGTAATAGTTTAAAGCAAAATAATTATTATTACTTCAATATCTACACAAAATAGCACCAACATAATACAATATATTTTCCCTATCCTCATCATCATATCAGCCACAAGAAGTCCACTGCTGGACATAGGCCCCTAAGTAATCTCCAATAGAACCAGTTGTGAGTGGCATGTGTCCAGTGTGATCCAGCGGTTTTAGTTAGATTGTCGGTCCATCTTGCAGGTGAACACCCTACACTGCTCTAGTCAGTAATTAATAACACTTAATATTATTCTCTATTATAATGGGATTGTTTATTTTTCTGTTCCCTATGAAATCAACTTAGTAAAAATATTTATCTAAACTGTTACCATATCTTTTAGGTAGGATGATCCTTTAACTTACTTGACTAAATGCTGCGAATAAGTTAATTAAATTTGGAGACCATAGGTTTCCATTATCCATACAATTTGCACCATAAGTTTAATAGAAAAGATCAAGAATATTATTTTTGTAGTCAAAAGTAGTTTAATCTAATAAATAGGTAGGCATAAAATACATTTATGAGTTACTTTATAAATGTATTTTTACTCTACTCTACCTCCTTAGGATTCTGGTATTGGAATGACAAAAGATGAGCTCACACAGAACCTAGGTACTATAGCCCGGTCTGGATCTAAATCATTTATTGAAGAAATAAAGAAACAGGGAGCAGATCAAGCTAGTTCTATAATTGGACAATTTGGTGTTGGATTTTATTCGGCATTCATGGTAGCAGAAAAAATTGAAGTATTCACTCGAAGTAGCAAGGAGGGAACCCCAGGCTTCAAATGGTCTTCAGATGGGTATAATTTACATGTTTTAATACTATACTTATAATATTGCTCTTACATGCTTTTTAGTGACATATTTCTTTCTTTTCAGATCAGGGACATATGAGATACAGGAAGTAGATGGGGTTCCAGTAGGAACCAAAATTGTAGTCTACTTAAAAACTGACTGTAGGGAATTTGCTGATGATGATACAGTGCAAAGTAAGTTTACTACTATCAGGCTATTATGACCCACATATGACCCAATAATATTAAAAATTGTATCTACTGTTCAAAAATATTTTTGTCAAATATACAACACAGTTTATTTTATATTTATGTTATGACATTTTGTATGGTGCATTTAAGGACTTTGGTTGAAACATGCTGGCACTTAACAACATTATATTTTTATAGGGACTAGGTTGATAAAGTGTCTGCGTTATATTTGGTTTCTATAGTACTAGATCTATCTTTAGTTAGATCTAGCTATCTTTAGTTTGATACCAGAACAATCTAAGTTTAGATATGACATCATAGCATCCATAAAACATCAACAATTGGAGGAATTTTGACCATAATTGCCATGTTGCCCCACCCCGTTGCATTTGAGCTATATTGTTTTGGGCTATCTGTCGATACCTCAGTCGGCCTGGTTCAGGGAAAGGTACTATTCTAGTCTGCCATTACCCCATGAAGGCGTAGTAGTACATTTAAGCATGCTAGTGTTCGCAAAAAAAATTGCAAGAAAGCAAAGCAAAAAGTTGTTATGCAAAAAGATTAGTGACGTCATAAAATATATTTATTTGTTTTTAGGTATTATCAAGAAATACAGCAATTTTATTGGCAGCCCAATTTTTTTAAATAATGACCAAGTCAATTCTATAAAGGCAAGTAGTATATTGCTAATTAAATTATTTTATCAACTTCTATTTATCTTAAGTTGTTGAATTAACATTTTGTATATTTCAGCCTTTGTGGTTAATGGAACCAAAAGAAGTAACACATGAACAACATACTGAGTTTTATAAGTTCATCAGCAATTCATTTGATAAACCTCGTTTCACCCTTCATTACAAAACTGATGCTCCTCTAAGTATCAGATCAATTTTATATGTGCCAGAAGGCAAGCCAGGACTTTTTGAGCTGTCCAGAGATTCGGATGTTGGTGTAGCACTCTATTCCAGAAAAATACTAATCAAGAGTAAGGCTGAAAATATATTACCAAAATGGTTAAGATTTGTTAAAGGTAAGTTGGTAAAATTTGTAAATAATAAATTATAATACAATTCAAAAGTGTTTTCATAATCAAATATACTTTTAATTACATCATTATTATATATACGTAAATATTGCTTTTACATACAGTCAAAACTGGATATAACGAAATTTATTGGGCGATAGGGCGTTACATCCGATATATATAGATCTAGGCTTATTAATTGTCACATATGAACTTGGTTTCAATTAAAATGTTAAGGATTAATCAATATTAAAGCACGGTAGTGGTTCGGACAGGTTAAGAGTTATAATAATAGTACATACCGAAGTCAAAATAATTCTTTAGAATTTAACATAAATCCAAGAATTGTGTGTCTTGTATTGTTTCGCTAGAACAAGTAAACCCTAGGTCGGTATAGCCGATAGGAATCGATGAAGTTTTGTCGTTATAAGCGATATATCGCTATAACCAATGTTGTTCTGAACGGTGTTTTTACTCAATAGTGTGTATTGGGCTAGGACATTGCCATTCGCTCGTAATTACCGGTTTGTCGTATTACCAATGTTAAAATCGTTACTTCTGGTTTGACTGTTTTCATTTGGAAAGAAGCTTTAAGAAGCACACATTAAAATCTACCTAGACATGTAATAATTAAAATAATATATTACAGGTGTTGTTGATTCTGAAGACATTCCACTTAATCTTAGCAGGGAACTTTTACAAAATAGTACTCTTATAACGTAAGTATAAACAATTAGTACTATATTATTAATATATTTTAAAATTAATATTTTAATAATTCCCTTTCAACATGATTTTGAGGTCAATTGAAAATGGTATGTTGTATTATTTAGTTAAAACATTAATAGTATTCATATTATTTTCAGAAAATTGAGGACAGTATTGACAAATAGGTTCCTCAAGTTCATGATTGACATGTCTCAAAAGGACCCAGTTGGTTACGACAGTTTCTATAAAGATTACTCATTATTCCTAAAAGAAGGGATTGTTACTAGTCAGAGTTCAATAGAGAAGGTAAATTGTTCTTTTTTTATAAAGAATACATGACAAGAAACCTACATTCCTCCGAACCAAGAGCGATGCACACAGAATGACCACCGCGCGAACTTCTTCACTCCCTTCTCCTTTTTCTCATCGTCCTACAAGAACGTACATTATATTTCGGGGTTCGAAAACGAGTCGAAATCAAACTCTTTAAGCTGTGAAAGAGCAGTATTTTAAATTAACCTGAAATACGATACCGCAAAAAATGCAAGTTTCGACATTCTCATAGGATTCAAAGTTCTTAGAATAATTCCCGTAGTGCTAACACTATGAAATTTGGCAAAGTATATCTTATAAAAAAAAAATCAATGGAATCATCGTCTTTAAAGAAGTACGAAATCAGTTATCGAAGTTAAGTGACCGTACGCACGGTCATAAATCGGATCGGTGACCAAATATATAATAATAATAACGTTCCTAAATATCTGGGACCCTCGGTGGGCAAGTCCAGCTTGCATTTGTCCACGGGATTATAAATAACTTCTCGAAGGTTTAATCTATCCGCTTGCCAATTTTAATGAAACAAACAATCAGGCACGATTTCATATAACACCATCACATATATAATATCGTCATAAGGTACCGGCAGAGTACAATAGTACCTCAAGGAACCGATAGATGGCGGTATATCTATCCGAGGTGGCGTGGCGCGAGCTTTCTATATGTAAATGATGTATTGAGTTTATCCATTACACAGAAAACAACAATTTATATTCTTTTAATATATTAATTTAAACGTGTAAATGCGGAAATTATAATGTTTCTGAAACTGTTATAGGAGGAAATAGCTAAGTTACTACGCTTTGAATCGTCGAAACTGGAGAGTGGCACGCGGACATCACTATCAGATTACAGTGCTCGCCAGAAGAACGACCAGAAATGTATTTACTACCTAGCAGCACCAAGGTGAGTAAACCATTATGCTAAATAAATGAGGGCCTCAACATTTGCTTTAATTAAATTAAGTCTTCGACGTTGTTTATTTATTTTTCAGTTATAAAACATGTTACTGATTTTGAATGGAATATATTTTTACATCGATATCAGATAGTGAAATCGTTCTTATATTATAGTTTTTTCTATTCATCTTGTTATAGCAACGCTACACGGTTTTACGTGCGTTATCCCCGTTCTAATGAGAATGCCATTAAAAGCTTATCGCCCGCGACCATGTCCGCGAGGTCTTTACTTTATTTCTCATCTAATAAGAAGCCAAATCTATCCCACGGGAACATGTTTTGGTGATAAAAATTAAAAAGATAAAGACTATGGTTTTTCAAATTTCATCCTGACTTTTTCAGCATAGACCCACTCATCCAAGCCAACAAACTTTCGCTTTTTTAATATGAATATAGATTTTAGTAAGGATGGTACTATATTGCTTTCCATTAGTAAAAAAATATTTTCAATGTGTCAGGTAGTCTATGAGCTTATTCGTTATAAACTTATAAAAATACAAATCTGCATGCTTGCATTGTTACATTTTAGGTAGAAATATCTATTTTATTTTTTAATAATATAGCCTACACTATAGAGAAACAATTTTTAAAATCGGTCAAGATTTTTAGTTCAATAGTAGCAAACAAAAAAACAAAATATTGCTCGTGAAGTACTAGCAGAGTAGTACCTCCCCCTGTATCAGGTGTCGTAAGAGGTGGTAATTGGTACCGAAACCGACAAATGGCGGTATATCCATCCGAAACAGTGTAGCTCAAATGCATAGGGCGTCACAATAGCTGCGCTCTGCGATTGCCAACACGGCGGCGCAATATTTGCCCTGCGCGGCATTTATGGGCAAAATTCCCCCTTTCGTAGGGAGGCTCAAGATGCAGTAGGCTCGCAATGGCTGATGTGATGAAACAAAAGCTGAATCTTTTCTCTTTGCAATACCAATTTAGATATTCGTTGACATAAATCGACAGAGTTATTGTAGTGTTATTACTATGTTGCAGCCGTGAATTAGCACAGTCGTCACCTTACTACGAATCGCTTAAAAAGCGCGATGCTGAAGTTCTGTTTTGTTATGAGATGTATGACGAGCTGGTCCTCTTAGAACTGAAGGAGTTCGGTGGCAGGCAAATGGTGTCTATTGAGAACGACATGCAAAAAGATCCAGCAGACACTGGGGATACAGTTATTGGTAGGTCTCATAATAATAGTGAATGTTTGTTTTCTTTTCCTGCCTTACCTCTTATTAGTATTTGTGACATGTGTAACGTCACAGATACTGTCAAGAATAATTTACACGAGGTTTACCTCATACAATGGTGTGCATTGGTACCTCACTCTCACCTATTTCTACCGGCAAATAGCAGTGTTCGAATTGCTATGTTAAGGTGTGAAGGGTGAGAGAGGCAGTAAAATTACTAGGTTATATAACATAATACCTTCAAGTCACAATGTTGTCAACTCGCTAATGATTTCCCTGTGATAATACGAGCGTCTAGGGCTGCATTTTAGCAACTGAAAATTGACCCTTAACGTCAGTGAATAAGGAATGATTTACATTGGGTACAGTTTCCATTTTTTTAATAACTTTGAACAAACAACTTACTATTGATGTCATGGACTATCAGTAATACTGGTATGAGACAAAACTTACAGTTGTATTGTTTAAATACAGGAGGAGATACATTGCAAAAAACTGAAGTGGAAGAGCTAATTACTTTCCTCAAATCAAATTTGGCCGGCAAAGTTTTCGAAGTTCGCACTACGCAAAGACTAGACTCGCACCCATGTGTTGTTATCGTCCCCGAGATGGCGGCCGCGCGACACTTCATCCGGACACAGGCGCAGAACCTCAGCGAGGAGAATAGGTTCGCACTGCTGCGACCTCAGTTAGAAATTAATGCTAAGTAAGTACCGGACCTTTGGCCGTGAGGGAGTTTGTCACCGGCAGAGCGGCGTACCTCCTCCCGTATCAGGTGTCGCAAAGATAACCGAGGTTAATCCATCAGAAAAACCTTAGATATTTCACAGGGCGGAAATGGGCTGCAGCATACTTCCTCCTCCTCAGATGTACGAATTACGAATATTTTAAAGTATCTATATAGCTTCCTGTTTGATATATTATGAAACCCAGTACTTATCCCTAAGGTTTTAAAGCTCCACTATTACTAATAATAACCTAAATCAGCTTCATAATATACTTAGACAACATTATTTTCAACTATATTAATTATATACATTATATAATTAATATTTCTTTTAAATACTCTTTTTATTGTTTTAGGCACCCGATTATCAAAAAACTACACAAGTTGGCATCAACAGACAAAGAACTCGCAAATATGGTGTCCCAGCAACTTTTCTCCAACGCCATGGTTACAGCTGGGCTTATCATGGACCCGAGGAACCTAATAACCCACATAAATGATTTACTGGTTAAAGCTTTGGAAAAACATTAACCTTTTATTCATATTATGTTAATAAATTTTTAGGTAAAAATTTGTTGTAGTCATTGATTTTATTTTATTTCATCTAGATTTTTTTACTGTACTATTGGAAATAATTCTTTTATTTCCAGAAAACTATAGGTGTTCAATGGTCAATCAAAACTTAGGTATAGGTGTTCAATGTTAAAAAAACTCGTATTGATTGCCGTTCAGAACAGTACAATCAATTATTTGTACGTACACGACGTTAGGATTGTGTTGCCAAGTTTACTGCTATTGTTATAAAAAAATATGCACATTTATCACTACGCAGTATAACACTCAGCAATGGATCAACCCCCACAAATCATCGAGTTTGAACTCAATGTCATGCATTTACACAAAAAATCCTCACCAACCATGTCTATGACCCACGGAAACCTTGCAACCTTGGAAACCACGACTTGAATAAACTTTCCAGCATTTATTTGAAGGAGTGATTCATGAGGAATTTATATTTGTATAATACATATATGTTAATAATAATAAAATCAATCAACATCTCATAAATTGACTTGACTCCGAGACAAGTCGCTTAAAGCGCTTGTGTTGCAGAAGTCAGTTAACAGAGGAAACGCAAATATATGTAATATTTAAACAGACGCAGAACAAACACAAATATAAATATTTGTCCTGGGTGGGGTTCGAACCCACGACCTTTGGTTCACTACGGTCTGCGCCATCGGGCCAGTTATATTAGAGATACATATTTGAGCATAGAAAAGCCGAATAATGTAAAAATTGCAATGTGAGGTCCTAACACATATTATTGCAAATACTGGCTTAAATGATAGTTTAAATAAATGTTATACGGATTCCGTAGTACATTAATACAATCGCAGAGCGCAGCTTTCGCGACGAGGATTCTACTGCCCATCACCTCCCTGTGCATTTGAGCTGCACTGTTCCGGATGGATATACCACCATCTGTCGGTTCTGGTACCTTAGTCACCTCTTACGACACCTGGTGCAGTGGGAGAATTCTACTACTATATACTAGTATATGGGTATTAACTGCATAAAATATTTTAAAAGAAAATTAAAGAGAAATATCGTAACTGGGTACAGTTGCAATTTTTCTCTTTAAGATATTACAACCAATTATATATGGGTTATTCAATTAAATGACCCATATATAATTTGTTGTAATGCTATTATAAACAATACAATAATATTCTTTATCCAATAAAATTACATTTATCATGTAACTTTATTGGATAAACTTGTTAACTCGTTTGAATTTCATTCCACTTTCTTTCATCCCTAACCGTTTTAAATTTTACATCTCCAACGCTCTACGACGTTTCATCTTTTTAAATATTTTAATATTGCAACAATACAATTGTATTGTTGCAATTATATTAAGATAACAACTTGTTATTAGGTTTTCATCATTTATTTTTATGAACATACCTAGTAAATACTGTATTTACTCATATGTATACATATATATATATATATATTTAATATTTGGAATAATGAAAGTTTTTTTTTTTTTTTTTCGGACGAACCTAGTGCTGGACTACTCAGACGTCAATTCCAGCGCCACCGAAAAAGAGGGCGGGGCCTCTCATAGATGAGAGGACCGATGCCCGTAACAAGCCTGCGTGCCCCGCGGCCGAGACCGAGGGCGCCTCTAGAGGCTCGACCTAGGCTCGGTCGCCGTCGTTGGGGTTGAATTTACTATGAATGAATTAAATTAAAAACAAGAGAGGACGGACAGATTGAGCCCGACAGCCCTAGGGCTGTCGGTTATCGCTCGTAGGGGCAGGGACTTCACGCGTTCGCCGGCGAACGCGGTGTACTGCTCTGTTATACGAGTGCATGTGGAGTGTCAATGGTTGAGTTGTGCCAGTGAGAGGGCGAGAAAGGGCTGCGAGTTTCACGGTTATTTTGTCGGGAGGGTCGTCTAAGACGTGACGCGGTCTACGAGATCGGACGTGGAATTAAAGAAAGTTATTTTTAAGTCTTTTAAATAGTCACCCGGCCTCCTAAATCAACGATTACATACTATTAAACTTTACCACCAATTTAAAATTGTTTTTATTTTCATATTTCTAACAAATAATCGACTTTTTCATTTTATTATTTCCTACTATAAATATCAAGTTATTTTTAATAAATATGAATATAAAATGCACATTTATTAGAACTTAACCTTATTAAATAGTAACCTGAATTTTAAACGTCGTAGGGCAACACTAGGATAGGACGCGCCATAAACAATATCCCACTTTTTTCATAATAAAAAGCCGATCGACCGAAGAGGACATTGCCTATCGGTTTTAGGCGAATTGGTTCAGCGTTCGCGGTAATTTCGCGCAAATTTCTATTGTGTCTTTTATTATAAAGGTTATTTTTTATATTTGGTGAATAAAATACAGAATATTTGTGCTGATAATCACGCGTGCACGCTTCACAAATCACGCTTTTACTGGTTGGTTTACAGACGGGTGGGGAAACAATTATTTAAACACAACACAGAACAATTAACCGCATTTTGTCATGAGTACTGTGGATATAAACAAATTAGAAGGCGAAGATGATAATAAAACACCAGATAAAAAACAAATCGAAGCCGAGGAGAAACAGGTAATGTTAAAATCCGAAGATAACTTGGAGATTTCTCCCGATCCAAAATCCGACGGCGGTGGTCCTGTGAAAGCTGCCCTGTCTGGTGATATTACCGAGCAAGGCCGAGAAGTAAAACCAAAATTTATTCCTATCGGCGCTATTAAGATGCCTGGTTTTTTTACTAAGAATTCCGACAAAGACAAATCCAAGGTAAATTTTCTTTCGGTATCTTTCACTTTGACATAGAATTAATTTTGTATTATGTTGTAATGTATTTGTTGCAGGATGAAGAAGAGATTCAAAAAGACAACGTAAATGAAAAAACTGACGATGAACCGAAAATAAAACATAATCGCCTACAGTTTTTGCATACCTGTCCATTTACTAAATTTTTACACAGACCTCGAAATGGTAAATGTTACTCTGCATTAATATGTTAATTTGTTTTTAACATCAAGGTAAATATACTTATTTCCAAAATTATTTTAGCTACTGAAGATGGTGATCAAAAGAGGGGTATTTTTAATATACAATACCCAAAGATATTCCAAAAACGTTCAGAAACTACTCCTGAGGCAGCTCTAGCGTCCATGGAAACTCTTGAAGAAAAACTAGACACTCCCAATGATGGGATGGAGAATGTTAAATTAGATATGGTAAGCTGTTTGAAAGTTTAAATACAGATTAAAGAGTTTTCATACTTTTCCCAGCTAACAAAGCTATTAAGGTCTATGATATCTGTAAATAATATTCATCTTTCAGGAAACTGAGGAAGGCAAAGTAGCAACAAGACTTCCTCTTAAAGAGAGAATTCGCCAGAAGAAATTTACTATGGGTAAGCAATAAAATAACAATTATAAATACTGCTATTGCCATTTAATAACTTATATTAGCTATAACCAATTTCATATTATTCATAGATACAGCTGTTTTTATCCACTTCTTATCTATTTTTATTAAATTGTTTCAATATGAATTATTTAAAATCCTTTGTGATTACTTGTAACATTTAGGACACCACCATCATATTTTCTTAAATAGATTATTTAATTGTTAAGCTAGATATAGAATTAATGACTACTCCATTAGTTATAATCTACCATAAACACCTATCCTGTATCAATTCCAGCATACATTAGATAAGGACTGTAGGTCAATTGAATATCATTATTTTCGTGTAAATTAACTCAACACTATTATACAGCAATGATTTCATTGTAGATGATAATTTTATTTATTACTATATTGAGTATATGGTAGTCAATTAAATAAAAAAGATATATTGGTAAATAATTCTTTACAGTTTATTTCTTTGAAAATAATAACTGCCTAAAGAGGCCAATCATTTTCAGTATGATTTAAAATTTATAAGCCCTGAGAAATGAACAATATATTTAAGAAATCAATGTGGTGTAAAAGATAATGCTGTGACATGTAGAAATGATGGATGTAAGTAGAATGACTGCACAAATATATTGAACCAATGAGTTGGTATAGGATGACCTAGGCGAACATATACCTTAACCAAGTAAAAGATATATTAAAAACGGCCAGGTCAAAAGTACCAAGATAATTATGTATGAAAGGACTTATTTATGTTTATGGACCCCACTGTCCACAAGCACTAAACACATTCGAATCGTAAAAGGGGAAGTAATACAGCTGAGGCAATTAATGAGGTCTTTTACATTTCGCGGAAATTGTTTTTCTGTGTATTCTTACATTATCTTAAATAAAAAGAAAGATGGTTTTCAGAAATCTTATCTCTCAGTTGAATGTTCACTATCACTTAAGATTATAGTCATAACTTACACTTGAATTACTTACTCGTGCATATTTGACATCCAAATGCACAACAAAACATCAAAAAATGCTGATTAAGTGAACCTTTATTGTGGCTGTATTCTGCAGTAAATGCAGGTTACAGCCACAATGGTAAAACTATAATTAAATTCATGACTAAAACCTATTTAGCTTATATTGAATAATGTTAGCTGATCTATCATGTGTACTATATTACATATTATTAAGGCGCGCGTACTAGCTACCTATCGCTTTATTAGCGGCTAAGTAAATAGCACTATCTGTTGCACAGACGACATCGTAGTGTGCGGAATGGTGATCCTGGTGCTGGTGGTGGTGATAGTTGGCGTGGTGGTAGGAGCGCGCGCCGGCCCGCCCGCTGAGCGCCCACTGCGCATGGGCCGCTTCATGACCACCATCACTACTTGTGGACAAGTCGAGGGGTAAAAACCTTGAATGTATTTTATCTATTTTTGATCTAACAAACAGATGGCCCACATGTTTGATCGTCTTATCGTACGAATCACTTTCGCTTGATCTTTTTTGCGAATTAAGTATATTATGTCACATTATTTAGTAATTTCGAGCTTGATGGCGCAGATGGTAGTTCTCCTACCTTGTGCGCTTAAGGTCGTGGGTTCGATCCCCATTCAGGACAAATATCCTTTTTGTGTCTGGGTGTTGAATATATATATTTAAGTATTATATTTGTGATTCCTCTGTTATTTGATGTCCATTACAGAAGTGCTTTAAGCGACTTAGCTCGGAGTCAGGTGATGTCAGTGATAACTTAGCTCAGAGTATGAGATGTTGTGTGAATTAACTTATTTATTATTAAAACAAAAAAATACTGTGCCGCTTCGCTACGCTTCAATACGCTTCAAACCGCGTAACATAGATATGTGACCACTGACTACTATTTGAGGGCAAAAATAGGAGAGAAGGGCGGATTTACGAAGATTTGTTTTTTAAAGTGTTTATTAGTTTGTAGGAAACAGAAAGCGAATATTGGCTTTCATATATATTTTTCAAACTTTAAACACTTTTGCAGCCATATGTTCCATGCGATGCAATTAAAATAGTAGCACTTAATGTGAATGGCATGTCACATAACATAAATTCTAGTACATATTTAATTAAAAACCATCTTTCATTAAATATTTAGACGTTTAAAAATTCATATCAATTTGTGTAATACAATTTTATCTGTGCTCTGCTAATTGGCACTTTCTCTTTAAAACTTTAATTTTAGAACGTTGGAGGAAGGAGTCTACAATTTCTACAACATTCCTTACGCTGCTCCTCCCGTAGGAGACAAGAGGTTCACTTACGCTCAACCATTGAATAACATATCCATGTGCTGGGAAGGCACATACAAAGCTCACGAACCGGGTCCACTTTGTCTGCAATTTTTAGAGAACGGTACCGTTGTCGGCGAAGAAGACTGTTTGACTCTGGACGTAGTGACCCCGCACGTGCGGTACGGCTCCCCGTTACCGGTGGTCGTCCTGATCGGAGCCAACTCGCTGGCCGGAGGTATCAGCCCCGCGCAACCGTCCGCACTCTATGCGCGGACCAAAGATGTGGTATTCGTCAGACCTAATTTCCGACTCGGTCCGTTTGGATTCTTAGCCCTCGACATCTTATCTAATTCTAAGTATCCTGCCACATCAGGGAATTATGCCCTCAGCGACCTTCTTGTTGCATTAGAATGGGTGAAATATAACATAAAGCATTTTGGAGGAGACGCGTCGTCTGTGACCCTATTAGGGCACAGAGCCGGGGCAACCCTGACCGCCGCGTTGACCACGGTCATTAAAGCGCAGAAACTTTACTCCAGAGTGTGGCTCTCCTCCGCCTCGGTTATCTTTCCCGGTGAGAGTCTCGAACAATCTCAAAATAATAGCGAGCAGTTCAAACAGAGAAGTAAGTGCTATGACGTCGAATGTTTACGACGTATGAAGACTGCGGAAATTTTGTCTGCCACTCCAGATATTTGGTTGGGCAACAATGTCGGATCTCTGCCGAATGATGAAGTCCAACGTTCTTGGCTCGTGTTAGACGGAAATTACCTGCGCGTCCACGCCTACGAAAGTTGGAACACACAGAAGGAAGCCAAAAAATCAGGCAAAGAAAAGGTGTTTAAACCAATGGTATTCGGCACGACCCAACACTCGGGGCATTCAGAATTATTATTCAAGAAACACTTGAACTGGACAGCCGATATTGTTGAAAAAATGATCAACGATAGCATAATCGGTAAAAAGAATTTGACTGCGGCCGTATACAAGCACGTCAACAAGACTTATGAGGATTTAGTATCTTTGATCTCGTCTGTGCGCACTTTATGCCCACTAGTGAGTCTGGCGAGGCTGCGACTAGGGGTCCCCATGTACCTCGTGCTGGGTTCCGGTGCAGGCGGCGGGATTAAGGGTTCCAGAATAGCTGGGATCAATGCAGACGTTGAGGCCATATTGGGGACCTTCGATTCTGAGGTGCCGGAACAGAGAAGATTCATGGCAGCTATGCAACAGTTGTTCTACTACTTCGTATGGCATGGCCAGTTGCCGGCACCTGAAACCGGTTTGATTGCGGTGGGTCAGGACTTACTGCCCCTTCACGGTCTTCCAATCTGTGACCTACTCATACAGGAGGACCTAGTGCCAAGATATGCACATATCGACTAGATTAGTATTAAAACAGTATTGATGTCATTAGTTTCTAATATATTGGCTGTTGTATAAGCTAAACATTAAGCAAGTCTTGCCCCACTTGTGAGCCATTTTGCACTTATTTTTTAGTCATTATTTAAGTTTATGAATTTATAACCCCACAAAAATCAAATAAAACTTATGATATTAGTACAAAACTTTTAAAAATTCATTTTAATGACATAATCATTATACAAAAATACTCATTTTGGAAGACTGAATTTAACAATGTACGAGATAGGTTAATTTTTACATATTTCGTTGTTATTAGCTGTAAGTATTTTTTGTAAGGCGGTTTAATCTATGATGTATTAGTCCAAATAGTGTTTTTTTAACAAATTTTGAATTACTAGTTAAGTAATGTTTTGTTACCTTAAAATCGTAAAATAGATTATCTGAAAAGCAGCATCGTCGACATTTAATTCATACTTTTTTATACCTTTTCTGACCCGACCAATTTTACATTTGATGGAAATAAAATTATATTTGTAGCTTTATTTTTAAATTAATGCTACACAATTTGTACAATATTTCTTAAGTTTACATTTTCAGCCAATGATATGCCAATTTCTTAATTATAATTCTGTTGTTATGATTAATTAATTTCGTAATTTAATCTTAAATTGTGATTTTTAAGTCTGAACTTTTCATCCAAAGAGTGATTTTGTGATTTATGTTCTTAGTATTATAGGCTATTTTTGTAAGTAAGTAATACTTGTGTCGTTTTACATGTGCCGAGGATAGTTATATTATTATTACAGGCAGTACCTTAACCGCTTGTATATGTGGACATAACTCATTATTCAAATAAGTAGTACACTTACACATTTTTACTTGGCACAGTCATTTATACCAGGAACAGGTCCCTGACGCTACACAATAGTTTTGAATGTTGAACTATGTTCATCTGCTACAAGCTGCATTTCTCTTGCCAATGCTTAATGAATTTGTTGTGTACTTATGAATGCACCCAGTAAGTAGTTCTACGTGAAGCTTGTTTTGTAAATTGATTGAAATAAATAAAAATGTAAGACTGATATTTTTATTTATATTTTGATACCTCTAGATCAGTGATTCCCAAAGTGGTCCAGGTGGACCCCCAGGGGTCCACGGGAGACTTGCTGGGGGTCTACGTAGGCGTGAACAAAAATGGGGGTCCATAAGATGCTAATGGGGGTCCACGAAAATTTATCTGCTTTTCTTGGACATTATTCACACATAGCCACTAGTCCCAAACTAAGCAGAGCTTGTGTACTATGGGTACTAGACAACCGATAAACATACTTAAATACTTTTTTTTTTTAAATACATACTTATTATACAGGGTGTATCGTAAATCGTTTAAAACCTCTCGGCCACGTGGTCTATAGGTCACCCTGAACAATGTTTGTTCTACGACTTATCCAATCTAGACATAAAATTTTTCGACTTCCCATACAAAATGACCAAACAGCTAATCGAGGTTTGTATGGGAAGTCGAAATATTTAATGTCTGTATTGGATAAGTCGTAGAACAAACATTGTTCAGGGTGACCTATAGACCACGTGGCCAAGAGGTTTTAAACGATTTACGATACACCCTGTATATAGAAAACACCTGGACAGATACAAACAAACATGTTCATGCACACAAATGTTTGTACCCCGCGGGATTCGAACCCGCGACCTCTTGGTTCAGAGGCAGCGTCCACTACCACTGAACCAAAGTAGCCGTCAATAGTAAAGAGCAAGCATAGTTTTTATAAGGGCCTACCTACATTATTTTAAGTACCTAACTAAGCAGATAATATTTTAATAAGGCAAGACTGTTACTTGTCTAAACTTGCGTATGATATTACGTACAATTTCGTGTACAGACTTGCAAAGCGCTGTCCGCCCGACAATGCTTAAACTTGTTCAGACATGAATTTGATCACCACTATAAATACTTGATGCCAAAGGCAAACTCATTCATTTGTTTCCGGAATTTCGAAAAAAAGGTGTGAGAAAATTTATATCAGTGATTGCTAGTGCCGAAAAAAAGTAAGTACTTACCTTTTTTTTTGTTATAGTAATTAAGTATTTTGTTTACGTGTACTAGTCAGTTGATCACAACTGCTTGTATAGATAGGTGACTTAGTAACTTACGGATATTTTAATTGTCCTCTTTCGATTTGAAGACAAACACAGCACGTTTTATTCAATTGTTTTTTCACGAGAGAAGCACTGCCTCTCTAAAAAGGCCGAATAAGCAATATTGCAGAGCAATTAAGCGTGAACTCATTGATTTGATGTTAGTTATGGTTTTTATGGACAATTTTGGGATTTCACCTTTTATTTTTTCCTACACAAATTTGATCAGCATTCGATACTGAGTTTTTTATTTGTAGTATTAAAAATTAGTGGTAAATTACCTAATTTACCACTAATTTTTAACAAATACAGACGTATCAATTTTAAAATACCTACTTTAAAATTGATACGTCTGTATTTGTCTTAGCGGTTTATTAGTTGGTCCCTTTACAAGCCGTAATTCTATTCCCGCGTGCTGACAAAGGCTGCGGTGTGATACCTATATTCAGAAAAAAACTTGGTTACAAAAACATTTTTTTTTTCAGGTAAGTCAACTGACACGAAACATGGCTACAGCAAAGAAAAAATGTCGACAATATAGTGTCGATTATTTGAAATATGGTTTTGTTCCATCAGAGGCAGGCAAACAATTGCCCATGTGTCTATTATGCAGCAAAGTTTTGAGCAATGACTCTATGAAACCATCAAAGCTCGAAGATCATCTAAAAAGGTGTCATACTGATAAAATAGGTAAAGATTTAAAATATTTTCAAACATTGAAGGAAAAATATGAAAAGAGACCCACCATGCACAGTATGTTCGCTTCAACATCTCAAAGTAACGATGATGGCTTGCGGGCATCTTACAATATCTCATTACTTATAGCAAAATGTGGAAAACCGCACACTATTGGAGAACAATTAATTTTACCCGCTGTTGAAGAAGTCTTAAAAACTGTTTTGCACAAATCTCCATTTGACGTACTAAAAAGAATTCCATTAAGTAACAATACTGTACAAAGACGCATTGATGAAATGAGCTCTGATATCGAATGTTTTTTGTGCAATCATCTGCAAAAAACTCATTTTTCTATACAACTGGACGAGTCAACGTTACCCGGTAATGAAGCATTATTATTGACATATGTCCGATATATTATGGACGAAGAAATTCACGAAGAATTGCTATTTGCCAGAACTTTGGAAACTGACACTAAAGGCGAATCAATATTTAATGTACTGAGCAATTTTTTTACGGAAAAATCGATTCCATTTACAAACATTATTTCAGTGGCAACAGACGGAGCTCCTGCAATGGTCGGGCGATATCGTGGGTTTATAACTCATCTCAAAAGAATTATACCAGGGCTTACAGCTATTCATTGCGTAATCCACCGCCAACATCTTGTGGCAAAACATTTAAGTGACAGGTTGAACCAATCTCTTCATTTTGTAATAAAAGCTGTCAACAAAATCAGAAGCAATGCATTGAATACGCGTTTATTTGCTCAATTGTGCGACGAAAATGATGAAGACTTCCAACGACTGCTCTTACATACTGAAGTACGCTGGTTGTTGAAAGGCGCATCCTTAACGAGATTTTACTCTGTTTTCGATTCCGTATTAGAGTTCCTAGAAAGCAGAGATCCAGATTTAAAAGAAGACTTGATCAAATTCAAAACAGACATTGCGTATTTGACAGATTTGTTTAAAAAATTTAATGATATTAACTTGCAGTTACAAGGGGACAGCCTGAATTTAATAAAAACAAAGGGGATAATTTCGGCTTTTCTTGGGAAATTTAAATTAATGAAGCAAAACATTAGTCGGCGCGAATTCTCTCAATTTCCAAACTTGTCACAGGTAGAATGTATTGATGAGGATATCCATACCTACAGTCAACATTTAAGTGCCCTGCATGTTGACTTCAAAACCAGGTTTGAAGATATGCTGACAATGGATATACCACCATGGATCATAAATCCATTTGAAACGGAAGTGGCCAATGTTGTATTACAAGAGGAGCTGCTCGAGCTAAGCACCAATGAGGAGCTGAAGGTGAAATTTAGAAAAGGCTACCAAACATTTTGGCTGCAAGCAGAAATACCCGAAAAATATCCTGGACTGTGGAAAATCGCAAGGAAATTTTTAATAGCTTTTCCCTCGTCATACCTTGTAGAAAGGAGTTTTAGTGCCGTTACAAATCTCTTAACAAAAAAAGGAGCAAATTAAACATCACAGAGCGGGGGGATTTGCGGTTATTGCTCACAAAAATAAAGCCAAACATTGATCGTTTGCTGACACTCCACCAAATACATCCTTCCCATTAATTAAAATTGTGACTTACCTTTTTAATTTTTTTCTTGCAATTCTATTCTTTTAATAAATAAAGTGTTATAAAATGTACCATTTTTCGTTTTTATTTTACCTATCGGAATATAGGGACAGAACTCAGAAGCGACACTTTTTCATTTTTTGGCGACTTTAAGAATGTGGTAGAAATGTAGCAGCAGGGGGTCCATCGAAACTAGTAACATTTTGAAAGTGGTCCACGAGAAAAATAAGTTTGGGAACTACTGCTCTAGATAAACTGGATCTTGTAGGTAATATTTTTTATCGATTCTTTCCAATGAGCGAGAGCGTGACGTATCGGTTGGATGTGGCGGGGAGTTACAATTTAAATAATAAAAATTCACATTCTATGCTACCTAGAGAGACCTTTTGACTTGATTGTCATAGTAGGTAGTCATCGGTTTATTTATTTATTATAGGTACACTTATAGATTACTGTCATACATATTAATATTTATGATTAAATATAACTTATATTACCTAGGCGATAACCTACGAGATGTGTACACATGATTTATTTTTTATTATACAAGACTTAAATAATAATGAATACAAACAGAAAAAATAATATGAATTATTTTTCTGCTCTTTGACCGATTATGATATTTATGTGGAGACTGAGAAAGAGGAATTTTTTAAATTTCCCTCTTAAAGGTAGGAAATCTAATATTAAAAACATCGTTTTACTTCATAGTAGGAATGACACATTCAGGTTATTGGGTTGTAGAAGGAAGAAAATAAATCAATATTATGTTTCGCAACCACGTATAAAATAATTTTCTTGACAATCATTTGTATGCAAAGGGTAACTGACATTTTGATTTGAAATTGATGAAAAATTTTCGAAAATAAATTCGGACAATCGATGCTACCGTTGTTTCGGTATAAAATAAAACCTATTACCGAATTTCCAAAGGCAAGTCTTATCTTCTACACGGTGCTTATAGTGAATCGACTTGTCCTGCCTTAGTTGATAGTTTAGATATAGCAGAAATATTTTTTGAATAGTTCTAGACGAGCAATATAAATAAACCCGTTATAGAATGACGCATTTCTTCCTAGCTGACTTGCCATCGGACCCTAGAACTCCGTGCTTTTCTCCGTCCCTTTTTCACTGTTTATGATCGAGGTGCCTAGGTCCCCAGATATAGAGCGCAATCCGCTTGCGACACCGCCTTATCACTATAACACCGATTTTGTCTATAGACGCCTACAAAGTGACGTCAACATCTTGTCTGGTTCAGAACGTGCCACATAGAGGTCTACACTGAAAATAAATTTATCAATATTTAGTTACATTTATATATATTATGTATTCGGTACCATCAAACAATAGTTCTTATATTTTATGTGTTTACATAATTAGATTTAAAAAGAAAAGAGGTAAAACTGCAGTGCAAAGTTAGTGTAACACTTTGCTGTTTTTGAAGTTATGCCAATGAAATTTAGTATGAAGCTTCTTCATTTAACATCAAAGAATATTTTTTCAAAATTCGCCCTTGAGGGGTTGCAAATTTAGTATGAAGTGATGAGATCAACTACTAAGCGCGGGTGAAACTGCGTTCACGTCCGTCATCGTAGACCGCGTCACGTATTAGAAGATTCGCCCGATAGTATCATTGACACTCCACGATCAGTCACACTGAACACACATTTCTTTCGTAGAGTAGTAATCCGCATCCGCCGGCGAACGCGTGTAGACCCTGAACGAACGAACAATAACCGGCCGCCCTAGTGCGGCCGGACTCATTCCGTCTTCTTTTGCAAATTTTAACTCCTTCCCTTAACGTAGGCCGCCCGGGCCCAGGTTGAGTCTTTAGAGGCGCTCTCAGGTGATCGCTGTCTAACCCGCTCAGGTCCCGTGAACCCTGCGGGGGCGACCGTAGCTAAACGCGCAGTCACCGCGGGGCACGCAGGTGAATACGAGCCTCTTTTTCGGTGGCGATGTTATTGACGTCTGAGTATTCCAGCAATAGGTTCGCCCGGAAAAAAATATGATTGATTTAAAAGAATAAATGATCTGAATTAATTTAATGAGTTATTATCTATACCTTATATAAACTTTAATTTGTGAATCGGAAATAAAAAAGAGCTGCCAAAATTTTAATGGAAACGTATACGAGGGATCGGATATACGTGTCAGTACCCGAGGTAGAAAGCAATGTTTACTCAGTAGGTAGATAATTATGAAGATAATTAAAAGAAGCACCCTAAAATTTTAAAACTGAAACAAATTAATTTATAAGCTATTAAGCATTTAATTTCTTCAGCCCAGATTTTGGCCCATATTGATTTAGCCGAACAAGTTTTCACATAACTATATCTCTTTAAATCCGGTAACCTGTTTTTTATTTATTTTAATAGATTTTGTCTTCATTTTAGGTTGATTTTGTTGAATATGCATTTGTAATGTTTTGTTTATGAAAATAAATTATGCCTTTTTTATTTATTTTTCTTTGGGATAATTCTAATCCGCTGGTGACGTTAGAGCTGACTCTGACGTCAGTTCTAACGTCACCAGCGGCAAGAGGCCAGGCTAGTCGGTATTGGCCGGTTAGCGTGCATCCAAAAAACAAGACATTTATTAAAATGTGGTTATTTCACCAAATTTATTTCAAAATTACTGTTGAAACATAGAACCAATTCTTGCTAATTTTAAAAGACTTTAAATGTTATATTACATACGGATTGTCCATGATGTCTAGGGGTCTAAAATTTAAATGAGTGACATTCGTCATATACATTATTACGGAATAGGGATATCTAAGAATTAAATAATATTTTATCTAACCCACATATCGAGTGGCATTTTATTAGACATGATCAATTTTAAGCTGTACTAATAGAATACACAGATCATAAATAATTTTATGATTAAAACTGCTGAATTTGGTAATTTACTTCAGTCATTTATTTAATAAACACATATTTATCAAGATAATAATCACACTACACGTCTACAAGACAATAAATAACTAAAACTACAATAAAAATATTGTAAAGATCAATAACCGAACTTATAATTTAAATCGTTAATAAATAAACCGGTAAATAAAAACAACCAAACTAAATTATCGAGGAATAATTCAACAGGAACGGCGTTTTAATTAAAATTTGAAATAAACTTTGGTGATAAATATTTTCAGTGATTTCGTTCACGTAACGGAGAAATAACAGCCTGAACATTTTCCTTGCCAATTTTGTGAGATTTTCGCATAACAGAAGGAGATTTAGGTTTAATTTGAGTAATTTCAACGTCTTTTTTCATTTTGTCGATAATCGAAGACTGTTTCGCGACGGTCACGGACAGTTCCTCGTTTTCTTGACGGAGAAGCGAAAGCTCAACAACGAGCGACTGCTGGTCCTCGATCTGAAAAATTAAGTTTTATTGTGTAGATAAAATAGTGTATATACATACAAAATATATATACATTTTACACCAAATGCTTATGCCAAATTTTATGAAAATATATAAATTTACCAAGAACATAGTAGTAGAGTAGAAGTATGTAGAGTATTTACAATAAGTTTTATTAATAAAAGAAAACAATGATTATGGAAAGGATTATTTTATTTTTAAAGATTTATGGGCGCGTTGCCCAAGTTATTAGTCTAACCGACGCTACAAAATGTAAGGGTTGTTTCTCTAAAAAAAAAATGCGTCGCGCCAAATTGATTTGCTAATATGTTGCTACGTATGCAATTCAGCGCTATGTATCACATTGTGCTAACAACCTATCTAAGCCAGTTTACGCTGCACCTTAGCATATTTAAAAAATATTCGTTCAATTTGGCCATCGAGTTTACAACTACTGAAAGACAAACACTCTTAAAAGTGATAAATTTACAATGACTTAGAATAATATATATGCTCTAGAAAGGATCATATCATATCTTTAAATATTAAAAACATATGATATTCTTAATCAATTTAATAGAAATTGTCTAGTGTGTGAGACACTGCAATTTAGGTCTTAAGGGTTCTCGTTTTGGATTCTTATATTTTGAGACCTTCAACAAAATTGAAATAATTGAATATTAATATTCAAGGCGGGAAACCACCTCATAGACAACGGTTAATCTAAAAAACTATAAAAATCGACACAGGCGAGGGCCGATCGACGGCAAACCAAAGGGACAGGCACCTGTTGTTGGTAGCGCAGACAGTCTGCTTCGAGGCGCGCGATGTCGGCGGCGGCCCGCGCCAACAGCACGCGCGCCTGCTCGGCCGCGGCCGCCGCCTGCCCTGCGCGCTCTGTCGCCAGCTCGCACAGCATGCTTTTCTTCTCCACCTGGAGAGGCAAATTTAACTTTTCACTTTCCAGGGGAGGTGAGTGCTCTCCCGCCCATATAATTTTGTTATATTATCCTCGAATACAACAATACTGATGTTTTATTATCCGCGAAAAGTAGAATATCTTTTCGTTCGACTCACCTCTTCACGCAACATTTTAATTTGGGAATTCGATTCCTTCTTCAGTAACTCGACGTCCTCTATCATTTCGCTCTTGATCGACCCTAGCTCTCGGTAAGCCTCCTTTTCGACGTTCTGTAAGCTCTCGATCAATGAAACGTTATGTTCCATAATTCTGTTGTGCTCCTTTGCCAGTGCAGCTTTGGACTTCAATATATTCACGAGGGCCTCCTTATACTCATTGCTTTCTAACAGAGTTTTATTCAGCTTATTTTTATATGTAGTGAGTTCATCTTCCAAAACTTCCTTAGAATTTGTCAAACTTTGCACCTTATTTTCCAAGTGCTCTACTTCACTATCGGACTCTCTTAGACGCATAGTTAAAACTTGCACAATATCTCTAGTTACAGAAAGTGACATCTCAAATCTACTCTTTTCTTTAATAGTTTTATCAATCTCTACTGTCAATTTATTTATCTGATTCTCAAAATCAATCATTTTTTGTTTAGTTTCATCTTTAAGTTCCTCAATTTCTTTAAGAGTTTTTTGTTTTTCAGATTTTAGTAGCTCATTTTCATTCCGTAGGGAACTTAACTCCCTTTGCAATTGAATGTTTTGTTCCTCAGTATGTTTAAGACTATACTTAAGGTCTTTGGTTTCGTTTTCGAGATATTGTATTTTGCTTTGTTGTTGAGACCAGTGTTCTTGTAAAGCCTGGGTACGTTCTTCAAATTGAATTTCACACAATCTAAGTTTTTCACAAGTAGCTTCATTGATTTGCTCTAGTTTAGCTTTAAATTCTCTATCCTTGATATCCAATTGCTCATGCAATTCTAACACTACTTCATCTTTCTCTTTCATCATTTGGTCTTTTATTGATTCTATGATAGAGGTATATTTCAATTTAAGATTTTCCTGATCAGTTTTATTTTTAGATACAATGGACTGTTTCTCTTCTTCCATTTTAGTTTTAAGTGTATCTAGTTCAATTTTATACTCTCGACGTATACTTTCGTTAGCTTCAAGAGCCAGAGCATGATGACCTTTTACCATTTCAAGCCGTTGACGTGTTTCATCTAAACATGATTCAACAGATGTTAATTTATCTTGCAAGTCCTTACATAGACTATCTCTGATTGTAATCATTTCTTCCAATGATGACAAGTCAACTTGTTTATTGTTAACTTCTTGTTCTAATTTGTCACAGAGTCTTTCTAATTGTTGAATTTCCAATTTCAAGTCTATTATATTTTTATCATAATCCAATTCTTTGGTAGTGTTAATATTATTTTCATTCTTGACATTTAACTTAATTTGAGCTAATTGTTCAGGTAAAGAAGTGCAATAGTTGGCAATATTAGCATCATTTATCTGTTTCTGTAGTTGGGCAACTTGCATTTTTAACTCTTCAATTTGTTTATTATATTCCATGATAGTGTGATCTTTATTTCTGAGAAAAACAATGAAATTTATTTAATTAAATATATAACAACTTATAATTTGAGACGTAGAAAAAAAATATTGGAACATTTTATACCTAATTTCAACCTCCTGTGCTTTAAGAACTTCATACTTCTCTTTTGATTCCTGCTTCTTGTTATTGACATTCTTGCAAGGAGGTAAAGCTTTTTTGAGGCTACTGGTAACTTTACTAGATGGAATTGATTTCAATGGTTTTGGCTAGAAAAAAATATCAACTAATAATTAGATAAATGTGTAGTTTTTAATGATGTAAATATGTAGGTTACTTAGGCAGTACTTACTGTGACAAAAGATTTTGCACTTGTTATGGAACTGCATAGTGATTGTGTATCAGTTGGCTTGTTATGAGCTGTACCGCATGGGACAGCTGTAGTGGATTTACATTTTGCTAGCACAGGCAGTGTTTTTGGAGGGTGTTTGGATTTCTCATTTTCTACTTGTTTCACAGCCTTTGTAAAGGCCTCTAAGGTTTTAGGTGGCCCTAAAATTCAAGTGAAAAGGAATTATTTATTACATTGGTATTCACTGAAACAAGGTGAAAAGAACAAAACTCATATACAATAACTTAGCAGTACTAAGGAAATAATTTGAGTGAACTAATTTATGAACATGGTATTAATTTTATAGAATTTAAATCTAAAAAAACATAACTTACCAAGTGGTTCAAAACGCTTAGCTTTAGAAAACATTATTTTAATAAAAACAGTATAAGCATAAAATAAATCAGCAAAACTTAATTAACTTCTTATAAGAAAAATCACAAGATGCCTATACACCAGCGTAACTAACGTTCGGTTGGAGATCGCGCGCGTAAATGCTACGCTTCAGCTCACAGCTGTTTAGTTACGTTACAACTTCTATTCATTCTTATTTTGAATAAAAAAATCTATAGAAATGACGCTCGGCCGTTATTTTACGTTCCGTTTTACTGAGTTGTCATCGGCGTGAATATATGTCAATGAGATATTTTTTTTCTGGAGCGAACTTCCTTATTATATTTAAATAATTCTTAAACAAATTATTCTCAAATGGATTGGTGACTATTTTTGTCTTATTTTATCACTATTTCGCTTGAATAACAATATAAACTTATCGTAATGTACGCTCCAAGACTCTTAACTTTTATTGCTTAGTGTATTTTCTGTTCACAATTCTAGCCAACATCTAATTATTTGAATACGAGAACGATATGGCACTTAAGTAAAATTTTCTCCGGCTATCTATTCCAAAATGTGTTGTGTCCAATTTAATTATGTAATAACTTTTCAGAAATTATTAAACCGAAATTAGTTTTTTATGGAAAAGTACGGTGGGCAACAGATCAACCTACCACAAATCTGTCAAATTTTGAACTAAATTACTTTAGGTTATAGTTCAATATAGATTGCAGATTAGACAGATTTAGGTAGGTTGATCTGTTGCCGAGTGTACTTAGATAACAAGACCATTTAGTTTCAAGTTTTATTACTTTGATACAAGAGATAAAATTTTAATTAAACATGTATTTTTAAAATATTGCCCTTGTCAGAGTAATATAGTACACAAAATAACAGATATATCTGCACAAATCTTCAAAACTACAATCGTTTAACTCAATTAATGTCTATAAATATTTATGTATATTGCAAAATTTCAACAGATTACCTATCTGTATACCAGGTGTCGTGAGAAGCAAAGATCTTAATAGGGTGATATTAAGTTCAAAATTGACTGTAAATATTTGACAGATTTGGGTAAGTTGAACTGTCGCTTACCGTATAGGCACCGATGACGGTGTACACATTAAAATCAACGTAGCTAAAATGCTAGAAAGCGGAAATCTACCCGGCGATTATAGGCAAATATTTTCGAGAATGATAACCTAGAGAAGAGGTCTAAGCCAACAGTTAATTTCCTATTGCTGACATGATGAATAATTAATAACTCCATTCAAGTAATTTCATTACAGAGAAAGCTGCTGCAAACTATATAATACATTTATTTTCTTTAATGACAGATTGAGACAGATGCAGCTACTACACAAAAATGGATGCTGTCTATATTTTGATTTTACGGTAGGCATCACAAGAAATAAACTGACCTGGAGTAATATTTGGGTACAGGTACAATTAAATTTCAAATGTATGTGAATTACTATTTTTATTGTTTAAATTGAAGGTGGAGGGGGTGGTACAGGTAAAAGAGGTGGTGGTGGAGGGACCCCCATCATTGGTGCGCCTGGTGGTGGAGGGAGTCGCATTCCATGCCCATCCCACATTTTTGGTGGAGGAGGAGGCATTCTCAAAGGTTCTATTTTAAATGCAAACTGTAAAAAGAATTGTTTGGTATCCTTATTCCAATGAGTCCAAAATTTAGCATCATGTTTTTCAACCTCTCTGCTAGGCACTTTAAAAGCAATAGTTTCATAAGGCTCTGCTGCAAATAACAGGTATTGCCATCTGCGGTCAGGTGGCTCTATCTTCTGTTCATAAGCCGACATGAAGCGATGTCTGGGTTGTACCCCTTCAGCAATTTCTGCAAAATTTAAAGTTAGGATAAATATTGACTCATTAGTTTCTAATGAGTAATAACTGACTTTAATAAATAGAGTCAATTCACTTAATACAAGCTTTTTAAAATGATAACATTTTAAAAAGCTCTAGTATTTCATGAGAAGAAAGTCTGGTATCTTGTTTTTAATTATAAATACCATTAGTTACAATGTAACTTTCAAATCCTAACACAACATCTTTTGTTAATTTTAAGAATGGATGCTGCAAGGTAAGCAAAACCTCAAACTAAAATTGTAAAAATTTAAATAAAGTCCATTAAAAAAGCAGTATTATTTTGAGTTGTGAGCACATATAAACTTATTAAATTTCTACTTTACATTAACAACAAAATAATTAAGAATATTATTTTGTCTGAACTTTAACAATGGTACATTTTAATTTATTTTACAAAAAAATCTATTACATTTATATATACCTTATTACTAAGGTTGTAAGAGAAAGTTTGGTATTATTTTAATTATAATAGGCTAATAATTAACATTCATAATAGTTTATCATTACAATACAAATAGCTCTTTCAAAACACTAACCTGGATAATCAACTTGAAACAACAAGCTTTGCTGGCCATTTTCAGGGTCCTTTTGCTTAGTAACCCTGTAACCTGGTCTACCAATTTTAACGAACTTTTTGGGTTCTATCCTAGGTTTTTCAGGTGCAAGTTGTTGTGGAGCTTCTTTAGCTTCTTTGGCTGCTCTACGAGCAAGATTGGCTTGATGTTTCTTGCCTTGAGTGTGAGCCAAATAACTTCCCTCATTGTTGTGAAGAGTTAAACAAAGTTTACATTCGTAAGAACCTAAAAATTATATTATTACATTATGTATTTTAAAACTAGAAAAATATATTACAGGTAATTTCAAACAAAAAGATGAGGTAATATATAAGTTGATATTTTAAAAGTAACAGGATAAATTAGGATATTTGTAATACCCTTTTGATACTCAATATTAAAAGTCGTAGGTAATCGAGAGGTATAAACTATTACATGAATAATTAAGTATTTCATAAAACTGATATTTTGAAGCTAAGGAGAGATTATTTGGAGGTTATCCAATAAAAATTAGGGAGACGTAGCAATTAACCTACCCAAATGGTTTTTCATAAAATATGGATCCTTGTTTAAATCAATCGTTTCTAAAGCTAGTTGCCGAAGCCTTTCACGGCGATCTCTATTGCTTTCAGACCATGACGCTACACCACCTCCGCCCGTTTTTCCACCAGGTCGGTTTTGGAAATCCATTTTTTACACGGTTGACTACAGAGCAGGTAGAGTTAGATAACTAGATAGAGTTTTATTGAAACATATTCTTAGAAAACCTTAATATTTTCTCTCAGCAGAACAAATAAGATCCAGCCACTAAAGCTAACCCATAGACTAACAAAGTATATATTAGAGTGACATCTACGAAAAACAAAATTATATTTTTTAATTTAGGATTTGTTGATAACAATCTTTGCTTATAAATATTGGTCGAGTTAGTGATTTTCAAAATTGGCAGACCTATATTAGCACCACATTTAGTGATAGAGAAACCATACAATTCTATTTTGAAATAATTTGTAATGTTTATTAATATACATTACTTTAATTATTACAACCTAAAATACTTTTCAAGTTTATTACCATACTCCATAAGGCTTTAATGCAATATTTAAACTTGATTTACGCAGCAATAATCGAAGGTTTGTAAACATTTTACAAAAAATGACCTAGGCAATTATCTTTATTGCTCCAATTTTTAAACAGCGCTCGTGTAAGAGTATATTTAGGTATAGAGTGCGTAACATGGAAAAGAGAGCGAAGGAAGTAGTTGTCGTAGGATCGAATTAAATGGAACTTATTTGGGTATGGATGGATCGAATTAAATGGAATTACACTCAGCAACAGCTCATCCTTCCCAAATCAATCAAAAATTCGCAATCAATATTAATTTATAATACCGACATATTAAGTTCAAAATTGAACGTATAGCGGTCTTATATCAGAGAAAGTCCCATCAAAATTAGTCCAGCTGATTCAGATTACCTCAAACTAATAAATTTACATATACATTTAGTAAAAGGCAGTTACTTAAATATAACGTATTGATGTATTGATAAAGCAACAGATCCACATATATTGATGGAAAATTTTAGCAATTCACAAATTTTTTACAGATTTGTGTTGATTGATTCTTTAATTAGTATATATCTTTTTAAAATAGTAAAAAGGCCGTACGATAGCACAGAATAGGCAATTTTGTATATTTATTTAAGGAAAGAAAGAAAAGTATATTAGTTTATTTTAGTTTACATAATTAGATGAACCATTTTAAACCTTTCATTTTGTTTACTATTCTCATATAAAGATTATTTGCATACTTAGATGCTAAACTTTTAGAAAGTTTATAAACTATACAATTAATTAGTCTTTCGTTCGTAAAAAAAACAACTGTTACAATTGGCTGTCAAAACAGCGAAACCAAACTCTCTTTCTAGTTGTCAAAGTTCCCGAAAGGTAGTCTTTCGTTTTTATATCTCTAAATATCTTTAAAATCGTGAAGTTTATTTCAGAAAAGAAGTAATAATTAAAATCTGTTATCAATTTAGAGTAGTTTAATTTTTATATTTTTCTAATAAATTCGTTTATAATAGTTTTAGTCTCAAGTGTAAAATCGAATGTTTTTCAGGTACTGACTCAAGATGTTGATGCCAAAACAGAATCGTGTTGCTATCTATGAATACCTCTTCAAGGAGGGAGTCATGGTAGCTAAAAAAGACTATCATGCACCCAAGCACCCTGACCTGGAGACTATTCCTAACCTCCAAGTGATCAAAGCTATGCAGTCCCTTAAATCGAGGGGTTATGTTAAGGAACAATTTGCGTGGAGGCACTTTTACTGGTACGTACCTATTGTTAATAAAAAACTTATTACTTGAATTAAGCATTTATTTATGTTGACAATACCTATTATATCTGAGTTCGTAGTAATTTTTTGACGAACTTGTGTGAAATAGCATATTTTGTGTGTAATATAATATTTTATTCAATTATTGATTATGCCTGGGTATTTTTTAAAACATTGTGTATATAGATAATAATTTAAAGTTTATGTGAACAGTGTCTTTCACAATTAAACAAATCTAATCTTGTAAAAATATATGAAGTTCAGACATTTTAAGGAGTGTCCTGTATTTTCAGGTATCTGACCAATGAGGGTATTGAGTATCTAAGAATCTTCTTGCACCTGCCCCCTGAAATTGTACCAGCCACACTGAAACGTTCTGTGCGCACTGAGACTGTACGCCGTGGTGCTGTAGGCAAACCAGATGCCACATCACACGCTCCTGCAGACCGCTCATCATACCGTCGGGCACCAACCACTCCTGGTGCTCCTCACGATAAGAAGGCTGATGTTGGCCCTGGCTCAGCTGGAGTAGAATTCGTCAGTGTAAGTATTTTTTGTACAATACTTAAATTATAAAACTATTCCCCACATTTATCAGAATGTTTTGGAGAAATAGTAATTTTTAATTACCACTATGCCCTAAATATATGGATTATTACATATTTTCATAAGATTTTTTTTATCATGTTTGGTATCTAAATTTACTGTCAAGAGAGTCAAAATATTTTTTTGGCTCATTTAACATTTATTTGCCTCAAGATTGATAATGGTGCCTTTAATAACAGGTTAAAATAGTCCAATATTATTGTAATTACAAAATGCAGAATTTTACCATTTATTTTTACTTGTACCATTGATTATATTTATTGTTGGTCGGTAACATAGGGATTTTATATTTTTAATTTTGATAATTTATTATTTATTTAAACAAACATTGAGAGTACAATACAATGCTATTAAATATTACTTTAACACAGTTTTTTATCTATTTTCAGAGGGGAGGATTTGGACGCGGCAGGCCCTCTTCATAATTAATTTCAATAAAAAAATGTAATTATTCATATTTGTTTTAATTTATACTAGTAGGCCTCTTTATTTTCGTCCAATTACATAGATTAGTCAATTTTAGTTTACACATTACCCATTACTCTAAGAGTTTATTGCTATCCTTAGGGTCCTAACCAATTCAATATTTACCTGCATACAAACATTAGGTAATATGTTTATTTGTATACTAACTTTCCAATCCAGTATAAACTTTCTTGAATCCACAGTTTTACAGAAAATGATGAACATAGGAAATAGAAACATGTTTAAAAGATTGCCTGGAATCTAGTATTTACTAGTGATTTAGCTGCTGCCTTCAAATTATTTTGTGTTAAGTTTTAGATTACTCTCCACTTTAGTTTACTTTTTCCATCAATCCCTTAAAAGTTAATTTTATTGTTATCTAGGTATATGCATCAATTTAAACCCAGTTCCCCTTAGAATATTAAAAGGACTTAAGGGCTACTTGTAAATTTTGGAATCACACTAAACCTATTCTATTTTACATATACTGCAACCCTTATTGTCCCACTTATAAAGGTGATTTCTAAAAAAAAAAATTTTCTTCAGATTTTTAACTAAACTACTCAATACAAAATAGGCCCTCGCATGATTTTGTGCTATAATTTATGTTAACAAATTTAATAGATTTATATGATAAGTATAGGTTTAATTGATTGAGTAAAGAAAGTAGGATAAGATTACGTCAAGTGAACCCCCATTTACCACTTGATCATAAAAATTTAATCTATATATTTTTTTTTATTAGTAGGTACTTAGGAAGGAAAATTGATCCTCCTAACCATTTTTCAAAAATTTGATGTTAACAATTTTTTTTTATAATAAAAATTTTAAGCCCTTAATTATAAAATGGATTAAAAACAAGAGATAATTTGTATTATTTTTTAAGAAAATCAAAAAGTAAAAAGTTCTCTTCCCCAGACACGTACATGTCTGTCATCGCTAAAAAACTTGACCTTACACTCGTCTGTAAAGAGCACTGGCCTCCAACTGGCCATGGTCCAGTCCAAATGCTCGCGTGCGAACCTCAAACGTGCTGCCCGAAAAATCCTTGTTAATTTTGGGCGGATAGCCCGTATCCTGGAAAGTTGCCCATTCTCGTGAAGTTGATTCCAAATGGTCTGATCACTAAAACTGTCCTAGTGGATTGCATTAGTCGAAATTGCAAGGTCCGGGCGGTTATTTTGCGGACCCGACGCGCTGTTAATCGGATGTAGCGGTCTTCATGTGCAGTTGTGGCACGAATTCTCCCTGATCCAGATCTTTTAGCCACACTACCTGTCTACTGGAACCGTTGCCTTACGTTTCGTATAGCTCGTTCTGAACAGCAATGGTTCTATAAGGGAGAATTCCCTTTTGAAGTAAAACCACCACCCAGTTTTCACATCCATATGACGACGAGAACGTGACATCATAATCAGGAATAATGCAGAAATAAAACAACACAGTTAAAATCTTTATTCAACGTACTGCTCTTAAACCAAGACTGAGAACTAAAAAAAAGGGAAAAATAACAAGAAATGGGTCATTTAAGAATTTTGCTTTGTGTATTTAAGAGTAATAAAAAAGTAAACTTTAAAAATCATTGTGGTAGTATTTAATTTTGCCAATAATAAGTGTACATACGAGCTATTTATTTTGTTTTGAGTAAGTAGTTTATATCTGAATTTGGACACGATAGATTTAAAAATAAAAGATTTTCCGTACGAAATATGTAACAGTTTCGAACTTATCACGGTTTAAGGAATCTGGGCGATGACGTTCTAACAGTACTTTTTAAAACATGCTGAGGCAGAGTTATGATTGACCCTTATCTTAGTTATTGTATAAAGTTTTTGCTTTTATTTTGTTCCTTTTCTCTTACATATGTATATAATTTCTATACCATGTAACTTTTGGGCAAATAAATGTTCTTTTTCTTTCTTTCATATAGGCTACTTTTTATCTCGGAAAAATGTATGGTTCCTTTGGGATATTTTAGTTTTTAAAATACCAAGTGTTACATTACGCTGTACAAGGCTGAGGCTATATTTGCCTTTATTCTCCGTACATATATACATCACACCTGTGTTCTATGCGAGTAGGCACAGACTACCTCCACTTGCCACGATGTTAGCATACTTGCTTCCTTTACCCGCATCAATCCTCGCACGCTCGTTTATTTTTGGTACTTCTAAACTGGCCCTTCTTTAATATTTCTACTACCTGGTCAAGGTATGTTTGCCTAGGTCGGCCTATACCATTCGGCAGAGTTTTGTCGTTGGACTGACAGCGGCAGTCGGCTCTCGCTCTAAGAGGTCTGCGCTGTAGCCGCCTTACGATCATTGTCGAGTGGGCGGAGAGACAGCATAGGACCATTTCTTTTCGACTCACTCATGCTTTCCGAGCACGGCTGTTTCGGAAGTTGTATGTCCTCCGTCGCTAGGACAAGTCCTGCCTGTCATCACTGTCCTTGCTGCGATGATTCGGCGCAGCACACGCTGGAGGCATGTTTAGTGTGGGCGGTGTAGCGTCGAGATTCTCGTGGCAACAATAGGAGTCGATCTCGTTGCCGATCATCCTCCTTATAATGTCGGTGGTTTCTAAGCATTCGTCGACATCTCAACGATCTGTTTGATTTCGTAAGATAATTCAGCCGCCTAGAATTCTTTGAACCTAATATTTTTTACTTTGACGAAAAAAAGTGAAACATAAACTTAACAAATAAAAATATTTATTTAACCATTCTACTCCGTTTATAATCTACACCTGATGTTTACAATTTTAATAAGAATAAAAGGATTCCAATAGAAATTATATAATGCATTATATGATCAAGACAATTTTTGTATTTGATTGGTTAGAGTAATTTTAATTTAGCATGGTTGAGGTTGTGGGGGCTCAGGTTTAGCGAACTCGCCGACTTTGTCCATGTAGTACTGGTAGGCACGAAACGGCTTAAGTTCCCATGGCACTTGGTCTTCCATTTGGGTAAGGGTCACACCCAAATCCTCCAAACTAGGAACTCCTTTCGGAACTACGTCGGTTGTAGCTTCCTAAACATAAACATAAAATATTATTATCTTATCTATTTTATAATGTAGTATTGCTATGAAGAGGTTTAATTTAAATTTAAAACTGAAACAATATAATAGTTAGAAACCTACCCTTTCAATAGACTCCCAGTGCAAATTGCCAAAGGGATAAGCAGGCGATATTAAGTTGACAAGAGCCACTTTAAGTGGGAACACAGGATCGTATTTCATGTCGTAACGTCTAAAGCCCCAGGTCTCTTTATCCTTGCGCATTAGTTTATAGAACCAGTCCACAAGATCTGCCAGAAGATATCTCTTTGGTCTGAAAATTAAATTGATAAATATGATTATAATATGCATTATAATGATGTTTGAAAAGAAACTTGTAGGGTTTATATACATACTAGACCTTTCTTGACTATATTCAGATATTTAGTAAAATGATATTTTGTTACTGTAGAAGTTTTAATCCTGTTCTTATGTAACATATATTTTTCCATTCCAAGATTGGAATTGTTACTACTAATTCTGACAAAGTTTCATATAAACTTCACCCTGTCTATTTAACCCCTTAATATTTTAATTTTTGGATAATAAGTATTTTCTTTTAATATGAAAACTATTTAAAAGTTTGATACATAGATTGCCACTCCCTTTTATCTGCAAAGGGGTTGAATTTCAGATGGTGTGCACTATCCAATCATATATGTCAAGGGTTGTGGGATTGATCCCCGTCCAGAACAAACATATATATGATTATTTGTGTTTTATCTATGCTGGGTGTTAAAAATATTTATTTAGGTGTTATATTTCTGATTAATCTTTAATCTGTAACTCAAGTGCTTTAAAGAATTTACTTCAGAGTCAGGTCAATATATGATAAGTTATTATGTAAATATGTAAAAGAATAATTTCAGAGATTTTGTGATAAATCATTAAGTGACCTTTTATATGTAAATGGTACACTTTTATATATTAAAGATAAACAAACAATGTTATGATTTAAATGAAAAGAAAATGCAATAATCTTGGTACAGATAATATAAATATTATTAGTGACTAGCAGGATACATTGTTCTTAATCATAACCCAATTACTCATATTTATTAAGATTTTAAAACAAGTGACAATAATACTTTACACATAACATAATTCAAATCATTACATTGATCTTAATTTTGATATAATAATAAAGTTACAATTTTTATGGATACATACCCAATGGCCACATAAGTTTGACACCTGGTATCAGGGTCACGCGCAGCATTGACAATACCCTGGGCAACATCAGAGACATACACTGGTTGTTTGATGGTTGCCATTCCATTCTTGTACAGTGGCATCAGTTGCCCATGGAGGCGCCAGGTCGAAGCAAAGCTCCTGATAAATAAGTTTTTATTTATATACAAAAGCTTGTTTTCTATAGTGTAAAAATTTGAGGGACAAATTTAAGTAGATTTTTATAAAAAAAAACTTTAATTTGTCAAAATTAGACGTTACTAAAAGTATTCACTAATATAATCATTTAACATGAATATTTTAATGCATTTACAAAAAATTAACTTTGAAACTATTTTGCAACCTGTTGCATGTTATCTGTTTAAAACTATTGCAGAAAATTTTGAATGGTATTTTTAAAATACTGCCATATATATATATATGTGTATATATATTTTCGTACACAATTACACTTAGTAGACCTATTTTTTCATTTCCTAGAATATGAAACTATACCTGAGGAATCTATCCTCAGAGCCATAAATGTCAGATGCACGAATAATAGTAGCAGTGGGAAATTCTTCTTTGACAGCCATCTCTCCCCGATACTTAGATATTTTAAACGCAGAAGGTTTGCGCAGTACCAGAGGTTCAGGATTATTTGATGCATTAAGGTATGACAGATGGATAAACCGTTCTACACCCATTTCTCTGCAAATTCTGCAATAAAAGAATTCAAATGATAAATAAATATTTATACAAAGATATTCCTATCTTTTCTTAAGTCGCAAAAGTTCACATTGTAATTTGTTTTTTTATTATTTATGAATAGCTGCAAAGCTTTGTTATATATGTTTTGTAACTACAAATTTACTCCTTAATAGTTAGATACATTACTTGAATTGAAAAGTGATCTAATGTAGCTGAATTATAGCAAAATGTCTGTATCTATTTAGCTAACCCATAAATAAACTCACCTTGCCAATCTGCGGGCTCCATCAACATGCACATCCTTGTACTTGAAATTTTTAGTTTCATAGTCTCTGCCAACTAAATTGATGACCACATTGGAATATTGCACAGCTTTAGCAATTGATTCCTCATCCCTTATGTCGAATGGTGTAAACAGTACTTGACCCAAATCTCCACAGACTTTTAAGCGTTGGGCATCATAGAAATCACTCCTATACGGCAGAATCAACTGAGGAAATAATTTGTATGTTCAATATAATAATACAAATATGTTTATAAAATAGATTGATTGTATCTCACACTTCATTTATTACTTCTATATTCTAAAAATAACTAGTATTAAACAAATAGAATTTATGAAATTCATAATATAGTTTTCTAATAATTCTACTCAACATCCAAAATGATGCTTTAGCCATTTATAAAAAACTTGCATGTAGGTTAGTAAAGATAAAATATATACCCCTTTACTTACTAGTTAAATATACAGTACATACAAAGAATATTTAATAAAAATTCATAGGCCACTGATTTATAAAGATAAGAAGTAAAATATAACATTTAAAGGTAAGTAAATAAATATCTAATGATAAACTTACCTGACTTCCGACTTTTCCTAGTTTGTTGCAAACATAACGTCCAACAAAACCTGTGCAGCCAAACACAGTTGCCACAATTCCATTAAAACTACTGCGGCCTCCAGTTCCGCGTTTGTAAGAGGCTAGGTTAGGTCTACCATCAGAACTGTATTGCGCCGATTTGATGTAAATTAAACCCAATGATCCATTTTTGGCTGCAATAGTGTTAACACATATATAGCAAAGGGATAATTAAATAAATAAATACTGATTAAGTCAGTTATGGAGTGTAATTATGTAAGAGTTATTGTGTCGTTTGTATAAAATACAATTACTGCAAAATAGTACTTACGTATTACTTTTGTTGCAAATTGGCCCTTTAAAGCTACTGTAGCCATTTTAGGGCCAGTATTTTGCTAATAAGCCCAAAAGGACAAAATGTTCACTTCAGAAAAAGAACTGTGAATTATTTTGACGTTAAACGTCAATAAGTCAAAAACATTCGACCAGATTTTATATTTTGGTCAAATTGAAAGGCTACGCAGCTAGCATTATATACAGCCTTACCGTGAGAATAATCATACAAGAAAAAATTTATAACTACAAAATTACAGAATATTTCTAGAATATTTCAAGGATAATTCCTAGTTTCAGGTTGTCAAGGAACTCCTTCCTGCTTCCTTTTCCTAAGAGAATGAACTGGAAATTTAGGAATATACTTGGTATGAGTATAGACAATAATGTCTATACACATACCAGTATACAGCTTAATATACTTAAAAACTAATAGAAATATTTTGATTTAAATTTTGTATTTTCGATGGCAGGATTTATGAAACCACTAGCCTTTTTTTGTTGTAGATTAAAGTAAGAACAACACTAATATCGATACAATATATTTTGATTTTTAAATATATTTGTAAATGTTTTTCCTATTAAATCTCGAAAATTAGTATAGATATTAAAAATACAGAAGTATATGTTAGTAATTTTAATAATTAAAAAATTAAAAAAAAAAATTAACCGAAGAAATATAAGGAAATGTTTGTTTTACTCTGAAACTGATGGGCCGATTATAATTTCTTTAACTATTTATTATTCTCACGGTAATAATAAATGTGCACGGAAGTTGTGCGAGCAAACCGTGGGGCGCTGTTAGTCCAAAATAAATAGAATAAGTAATTGTAAATAGAATAAACTACGATGACTTGGAGAAGATTTATACTGAGCTTCTTTATCATATAAAACAGCTATGATACGTGCGATAATTAGATCATGCTAATATTTTACAAACAGAACGTGTTTATGAATTTCAAACAATAATACTTTTCATTGATATATTTAAAAATCGTACAACTTTTTATCGATTTTTGTTGTCTCTAGAGTTAATTATCTGTCATCTAAAACTGACTAAATTAGCAAGTATAGGGCAGTGTCGTTTTGTATGTTAAGCTTATATGATTGAATACAGATTTTAATAATAACATGACACATTTTTTACGAATCTAGTTCTAAATACTTTTCCCGGCCTAGTAGTTGTGTGTTTATTTTATATTCCTTTAAAAAGTGATTTCTTCTATAAATACCATTAAACAAGTAGGTATAAAACTTTACCATGAACGATGAACAAATTGAAATCATTAGCAACAGCAATGATTTAGGCCAAATATCCATAAACTTACAAGAATTTTTGAAAAAGGTATATTTCTTCATTTATTTATTAATTTATTATTTTCCTACATGCAGTTATCAATTAATTCTTTCTAATTTTGTCGTACGTTATCATCTCTGACATAAAATTTTTGTTAATTTTATTGATACATCTAAATAACGCATTATTATTTTTCTTGGTTATATCCTGTTATTCTCAGAACAGGGATGAAAATATTATTAAATGTATTGCTCATACTATCATAATTTTTTTTATTTTTAGAATGAAAACAACTTCACTTTTCCTTTTCTTTATGATAACTATAGAAGAGTGTTACTATGGACTGCATTATTCCAACATTTGCAGAATATTCAATCTGAAGATATTCATGACCTATGTTTAGCTACTGTAAGAGTATTAAGGTATTTGTACAATGAATTATGTCAAATCATGTATTGTATGTGTAGAGTGTGTTATACTATAATTTATTTCTATTTTTTTTTAATAATTTAATTTTTTTTATTTTATTAAACTTATTTCAGCCGAGATACAGCAGAGTTAGATAATTTGATATGTGAAAAATGGATTACAGTGTTGTTAGAAAGAGCTGAATTGTACAATTTTGTGGGTGTTGAAGATGAATGCTCCCTATCATTGGATATGCCAAGGAAAAATATAGTTCTGGAGGCATTAAAATGTCTTTGCAATATTGCATTTAATAGTGAAGTTGCAAGGGCCCTTTGCGCCCACACATGTATAGCCCAGGGCCTGGTTGCCCGACTCAGAGTTTACAAAGATATACCTTACAAAGATGAAATAATGCTTTTTGACATGAAGTTGTTATTTATCCTTACGGCACTGAGACAGGATATAAAGCTCAAAGTAAAAGATGAATTGCATGGTATGGATTACCTAACTAGTGGTTTGAATGAGCTGCTGTTGGAAGCTACCTCTTTGCAACCTGATGGGACAACAGCTTCAGGAAGTAGCGGCTTGGTTGAAGGAACCCGCCGCTGTTTTCTTCAGGTTATTCTATATAAATGTATTTATTTTAATCCTAAATATGCAAAAATTTTATCTTATAAGTGTCGTAAGCATTTATTTTAAACTAATGAAATAATTATACTTTATGCTCCAAATGTATAAGACACATCGTTATGCTACCGTCTGGTAAAGTTTGTACAATATATATACAATTTAAAAAATTTCAAAAATAAATTTGTGTGGTTGTACACTTCATTTTGTGTTACAGGATAGTCAACAAGGAGTAGCATGTGAGATTCTCAAAACACAGTTCAACTTAATCATATTATCTAGTTCTGAGGAAGCACAAGATGAAGCTGAGGAAGCTACATACCTAAAATTGATGCCAGTCCTTACTTCATTCCTGTACGCACATACTACCAATGAAGCCAAGCAAATGGAATTACACAGTAATATTGCGAACTTGTTAACTAGGTGAGATTCGAATGTTTGACTGGAATATGGATAGAAGTATTTGACTTTGTTGTTGAAGTAATGTAATAATGTTTAACCATGTTTGTTTTTTAGTGTTCCTCCTACATTTTACTCATTTTTGACTCCAGAATTGGCTAGAGATGAAGTGTGCCAATATGAGTATGATGGCAGAAATATGGATGCCTTGCAGGCTCTTGTGCAATTGTTGCACCATCGGTTGACAAATACAACAGTATGTTTTTGTATTTGTAAAAATTTACTTTTAAAACTAACAATGTTTCTTATTTTAATATCTTTTTATAGACAACCAAAAATCTGTATGAGAGTCTATCTCCAATATTGACGGTGATGGTAAAATGTGCTCGAGGATGTCGATCACAAAGGAAGTACCTACGGCAGGTGGTTTTACCGCCACTTCGAGACGTGTCTCGCCCGCCCGAAAAAGGGAATACCCTTCGGAATCAACTTTGCAGGCTCCTCACTACACCTGTGACGTCGATAAGAGATTTAGTTGCAGAGTTTCTGTTCATTCTGTGCAAGGAGAAAGGTAAGAGATGTTGTTTTGGGTAATTTTGTTATATACCTTTGATCAGTTGAACCTTTCATATCTTCTCTCGATATTGGCAATAAGTCTCCAACGTTGACTCATTTAACAAGTTTGGCGAAGGAGCGAATGCTGTAAAATAAATGTGCAGTTGTGTGATTACGTAATTTTTCTATTAATTTAGTGGGGCGCATGGTTAAATACACCGGATTCGGCAATGCGGCGGGTCACCTTGCACAGAAGGGGCTTCTGGGGGGCGGGCGCGGCGCGACCTACTCTTCGAGTAGCGATGACTCTGACACGGAGGAGTACCGGCAGGCAGCGCCGGACATTGACCCCGTGGTGGGCTGCACACGCCCGCCGCGCGCCAACCCTTTCGAGGGCATGACTGAAGAGCAGGTGAGATTGCGGTGCAGATGGTAGTAATTCTATCCTGTGCGCCAAGTTGTGTTTGTTCTGTGTATGGGTGTTAAATATGTATTTATGTATAATATTTGTAACACAAGTTCTTTCAGCGACTTATCTCTAAGTCAGGGCAATGTATACTTTCTGATTTTTATTATATTAAAAATGTTATACGAGAGTGTCTTATGTCGAAATTTCTTATCGAAACTGATATTATAAAGGAAAAAGATTGGAATATTTTTTGGTTGCAATGTCTAAAACAAAAAACAAATTAAACCGATTATAAAAAAATATTTCACGCACAGAAAGCAACGTTATTGGCTATATTTTCTGTTAAAAAGTTGTCTATTATAGATATAAAACTGTGTTTACCAATCTGTTGGTTAAGTTCATATGTTCGTATGCATAATAGAGCGAATTTTTAGCTTGTTTTTTTTGCTTGAACATCGTATCATGTATAGCTTAGGAAAAACCAAAAACTTTTGATTGCGAAAACGTTCCCACGGGATTCGATATACAGTGTAGAGCACCAAGACAAAGTCGCGGAGTGAAAGCAAATTTTAATACGATATAATATATACATTTAATATTATATAGAACTAGTATATAGAACATTTTCCCGTGAGAATATGGCATTATAATTATAGCTTATGGTGTCTGTTGATTATATAACTTTGCATTCAGGAAAGACTTTTTGATATAGGTCCAATATTTTATGAGCTTATTTGTTCCATACGAACAAAAATATGAATCTTTTTCTTAAAAAATATAATTCTAACAGGTTTTTTTTTAAGGAGGGATGCCTATTTTTTAAAAATATATTATACATAAGCTAATTATGTTACTTGGTAAGAAAGTAGCTTTTTAATGATGAATATTTTTTTAAATCGATGGTCGCTTTTGAGTTTATTCGTTGCACACATACAAATCTCTTCATTATAATAGTGTAGATAATTATTTGAGTTGTATTTGTATGTAGTTTTAATGTCATAAGGCACGTAACTTATTACAGTGCATTGTAATAGCACATAAGGAAAACGGTAATGAATATGGAATTCAGTAATACGATTAGTACAGTCTGCAGGTCTATAGTTATCCGACTGTGTTGGTTTACCTTGTGTGCTATTTCGGTTTGTCATTCAACACCACATTGGTGGCTTAGTAAATTTATAAATTGGTATTGTATGTTTTCATATTCAACCTTAATTATTTCTCCTTCAACTACTTCTTATGTTTTGTTCTGCTTTAACTTCATCCTGAAATTCTTCTTCGTCACTGTATTGGTCATCACCACATTGGTAAAGTAAATAAAGGCTTAATATATATGTATATTAATAATAATAATAACTTTATTCAACAACAAAAGGAAACCTAAACTAAAATACATTTTGATACTTAAGTACCTAAACTAGGTCTAGCCTGTTCTTATAGGCACCTGTATATTTACTTTTATATTATGAAATTTATGTCTAATTACTAATATAGTGGCGGTCAATGTACGAGTATATTATTATCAGATTCGGTTTTTCGGTTTATTTTTGTTTCACTTAATTGTCTCTAGGTTGGATCTAATCAATGGCTAAGACCGGGAATATATTTAGATCCAACTGAGGGGTATCGGCGGATTAGAATATTATCTCCCCCTGTACCAGGTGTCGTTAGAGGTTACTAAGGAACCAAAACGGATAGATGGCAGTGTAGCTCAAATGCACTGTGCTATTAGCTACACCATGTTTGCCAAGAGTTATTAGAGGCTATTATGGGAAAAATCCCCCCGTTCTTGGGAAGGCCTATATCCAGCAATGGATTTCCAATAGATGGCTGATATGATGATGATGATGACTGTAACAATATTTATATTATTGTGTACCTCACTGCTAATTTGCCTGCCTACCTCTTATATCTAAAAAGCTCACACACGAGTCTTTTCTCATCGATACCGAAGTGAACTGGCCGTATATATCCTTCTATACTAATATTTTAAAGTTGAAGAGTGCGTTTGTTTGGTGGAATACGTTAATCTTAGGAACTACTCGTTAAAATTTAAAAAAAATATTTTAGTGTAAGATTGATCTATCTATTCATGGAAAACGGTTTTAGGATACATGGCATCACGCTGCGACTTAGGAGCGGACTATCAATGGAAAATGTTAAAAATGTCAAAAAAAATCTTTGGAATTAATATTCCTTTTCGAGAGCTTCCGTTGCTCGCACTGCGGTTTAAGTTACGCGAAAATCTTGTATGGTCGATTTATTCCTCTTCAAAAGTCCGCGACAGCATATGTGCTTTTAAGTTTGACTTACTGTTACCTTTTTAATGCCATTCATATTTGATCATAATTAGTGCATACAAAGGTGTTTTGTTTTATCAATACGACATTAATCGATAAGGATTAAACACATATAAAAACGTTATCGTCACAAGTATTTCATTATGAATACAATTGTCCTTGACGTAACTTCTTTTCCATCAATATCTAAGATGGATATTGATGGAAAAGAAGTTACGTCATACTTTTGAAATAACGCCGCAACAGTATCGTGCATTATCCATGTACAAGGTGGGCGCTGGCGGGCGGGTAAGCTTGTAAGCTCAAGAAAGGATATAGTGACACTTTAGATCGCGTTCGCGTTTTTAAAAATAACCAAACTGGCTATTTTCCCACTCTTAACTGTTTTTGCCAATGTTTTCCCGCTTGTGCGAGTGGAGATAGTGATATTAACAATTATAGGCCCATTCTGTACTTCCCGCCTGTTCCCGCTTTCGAAAGGAAATAAATACAGAGAGTGCTATTTCATATATTAATAAATATACTTATCCCGAAAAAAAAATATGCATATGAACATGTACCCAATCTTCATGGGGACAATAGGACCGGATTAAGAGCCAATTTCCTTAGATAACTAATCGATTATCTTCAAGATGGCTTACAAATAGTCAAACTTGATAATTACTCGGACATTAAAATTAATAATTAACTATACTTTTCCACAAGACAGTATCCCCGGACCTACATTGCTTTTGATTTATATTTAACTAACTGAAAACTTATAAATGGATGTGTATTCTCGTATACAAATGACACTACTTTACTCTTTAATAGAGATAGTTGGCCGAAAGTTTTTAATGAAGCCTAGTCTGGACTGACTAGGGTTATGGACTGGTTATAGCTGGATTTGCTAACTCTAAATAGTTCTAAAACTTTATACCTACCTAATATTACCTTCTCAATTCATGATTTAATTCAAATATATGTTTCAAATAGCTATAATTGTTATTAAATAAAACGCGTGAGTCACACAAAATACTTGGGTATCATAATAGATAAGATGTTTTCATGGTACCGTTCGTTGCTAGAAATCGAGCACATAAACTGATGTGGCTTTTAAAACACGTGGTGTAGCCGATATTTTCAAAAGTTGTGTGTATATTTAATTACTTTGTAAGAATTAAACATAGTGATATTATGTATAAATTACATAATATCACTACCTACATACAAACTTACATAAGTATAGTTTATAAGTATCAACCGATGTAATAACCAGTATATTAATCTAAAGTAGAAAGACGGGTTTTTTCCAATACAACAGACCTACACAATGCTAGGACCCGAAGGTGCCGATGGTAGTCATCCTATCTTATGCGCTAAAGGATGTGGGTTCGATCCCCATTGAGGACAAACATTTATATTTTATATTCGTGTTTGTTCAGTGTTCGGTTGTTATAAATATGTATTATATTTGCGATTCTTCTGTTGTAACGATTTAAGCGACTTATAACGGAGTCAGGTCAATGTATGTGATGTTGTATACATACATTTATTTATTACTAACTTTATAATATTAATATAGACGATATCAGATCGGTGTGTAACACTGGTTTACTGTTCACAGAAAGAGTACGAGGCGATGAAGTTAGTCGACCTGTTTGATAAAATGCTGTCGGAAGGCGTAATGAAGCCGGCGCGCATCGGTCCGGACGGGCGGCCGCAGCCTGTGGACCATGTGCTAGAGTTCCGAGACCACTTCCCCAACAGACCGCAATCCTAATGAGAATTCTCGGCTACTTGTCACTATCCAGCTGTGCAACACTATAGCCCGTGGCCTTACCACTAAGTATTTGTAATAGTAAACTGACTTACTATTAGGATAATGGAGACATCATATTACCTATAGAACGCATAGCAGGGTTATGAGTAATGCAAGAAAAGCAAGTATAACTTGACGAGTTTAACTGCTGCCAATTATTGAAGCGTGATGTTTTGGGCTATGTATTAAAGCTGCTGGTAACTTATGCGTCGGGCCCGAATAACAATGCTGTGATGAGATGAATATGGCCCCTTAAAATTGTAGGCTTATAACGCTAGCAATTCTTAATGTGTCTTAATAGTAGTGTCACACTTTACAATGGACTTTTGCATTGTTATTACCGATTGGGTTTTCTGTGAAACTTGACGGTGAGTATTCGTTGCGATGACATCGTGATATCAGCATTATAAATGTCAACAGACAATGGAAAAAAGTGATGAGGCTAGCGGAGTTAGCTAGAGGAGTAGCTTGAAATGTTTAGAACAATGAATCACGCTTATGTGGGCTTTGCGATATTGCCCGAGTTTTTAAATACACCAGTGCGTTCTGTTGTCGCTGCAACGTTGATACCAGGGGATCGGCTTGGTTAGAGCTGGAGAGAGAGAGAGAGAGGGATTGATTAGGGCGAGTACACATAGTGTACGCAAAACTCACTCAGCTCGAGCGTTGGTGGGATATAAATTTGCTCAGTCAAAGAGAGAGGCAGTGAAATAGTTGGGTAATGTGACACAACAGTTATGTCATAAGGTAGGCAACGCGCTAGTGATATCCTTGCGATTATCCTTGTGTATAGGCTTCAGTGACTCTTACTATTACGTTGACCATAACATGCTTCATTGTCGATTTCGTCACATAAAAAAAACAAGATGTCGCCTCATGTATCTCGAAGTAATCTCGTGTAGTGGACGCGTAACGTGCGTTTGTACGAAAATATGTAAGACATGGCGCTGATTTCTCAGCACAAAAAGAACACTAGGTAAGATTCGACATGTCTGCAAAGGTCTCGGTAGCATAACGAATAGTGAAGTCGTCCGGCATGGGAAAGATGCAGGTTCTAGTCCTGCCTTACACCTGAGGCAAGTTGATTTTTTTCTAGTATATATTATCCCAAAATGTAATCAGCGTTTCTTATGCATAAAACCTCTTAAAGTTATAAATTCCTAGTTTTCAAAACGCGCGTTCGAAAGCGCTCAATGTGTACTCGCTCTTTTATATTGTGTAAAATTTACTTGTAGTTTTGCATGGATGCCTATAGGTTCTTAGTTCGCTCTACTATGTTTTCGATGTAGTGAAGTTCGAATAAGGTTTTTCTAGTAACTTTGCGCGTGCCAAAGATTTATCTCTTAGGTCATATTCTAGCTGAGATAGTTGTGATTAGGTACCGTTCTCAAAGACGATACATTCGGATTTAAATATGGTCATATAACTATACGTATAGAACCGTACCTGGCGGCGTACCATAATGGTCATTCACGTGTCTGCCCTGCAATTGAGTTTTATCCAAATTTTAAATGCTGTCGTACCGTTCATTCATTGCGTGTTATGTTTATATCACCGATATTTTCGATTTATGACTCTATTAATGTTCTAACTTTCTGAAGATTCTTTAAAAGAAATAGTTGTCCGATATGTTTTAAATTTAATACTGATGTATATTCGATTTTATAGAAAAGAGAAAAGTCCCCAGTTCTCCTTAAAATTATTATTGATATGCACGTATTAGAACTGTTTGCAATTATTCTTCTATGACTAAATTATATTCTAAGATTTCGCTTAAAATCTGTATAGGGTCATACATAAGATTATATCCAATTGAATTTGTATCGAAACCTATGACGTTATTAAATTAATCAGTATTTGTTCCTAATGTTAAATATGCGTAATGCGTAAATCATATTGCGTGCAGTCGAAAAGCATTTTAAAAAAAAATTTCTAATTAATTTGTAGTTCGTTTAGATTCTATCTTAGACATTAAAACTCAATTCTTTAAATTATCTAAGTCATAGGTAATAGTGAAATTGCTTAGTAATACAGCGGGCCAATAACATAGAGTTAATTGAATAATGTTACTTTAAAGGTGTCTTATTTAATTGTCGTCGTTATTTGATTTAAAACTGTAAAGATGTGTCTATTGATGTTTTTTGTATATTTCCTGAAATTTATTGACGGTGTTGCAAAAATCATACCTGCTTATGCATTTACTATCATGCGCAAGCTTATACGACACCACGAGAGACAAAGTAAATAATTTTATTGAATAGATATTAAGTATAATTCCGATATTGTATTTTAGTATTATATATACTAAAATACAATATCGGAATTATACTTAATATCTATTTATATTTTATAATAATACTGAAATTGAATGAAACCTGAATATCTAAACATTCTTTCAATTATAATTTAATTATTACAATATACATCGCACATGAGACTGCAGCAACTACAAAACTGACATTTTATATGGACCTATCCAGATTGAAGTAAATGTCCACGTTTCGCATATCTATTCGGAAAGCAAACTGAACATGTTGTCGGTGTAAATTTCCCTGAAGGAATTTGTCGTTATACGTTCAAATTTGCTAATAAATGGCGATGAATATAAGATTTAAAAAAAACGTTGAGTTGATGCAGTCATCATCTAGAATGCGAATTCTCTGAAGCGATTGGTACACTGGTCCACAAAAACACCTTGAAAGGTGTCTACAAAGGTGACATAATTTTTACATATTAATTTAGAACTGGTAATTAATATCTATAAATTAGATATACTTATTAGCTGTATATTTTGAGTAATTTAACTACAAAGTAGCAAGAATGTTTGAACATTCGATTTTCCATATTTATTAAAAAAATACCGGTACTTCGTGGAAATGATTAGTAATTATTGTTATTATGTATTCTTTATTTTTATTCAACGTTAAAACTATATTTCTATCTTGCTATTTTGCTGAGTTATATAAATCTGAACTGGATGCTCTGAAGTTCATACAAAGAACTTTATTATCTTTGTATCGAAAATATTAGCTAAATTTTAGTTGTGATATGCTCAGCAAGATGATGTGATAAACGCAAAATTCATACTTTATTTAAAAATGTAGTACATACAATGAATTAATGTATTAATATTAGTTTTATAAATAAAAATTTTGCAACGTTGTGATCGCATTATTTGAAAATGGGTCGCAATATGCAAATTCTGGTAATTGTTTTGTATGGGGACAGTATGGATTATATAGAAAATGTGATAACGCTTTATGCACCAAATTTGCTGTCCATCTGTGTAATCAATAGAGTAATAGCTTAATTTATAAACTTTATGAATTATTCGTTTATTATACATAAAATAACAATTTAAGTGTCTTTAAAACGCATGTATATACTGACGACCGTATTGATGTATATTCTAAACAAAAAGCAGTTAATACTAGGTTTTTTTTTATACTCGTGGAAAATGCACAGTGTCTTTAGTTAGTTCGGTGCCACCACAAAAGTGCAATATTTTTTCCTTTTGCATCTAAATCGATACATCTAATGCGATTTCCTTAGATATATTCGCTAATCCATTACCCACGTAGATTTGTGTATCCTGTTCCCTAATCTCCAGAATGTGTAGGATTGGGCCTACCCTATCTAGGTACCACCTACCAAGTTCTGTCGCATAGTCTCAGACTTTATTTGTTATTTATGTTTTTATTTGTTGGTTTGTACATTACGTATTTAGTAAATATATATTTATCTGTAAATGTTTATTGCATTAGACCGTAACTTATTTCTTGTTTTGATATCGCAGTTTAGCAATGTATACAAAAGCTGGTAAATGTTTATTACATTCTTTTTATTTATTAATAAAAAGATTTGAAAGCAGTACGTTAAGATGATTTAAAAGTTCTCGTCGTACATATGTAGTAAGTGGTAGATTTATTTCTTAATTAATCTTTCCTTTGTGCCTAGACTTGTAACATTATTATAAGAGTAATAAAACTGGCTTATAAGTTAATTGGCCTTCGCATTGGCCACATATTGCGAAGGTAATTTAAGTATTTGTAAGGAAATGTCACTTCCATTTTGTACTAGATCACTGAGTACGATTCTCTACTGCCTATATTGTATTTATACTAATTGTAATGAAACGTTAACTTTATAGTATGGATATATAATTAGAGTAGTCAAACTTTAACGTTCTGCATGTCAAAAGTTTTAACATCTTGCTAGTATCTTTTCATCGGTTCTGTTGTACCTACACTAAGCAATAGGAACTACACAAATAAGTTAAAATTTCACAGTCAATTTTGAACTCTATGTACTCTCATTTAAACATTAATGTTGATTGCGATATTTTATCAGTTTTTGTGTGGGTTGACCTGTTGCTTTGTGTATTAGCTATGAGTCTTAGACGTAGAAAGTGTTTTCAATCTTCTAAAATATGGGTAGTTTTAGTCTAAAATTGGAATAGAAAAAATAAGATGGTTGGAATTACAAGTAAAAAATAAAATAAAAGTATACCATTTTTTAACTACGTCCTTTTTATTATATAATATTTAAGTAAACATACAAGCAAATTCTTAAACGAACCTTATTATGTGGTATATTTAATTATTACTGCTTACGAGTCGCCTAATAATATTCTAAAGTCGAATATTCTAAAGTTACATAAATCACATACCAAAGGTATTTTATTGTATTTTTATTTACAAGTGTTACTTATCCTGTATTCAGAAATGTTTTAAATTGTTTTTTTTAATTATAGCAATTTCATTATTAGCATTATAGATTATAGATTTGAAAATTATTTATAGACGATAATAAAGAATTCTCTAGAATATCCTATTTTTTTTTATATTGCCTCCGTCAGGAACTATCGGGAGCATGACTAAACATGTTCAGTTTTTATAAAGATTATTAAATACTTAGTACAACGAATAAACTGGGTAGATTTTTTATTAGCTCTCCATGAATTTAACGGTGCTGTGAAAACATTCTATTGCGAAAGTGGCTGAATTTTGTTTTATTGCATTACTTAAGAATTTTCTTGCATTTTCTTTTTTACCGTGGTATTATAAACATAAGTCTAGTAAAAAATGGTCCAGCCGTTTCGAAAATCAGCGAAAGACAAAAATATAAAATTTTTATATATTGTATAGGTAACCATTAATTTACTGAAACTATTCATGTATCTCAAACTACATATTCCCCAGGTAACTCGACAGCTCGATCGTGTTCGCGTATTGATTAATTTGAGTCAGGCTCACAACTTCAGTAAGCGCAATAAAGTTTGCGTCGCTTGTTAATTGGGGTTGCTCTATGTCATATCTGTCTACGGTCGAGATTGGCAAGATCCGAGATGGGTCGCATGGGCGGGCGGCGAGCACTGCAGTCGCCGCTAGCTTCTACGGCGGACGCCCGCTTACGGTTCATTAATATTCTGCGAAAATGCACGGCCATCTGAATATCTACAATTATGGTGATATAAGTATATCGAAATAGAGAAAGTGATCTGTGGGTGCTTCAATACATTTTGTGTTCGGATTTACGGAATTGATGTAGGTCAGTGACCTTTCCTTGTTTACTTTCAGTATCGAGCCTTTCAGTGGAATATCAACACAAAGGTATGTGGGTACTAAGACAATTAACTAGCCTAGTTGAGTTTATTGGTGATTTTAAATGATGTTACTGATTTATATTATTCGTAAATGTACATATTAAAAATGTATATAACGCATTTTTGTATGCGCTTCTTTGTATCGATAACTTATAACTTGATCCAACTATACTACTACCTTGTTTCTTAAAACTTACATCAGTAATTATATAGTTAGTATTTGATTTATCTACAACTAGTTGTCGATTAAATTAACGGAAAATTAATATAGTAAGGCGCGTATAATAAAGAAAAGCGCGCTAGGTAACTACTAATACTCGATTCTACTAGTATCCAGTACCACATGATAAAATAAATTGTACAACTTGATGATTAGATATATACATACATAAATACATTTATTTCATATGCTTTTCTAAACTTTGTCATAGTCCAATCAGATTTTGTTAATTTCGGCATCATCATCATCATCATCATCATCATCATAGCAGGACAAAGGGGGAAGTCTGGCCATAAAGCGGCTATCGCAGAGGATAGATAGCATTGCGACGTGGTGCTGCCATTTCAGTTGCGCTATTTCTGGTTGTTTCCGGCTTACAGCAGAATATTAATTTACTATGTTTTTGAACATACAATACTTCTGTATCTGTATGTAAAAATGTTTATGTGCATATTTTTATATTGTAATAATAACAAAGTCTGAGTCAAAGACCGAAAGAGCGGACAACCTGCGCAAATCAACAACTTTAAGCTTAATGACTCGCATTTAATTGTGTGTTAATGTTTTTGACCGATTTACTGACTAACGCTATTTCTACTACATTAACTACAAAATAATGCAAATTCAGTTTTCCTTTACTTGAACTATAATTAACAAGGTTTTACGTCCATTTAGAAAAAGATCCATTTTCCAAAACTTATGATGTTATACTCATCCTTTAAACTGGAACGGAGCAATACATACACTGCTGTTTGGCGGTAAAAATAGTTGTGAGTGTGAAGTACCGGTGCAGACAACCTTTTTAAGAGGTCCATCTTCAGTAATTTACAATAAATAGAGTTATATAAAACTACTTTACACTTTTTACATCTTATTCATACATGAATCGCTTGCATCCATTTTATGATTGAAAAGATTTACAAATTGATAGAATTAAATATTAGCGTATTTTTTCTAACATATTTGTTTCGGTATTAATCTTTGACGGGCACGACGGCGTAGATGGTAGTGTTCCGTTCACCAATTGTCGTGGGTTCGATCCCCACTCAGAACCAAAAAAATAACTGTATGATATGTATTTAACTATTGTATTTGAAATTTTATTATCTGATATTCGCAGCACAATTGCGCTAAGTGACTTATCTCTGAGTCAACGCTTGCGATGGTGTTAAGCCGATATATATATTATTGATTTTTATTAGCTACGCTTTACTCGGCAGCATGTTGCTCCCAATGTTGGCGTGCCTGGCAGTGGTGTCTGCGACCGCGACGACTGGTACGCCCCCGTTGACCGCGTCGGCACCGGCGGCGTGCTACCGGGCACCTGCACATGCGCAACCCGCCGATGCGTCCTACAAGTTGCATATCGCTGGCGAACCAGACCTCTTTCTGCCTGGGGAAATGTATTCTGGTAGGTTCGGCCATCTTTGTTCTAAATCATCAAAAAAATCTATAAGATTGCATATTACAATTTTACACAAATGACGGATGATCCTGATATCTTTATGGTATTTTAAGAGTAGGTAACTTTAACAAATACTTAGGTCATTGAGTGTTCTACTTTAATACTAGTCCACTGGCACCAAACGAGTCTTAAAACTAAGATTATAGTAGACTAGCTGTGCCTGCGACTTCGTCCGCGTGGAATAGATTCTTTTTTGGGTACCATACCTCTTTACCTTAACTTATATAAACTTTGAATGTCATGTTTATTTATATCAAATTAATGGCTTGAACAATAATTGTTATTAGAAAATGATATTTAGGATTTTATTAAAACATCATAAAATTAGGATATTAATAATATGTTCATAGATATATATGATTGTGTGCAATAATTATTTTAATTTCTTTGAGTTATTATAAAGATTCCTGTAGAGTTATTTTATAAATCGCTCGAATAGCCTGATTGCTTCCTGATTTATTTATTATAGCAGCATTACCCCGCAGTTAAAACCATATGACATAAAGCTGTGAAAGCTAAAATAAATTAATATGGTAATTGACGGTTATGATATTTCTTATAATTTCTTTCAAATGTATCTATGCAGGTTGTATTTTTCAACAATCTTGAAAAATCAATCATCTGTTGACTCAAGTATCGATCACTGCTAAATTGCCTGATTATACGTCGCATCCTAAGCAAGAAGCACTAAGATTAATAGACATACTATTATGTTCGTTACATTTTAGTATCCCTTCATGGCGTTGACAGTGGTCAAGGACCAACCCCTTTCGTCGGATTCACTATTTGGGCCGAGGTAGAGGAAGATCCGACAAAGCCCAACGTTGATGTAACTTCTGCCAACCAGACATTAGGCACTCTACAAGCCTATGACGCTCAGACTAAGCAGCACGAGTTTTGCACCCCAATGGTGGAAAATGCTACAGCGCATCCAAAAACGGAAATACAGGTAAAGTCGAGTACATTAGAAAAATAATTACATATTACCTATAAATAGAAACATACTTCAGAATTATTAAATATTATGTTATTGAATCATTTGTAAATAGAAAAAAAACAGAATAATACCTTCGTCTGTGCAGTATAAATATATGATTTACTGTTTATTCTAGAAAGTGCTATACATTTCATCATCGTCAAACCAGCCACCTAAAGTCCACTGTTGGATAGGCCTCTCAAAGATGTTAGGATTTTTGCCTATATAATTGCTGCGCTGGGCAGGCGTGGTAGGTAGCAATCGCAGAGCACAACTTCGCGACGAGGATGCTGCTACCTATCCTCACCGTGTAGTATTTAAGCTGCGCAGTTTCGGATGGATATACCTCAGTCACCTTTTACAACACCTGGTACAGAGAGAGGTACTATTCTACTCCGCCAGTACCGCACGGTGAACATGTACATCGCTCTACATTTATTTTTTTGGAAATAGTTAAAATAAAATGTTAAAGTTTTAGTGTAGTATCGTCTTTGTAAGTTTCTAGCTAGGTTATCTCCATATCTTTGGTAGACTGACCATAGTGATCGGTTATGTCATCTTCGTATGAAAAGCGTATTAGTAGAGTATGTCTGTTAATATCATTCTGGGATGACGGGCCAAGACCGGCCCGAAGGCATTTGTTAGTGTTCCTATCTTGTGCGCCAAGAGTTAAGGACTTCATCTCCATCCAGGACAAAGGTATAAATATATGATGAATATATGTGTTCGTTATTCCTCTGTTATTTTTACTAATTTATCACGGAGAAAGGTCAATGTATGAGATATTGAGTGAATTATTTAGTTGGTGCTGGGTGAACAATGTTATTCATTTCTCTTCAGGTCATCTGGAGCGCACCTCTCAGCGCGGCTAATATGTGCATTCGGCTGTGTGCGCGCGCTACTCTGGGCTCGGAGGGCGCCACCTCCGTGTTGGCGCGCAAACTCTGCGCAGCACCGGCCGCGCCCGCTAGCTTTGCGCGCCAGCCACCCATCGTAGAGCCCTGTTGCGCTTGTGATGAAGCTAAGTATGAGGTGAGCTACATTAAATCACAGTTCCTCTCTATTTGGCAATAGCAGCGGTTAACGTCAATAAAGTGCGTCTAATATCTGAAAGTCGTCAAAGATTACCTTTGGCATTGGGAAATGGCTTCTCCAAAGCTTACAAAATCTAATAGGCTTATTACCCAAATAGCATAAGTCGCTCTAGAGTTATATAACAGATCATTTGTATTGTTTGGGTAAAAATTTATAACTTTTTTCATTATGACAGTGTTATTGTATGAAGTTAGGTTTGAATTTGTTTATTCCTCATAGGTAACATTCGAAGGTCTGTGGTCCCGCAATACGCACCCACACGAGTTTCCCCCGGAGTCGGCGCAAGCTCACTTCGGCGACGTCATCGGCGCTTCACACACCGCACAGTACAGAGTCTGGCAGGAGGGCAGGGTCGCCAGCTCTGGTTTGCGCCGACTGGCTGAGGAAGGATCTACCACAACCTTGGAAAAGGAGCTTAAAGCTGAAGTAAGGATGTAAAGAGTCTTATTCCCACAAAAATGCATGTTGCACTGGGCATGATAGATCATTACTAATGCATATTTGTTAATATATCTGATTGTTTTTTTATTTTAGAGTAATCATATAAGGACGATTATCAGAGCTCGTGGGATATCATGGCACCAAATATCCGGTTCGGGGACCCCTAACACGTTCGCGGTGTTTCGAGTCGATGCCAAGAACCATCTAGTGTCACTGGCTTCCAAGTTGTCGCCTTCACCTGATTGGATCGTGGGTGTCTCTGCTTTGGAGCTATGCAATCCTAACTGTACATGGTCCAGATCTGCGACGCTACCCTTGTATCCTTATGATGCTGGTACTGATAGTGGGATCACATACACTGTAAGTAATTTTCTGTTTATTTTTTAACCATTATCCTGTTATTGATATTTTGATTAACAATAGTTTTAATAAAGATACGAACTGGTTCTTCAAATTAATTTATACTATTAGTATCTCAGAATATTACAAGTGTTGGTTCCGACTGGTAGTGCTGGTGTCTTAACTGTTTCTGGTTTCTACACTATGAAGGAAATACCCTAATAATAACCAAGAAAATTACTCATTGGTCGTGACTTTACTGGGAAGCGAGCGTAACTTTAAGATCCCACAGGAGTGAGACGCGCAGTAGCGCGCTCAATTGTCAAATTTTGAAAGTGCTCAAAACTTCTCGCAATAATACGTGAAATTCAGACTAATACAACATAGGTTCTTTTTTTCTTTATTACACCAGGTCGACAAACAAGCATACGGTCTGCGCGATAGTAAGTGGCACCGCAGCCAATATATGCTCCTCATATCACAAGGATATCACTGACGCGTTGCCAACCTTGTGACTTGAAGACATTATGTCACATTACCTAATAATTTCACTGCCTTTCTCACCTTTCAAACCGAAGCACAGCAATGCGAGCACTGCTATTTGGCGGTAGAAATAGGCGAGAGTAAGGTATCAATGCAGGTGACCATTGAAAGAGGTCTATCGCATGTAAAAGGTGGACCTCAAAAAAGGTTACCTAAACTTTAGTGTGAGAATATTTATGCAATATTAGCATGCCTTGGTCTCCCTAATTATGTTTGCAATTGTTTGGTTGTGACAGTCCCGTCGCCAGCCTACAATACCGGCGGTACCGGTGCGGGCACTACGTCCGGACTGGCCGCGAGATCCACTATCGCCTTTCTTTAGCGCCAGCGGAGAAATGCGACCCTTCGCTAGACTCCGTCTCACACGCTTGCAGCTGTTTGAGAAAAATTGCGACGCTGCAAGTATGTTCTATCGTATTAGAAAAGAAGTTCCTTTTTTGGAGGCGCGCTTACGTAGGGGTGATTTGACATTTGCCAGTACAATTTATGTCCGCAACTTCGTTTAATTTAGATCGAGGGAGGGCCAATGATGCGAACTTTATTATTATAGTTACTTTTTTGCAAAACAGAATATTACCTTCAGTAGAACTTGGTACAGTTGCCTGCGTTTGTCGCTGAGTATAGAGATGCAATTTCCACAAGGAAGTACAAAAATATTCTCAGCGGCAATACTTCTCACTGTTGTCACTAAATTACCATTGTAGAGATCATTACACTGTTCTGTGGCTTAACTTTGATTTGGCACATCTCTGCAGGAGTAAAGTCTAGAAACACCGCTAATGATGATGTATATTGTTAAAGATTTCTTTATAAATGTGGACATTTTAGATTTTATACGAAAAAACCCCACCCACCTAAATGAAAACTTGAACACCTATTTAATATGGTTTGGACATGTAGGAAGGATCGATGAAAGTAGAATGACTGCACAAATATAAAGAGCGGAAGTGAATGGCAAAGTTGGGATAGGAAGACCTAGGGCGAACATATCTTAACCTGGTAGAAGAGGTTTTAAAGAAGGGCCAGGTCAGAAGTACCAAGAATAAACGAGCACACGCTCGTTTATTCTTATAGGCATTACTCTCGCTTTCCTTACTCGCATTAGTCCCTTCATGTGTATGAAGGAAAGTGAGAGTAATGCCGAGACCGTAACAAGTAGAGATACAGGCGTGATGTATGTATGTATGTAATATAATGATGAAAATATGTCGATATATTTATAACACTATATTGAGCTGTCCGCTACATTGATAAATTAATCTATCCCTTCAGTCGGGTTTTGGGGAGTTTTTAGTTTTCCCTAATTAATGGACTTTCAGAGATCAGAAGTTAGAGTTAGCATAACTAAATGTTTGGCTAGAATCGGAAAGCCACTCGGGAGCGGAGTCATCGGTGCGCAGCAGCGGCGGCGGCAGCGGGGGCGGCGCGTGCGCCGTACACGCGTGGGGCCCGTGGAGCGCGTGCAGCGTATCGTGCGGCTGGGGTCGCGCCTCGCGCCAGCGCACCTACGTGTGGCCCACGCGCGCCTACGCTGAGGCGTGCCGAGTGATGCTCACCGACCACAAGCGCTGTCACGGCCCGAGGATGCACTGCAGGTCTAGTTCAGCAAATAACTCTCATAAGAAGTTCAGCACATGCACTACTTATTTAGAGTGCTATTTATATACTTATCCTGTTAAACGATCACATGTTTGAGTTTAAATTTATGCATTAAAATTGTTGATTGAATTAAAATTGTTGTGGGGTACTGGCAGAGTAGAAAAGTACTTCCCTTTTATACCAGGTAAGGCCACTAAAGTGCCGAAACCGACAGATGTCGGTATATACATCCGACACAGTGTAACTCATACTGATAGGGCGGGAATGGACAGCAGCATCCCCATCGCAAAACTATGCTCTGTGATTGCCACCACGCTCACCCAGCGCAATTATGGGCAACATTCCTCCTTTCTTTGGTATGCTTATATTCAACAGTGAACATGCAATATTGATACGATAAACTAAGGTTGATAATGAAAATGGATATGACCAAAAGTTGACTTTACTGTGACTAACCGCACAAAAATATTCATTTTATACATAAAATGAAAAAATGTCTTAGGTGCGTTTATGAATCGGCAAAGGGCAGGACAGTTTCAGGGCCATTTTTTCAGATTTTTGTCTTTATAAATAGATCTGTAATTTTCGGACACTATTTCTGAACTTTGTAATAAGTTCATTTCTCTGTTGTCCTTGAGAAACTAATTAAATATAACAGTTCACTCTGCCGCAATTACCAATCGACCTTGATGGAGACTTTTTAGCACGTGACAGTATTTTAAAAGTTGACGTAATTTACGTAACAAACGCAGGGCGAAGTCGGAATATGAGCCGGATCCAGCTGAATCGACGGGTCCGTGCGCTATGTCGCAGTGGTCGGATTGGTCTCCATGCGATGGCTGCGGAGTGCGCGCGCGCACCCGCCACTATGTGCGGCCGCGCGCCTTTAAGCGGTGCAACGTCGGCTACCGCATGCGCACTGTAGTCAGTCAGGCTATGCCCTGCGACGCTGGACCCTGTATCAAGTATGTTCGACCTTCAATTTTATTAATCTGACATTACTTTATGCTAACACCAAGATATATATATATCGTAATATAAAGTGGTTTAATTTTTATTAGAGTTTATCACAAGTTTTGGAAAATATGTGTTATTGTGCATAAAATTAAGCAATAAAATCAGATGGTAATTTAATTGAATAAACCTAATTAATGTTCGTTGTTCTCAGGCCAGCGAATTTTACGAATTCTACAAATTATGACTGGTTCTATGTGGTAAGTGATTTGTTGTTATCCCTAAATGACGGTAAAACTAAGAAAATAAATGGATCATTAAAATATGTTTCTGGTTTGTTGTAATTTATGGATGAAATGAAGACCATACCCCGTATATTGCTTTGTCAGGACCAACCTAGCTGGCCCTGTAAAACCACAACTTGGGGAGACTGGTCGCCGTGTTCGGCGAGATGTGGTCGCGGGCGGCGACTGCGCACGCGTTTATATCTGGCGCAGGACGTGCGCATCCAGGGCCTACTGATGGAGCGTCAGCTGTATGGATGGAACCGCCGTTTTGCTGAGCTGCAGAATCAGGTATCGGTATTGTTACTAGCCAGCGTAGCAGCGTGTTGTTAATTATATAGGTAGACGGCTGAGCATCTGGAACCAGGTAGTAGCAATGAACCAGGCTGTATAGTTGCAAAAGTTGCGTTGCTGATTATGGGTGAATGATTAAATAGATAGTAGATATTATAATTTGATAATTAAACAATAGATGAAAAATTCAGATTATCCTCAGAGCCGAGGTTCGTATGTGTGTGGGGCAACAGATATAAATATTTATAATATTTTTATTAATTTAGGATTTGGAAGCATTAATTAGCGTAAGAACTTAAAAACAAGTAAATACGATAACCAGAAATAAATTCCTCCCCTCAACCGAGTGTTTTAAATCTTGCTATATTTTTGTACGGTGTGATGTAGACTACCAATACTTGTCCTTGTGTAGACGAATTGATTGAACCAGCATTTGCCTCTGTGCATAACGTATTATTGTATTATTTTTGATATAGCGTATGGTAGTATTATATTATCATTTTATGTTATTAATATGCACAAATATCTTAAATATAATACGTGACTATCTTATATCAGGAGTTGCCACCGATGAATACATCTTCAATCGACCCTGAACTTGAGAATTTAATTCAAGATCAACTTGAGAAATGTCAGTTCACTTTATCGCAACAAGAGGCGCTTTGCGACGGTGAAGATGGGTTATGTCTGGATCCAGTCCAAGTAAAGGGTTAGTACAATCATGCAAGTTTTTATCATCATTGTCATATTAGGCGTTGGATGTCAACTGTTGGAAATATGCCACGTACGAGTAGTTTTATTGTAATTAAAGTTTTATTGTATATATCTTATCTAAATATTTAACATTTAAGTACGTAAAGAATTTATTCTTTAAATCAAAATCTACTGAACTATTGACGTTTAACGACTTGAGTGTCTTGAGTGGACTGTGCTAATAAACCAATTTAAGCCGTTTAAGCAGTTGAATCATGTATAGTGACTGCGTTAAGAACTTGTAAATCTTCAGTGATGTTTTGTTAATAAAGATTAGACTAACTATGTATATTACGAAATATAAATATAGGACATCTTTCAGAGGTGTGCAAGCTTCCACACGACGTGGGACATTGTCGAGAGTATCATGAGAGATGGTTCTTCGACACCAGCCGCAATTCCTGCGAGCCGTTCGGTTACAGTGGCTGCGGAGGCAATGCGAACAATTTCCGTACACGGAAGCTGTGCTTGCATTTCTGCATTTGCCCTCAGAACTTTACCAGTAACGACACTTATATACCGAAGCAATTTACCGCTACTTCTACTACCAGTACCACTACAACTACTTCTACCACCACCACTACCACCACCACCAGCACTACAACTGCTGCTCCAGGTATGTGACTGTAGAGTATCATAATTGGTGAAAATGGACTCCTGGGCCCAGGACGGGGTCAAGATAAAATCGGTCATTAGCTTTATCATCATCATCATAACAACCATTGTAAACCCAGTGCTGGACAATGGCCTCCCCAAGAAAAAGAGAATAAACAACATATACCATTCAGGGCATTTTTGAAACTATGTGTAGTTTGCCAATGTTTACAATATTATTTATTAATAAAAAATAATAGATATCTGTTAATAAATTCATAAAGTGAAATTATAACCCTTTATAAGGAAATTGAGCGAACGGGTAAACAAGAAAATTTAAAAAGTCAAAGTTAATGTGGTGAAGAAGTGAACTATGCTATTTCTTTTATATAATTTGTACTAGACTTATATACAGACTACTGTTTGAATGAAATACATAAATGAAGTACTAGGTACACTGTCTATATGTCAAGCAAATTTGTAAGAATCTTTACAAAGTTTAATGAATTATGGACCAATTTCGACTATCGGGCGACCATTATTTATTCAACTGCAATTAAAATAAAATGTTAGTATTTTTTTTGCAAAATGTGTATTATTTCAGTGGCCACTGCAGCTATAGAGGTGACTGTGAAGAAGTTGAAGCCTACATCGTCGGCTTCTATGTCGGCTCAAGACAATGAAGTCATTCAAAATGATGAACCAGCAATACCTATCGTAGACATTGGTGTGTTCTCCCTCTTCTTTTCTAATTATACTTAGTGTCATCGATTCTAAATGTATACTGAAACGCGTAATATTGAATTTGTGAAATAAATACATGTTCTGCTGGCAGATGACTTCCAAGGGAAGTGTGTGACGGGCCCTTGGCTGGGCTGGAGCGAATGTGTCGGCAACTGCAATTTTGCCGTGAAGCTCAATTACAGACTGGTCAAGGTACGCCAACATTTATTACGTACGCAACCTCTTCGATCAAGGATGTCTTCTATTGTCGGTGTTATCCTATATATTGTAGGGTGATACCCTGTTGGCGATAACAGCGGGTGGATAGTATGCCTGTATAATCGTGTTTAGTAATTTATCGAGCATAAGGTTTCGTCTGGCTGCAGTGGGAAAATATTTAAAAAGACTATGTAATGCTATAACGCACATGAAACAAATTCTCTACCCCATAATTAGTTACCAAAAAAAATATTTTGAACTAATATCAAAGTTTTGGTCAATATCATGACAAATTAACAGCTAGGTCCTTATTTGGGAGTGGCAACTAAGACTCTTGTTCTTTGGTCATCGCAAAATTTAAAGTAGAACTAATTCCTAGAGCGATTGAAGGAATACTATCTCTAATTGAACAAAATTATTTTTAAATAGGTGAAGTCGCCTAAAGGAGGGAAACAGTGCCGAAGATTGGTGAAGAGCGGGAGTTGTAGTCCCGCGCGTTGCCGCACGCGACTCGCCGCGAGCGGCGCGGCGCGCCCGGCCTCTCCGCGCCCCGCTCTCCGCGCGCACATACACTTCTACGAGCGCTTCCTCCAGATACGTGCCTGAATCGGCAATAGTCAGTCATAAAGACTTGCTAAAATATTAGGTCCGCCTATAATAGAAATGTTCACTAGAATAATTCCTTCACATTTTTCAATATCTACAATTTCTTAAAACCTGGCGTAGATACATACGACTTTGGTAACTGAATACTAATATATTCGGAACATTTTAAATATAGTGGAAATACAAACTTTGTCGAATCAAGTAGATGGTTGGGACATGAATGCGATGAAGTCTAGCCCCCGACATCAGTTTATAACCAATTTGATAGAAAAAATCCTCTCTCATGTTTACTTTCATTCTGGATTTCGATTCTAATTTGGCGAAAAAGTTTGATGTGAACCGATAGTTTAAATTCTAATACCTGCATTTTGCGATAATTTATCGTCCACCTATAATACGATTTATAACTACTTAATATACGCCATGTTTAAAATATTTACATTTTACAAAGATTTGGACGTTTTACTTCCCATCTTTACTCTTTAAAATAAGGGGAGTGCCAAAATTTATTTTGTTACTTTTCTTTAGAAGATCTTTTACTGGTGATAAATTGTACTGAATTAACTATTGGAAGTAGATGATAGATTTTTAGATACTACATGGTATTCAAAATAAAAAAATGTTCTATTATTTAATGTTTCATTTATTTTACAATTATTAGTCAACAAACTTTGTACAATGAACACTTAACATATACTTGTCAACATTCAGCATGATGCCTACATTCTCTTAACTAGCTGCCTAAGATAATACTGTCTAGGAACATCACAGTTGCTTTGTAACACCACCTTTTAGACTTTTTCACAAAACGATTGTAATTATAAAAATAAACATTTCTTTTGTTTCTGTATTTAAAAATAAGTAACAAAAATATCAGGATATTTAATTGTTTTTTTTTTGCATAATGTATAAAATAGGTGAGGCCGTTAATTAGATTTCATGTAAATGCTGGAATTGCACAAGACTGTGCATAAAGTTTGCTTAACTATACTCAAGTAAGCTTGTATGAAACAAATTTCATATTTCATAGACTTTCTTTAGGGTTTTAGCGGTTAACTTCTAGTATATAATATAATTAAATAGAAAGTCCTGTTCTATTTAACTATGAATATTTTAAAATCCTGACGGCACTTAAGGAACATTATTTGTAACAACTGTATCACTAACCGCCAAGACACGAAGTATTGTGACTAAAATATATGAGCATTTACCAAATAAGTATGCAAACTCTAAATAATAATTATTCTTCATTTTATCGATTTCGTAAATTAATGTCCTTAAGTTGTGAATTTGGGTAAAAAAAATATCATTAAATGTTTATAACAAATAATACAAAATAATCATCAACCTTTTGTAACTATTTTTCGTAATTATATAGCATTTGTGTAAACTTTGCTGAGATATATTTTTCAATACATAACATACATTTTTTAATTAGTCTTATATAGTTTTTGGTGATTGTCAAAGACAGAATATGAACTATTCTCCCAGACGTTTGCTTATAAATTAAGCTTAACAAATAAATCACTCAAACAATACCATAATTATGAGCAATCTGTGCTAACCTTGCTGTCACTCCAAACCATCATACGAGTAAAGAAGAAACAGATAATGAGCGACGGCGTCTATTTCGCCGAACTTTCACTCTAAAGAAGACTGTCATTCACAAGGTTAATATAGAAATTTCACGTCGACTGACCTTCTTCTGACGTCTTTGCTAATTAACAACAATAGATGCTTCATCCGTATACTTAACTCATTCATTCATCAGAACTTACATCAAAGGCATCTTAGTTGTACTTTAATAATAGAGTTTAGCATTAGACTTTTAAACTGACAGAACAAATGTAATTGAAAAAAAATGTTGAGCTTAAAATTTGAAACGATGGTTTCTATTGTGTCAAATGCAAGGTAATATCTGTACTGGCTAGATTGAGCAATTAATAATGATCTTTTAAATGCGTGTTATTGAAGATCTTCTCGGAGGTTCACAACAGCGCGGCGCTGTGCATTCTTTAGCACATGGACTGTTACATGCTAAGTTTGCAAAATCAACTAATGATTTCTTCTCTTCATCAGTACCTGCAAATATGAAATAACAGACATGTAGTTTCAACGTAATAATTAAATTTTAATGTTTAAGTTTTTAAAAATAATCAAATACTAGGAAGCTTACCTATAAGCTCAGTCAAATTGAACTCTGGCTGTAACGTAACTAGACCTATACCGTGTCTTCTGAACAGATCACACACTAAGGCTGAACTTTGCAAGTAATCCTGAAATGAAAAAAAAAATCTTAATTCATTTGTGCTATTTCTTAATAGATCAATCTTTGTTTCATCATTTATTGTCTTTAGACTTACAACACAATATATCATATAGCGCAATCTCAACTATCTTAAGGATAATTGTAAGTTGTACATTAAGTGCGTAATGGCGTCGCCGACACTTGAAATTGCTTTCAATATGTGCTTAAATTTATCTGAGGGTATCTGCGCGTTAATTGAGTAGTAATCTAACTTGGTAGTCATGGATTATGTGGCGTCATTATTTTCACTTCTAAATAAGATTCCGAAACAAAATAGATTTCTATGGCAGTCGATTTGGTAGTAAATTTTTTTTCCTAATTTTTTCTAAATAGATAAGCTGGGGTCTCTTGATACAATATCAGAGTTTTTAAAGCCTAGATCTCGTAACAACCCGATATTTTCTAACCAGAGGTGCCTCAAGGCCCTGTCGCCTACGATACCTTAGTCAATGCATTTGATACATCACTAAAACTATCTTGGACAAGCAAAAAGCAAAATGGAGACCGGCAAACATAACTTATAAATAATAAATAAATTCCCACAACATCTCATACATTTTCCTGATTCCGTAGTAAGTCCATTAAAGTACTTATGTTACGGACGCCAGACGACAGATATCAACATATAAAATTTTATCTGGGAGGAATTCGAACCCACGACTCTTGGCGCACAAGACAGGATAACTACCACCTCTGTCATCGGGCCCGTCAAGTATAAGTTATTTTAGTGATTATCGTACTTGGTGCGAGCCGTAGGCGACATGGGCGGTGGCGACCAGCCGGTCACGGTGTAGTTGCCACACGTGCAGCTCGTGGATAGCGAGCACACCAGGCACGCGCAGGGCCGCAGCGCGCAGGTCACACGCGCCTATTCCCTCCGGCACTGTCTGCAGCAGGATCAGACCAGCGGAGCGCACTGCCATAATCGGCAAATTAAAAGATCGAAAATGTACTGCAATAATACATTATTCAAGGTAGTCCAGACATTGCTGAACTTTAAAAATAAATTCAACCTTTACATTAGTACGAACTAACGTAGTTTTAAAGGATTTTCTATACGTGAGTGCAGTATTTTAAATAAAGCTAATTAAAGCTGATCGACTTATATAGGAAGAAGACTGATAATATGAATATTCCAACCCTTTTATGTATCGATTTAATCATACATTAATATATCAGCCGATTTCATGGCGATTTTCAAATAGATGTATTTTACTTATTATTATTTTATTTAAATGGATCATCAATGATTATTACATTTATAAAACATGATTGATTAGAACTAAATATTAAGTCTAAATGTACAATCATTTATAAATGAACACAGCATGCATAAAATGTATATCAAATATCTTGTAATTTACATTAAGTAATACTTAAAAAGCTTCTATGGTGAGTGAATTAGATGATTATAGAAGAAACATCTAGTGTGTGTAATTGTGAATCTAAAATATAATTTGTATTAAAATTCATTAGTTGACAATTAATAAAGGTTGAGCAGTGTGTCTAAAGGCTCGTGACATAACCTTAATTGTACAGTTTATGCAACACGAAGTGTTTGTTAGTACACTGGTCGCTGGTGGCATTTCAATTAGACAAAGTAAAGTAAGGATAGAACACTATTACTTATTGCAAAATCTTGATATGATATTGAAGTTCCAATGATTATGTGCGAACGTAAGTGATCGGTTGTGAATATCAATATTTAATTTTTAGGATTGAAATTTTTTATAATGTACCATTAAATAGATTTTATTTTAAACTGATATACACAAAGTATTTTAATGTTTGGTATTCAAACAACAACAATTGTCTACTGTTATATAGGAGTACTAATTTCCGAATTCCGAAATTTCCCGCGTGAAGAATGTTTTAATTGTTTTTTCTTCTTTACTTTTTTTAGGTATCCTCATTAAAACTGCAATGAAAAAAAGTATGTATATATCTTTACATGCACTTAGTCAAAATAAGTTCGTTTGACCTTACATATACTTAAGTTTTATTTATTTGTATAATTTTAATGGGTCTTAAAAAATATTCCGCTTGTAAAGCCAGTCACAGTCATTGTAATACATCCAAATTTCACTATAGCAAAGTGTAGATACAATTAAAACTTACTGAATGGATAGTTGAAGATCACCAGTACTACAGCGGCTACGGCAGAGAGCCCTGGATCCGCAAGGCGAGCTGTATTTGGTTCCCACTCGAGGGTCAATCCAGCGCATATCACGAAGAGGCTGCCTGGTATAAGAACATTATGTAGGAGAAAAAATAAACAAATATATTTGATACAATAGGCAGTCGACAATATCTTTCACATAATGCTAATAAAACCGCCAAATATAAGTGTACGCATTGCTGGGTTCATTGTCTCTTGTGTAATTACTGGGTTATGTGACATAAAATAAGTCACAAGATTTGCAAAGTTTGTTTGTCAAATGAAAAAAATATATATCGTCATCATAATAATGGCCAGAACGTCCATTGCTAGACCTAGTATATCAAGAATAGGAGAATTTGCCCATAATTGCCGTACTAGACAGGCGTAGTTCACACAGTGTAGTTTTACCACAGGCATGCTGCTGCCCATCCCTGTCTCGTTGCATTTAAAATACGTTGCTTCGTCTACACCATCTATCGGATACGGTACTATTCCATTCTGCAGTTGTTGTTGTATTTCTATTCAAGCTTGTAGTTATCAGTCATAACTATAATATCAATCAAACGTATCCACTCAAACATGATAACTTGTTCAAAATGTGATCAATGAGGACGAAAGCAATATAAGATACACCGTCTTTGCGCCAGTCTAAATTAAACAATTCTCATATTAAATACACATTCGTCGTTAGATACATACAAATAATTTGCAAAAGAGCATAACGGGAACAAGTAGTCTATGTGCTATCCATTCTATAAGCTATATCTCTGTAGAATTTCATTCAATGTCGTTAAAGAGACAAATATCCGAACGGATACACACTTCCTACATGCAACGGACCATTTTGTAAATTACTAGAGGAGGTCTATATTCAGCGGTGGACATCTTTCGGCTGGTATGATATTGATGTACGCGTAGCTGCATCTAAATAATGCCAGGCGACTAGTTTCATAATAAACTCAAGCAGAGATGATAGCAATCATTTAATATTATGCCACGAGGTTCTAGTAATGATGCGGTTGTGGGTGGCACGTGTTGGCATTTATTTCATTGACAGTTCGGTTTATTTTAGCTTCGTAACGTCATAATTTATTCAAAGTTATTGCATATTTATTATCATAATTTATTCAAGTCGAGCAGTATCAGTGCAATTTAGATTACGTTTTCTATTATAACTTGAGACGGAAATCGATTTGCCCTATGTTATCTCGAAATCCTTTTGAACTATCATTTATTTGGAGTTTACTTAGATTTACTGTAAGTATTTGTTTTAAATATACACATACAATACGACTTTATTTTGAAACGTGGTATTCGGAAACTAGCGTTCTCAGAGATTTTGTCCGCATGGATTTGGTATAGTATTTAGTATTTTTCACACTCAAAAGTCCAATAGTAGCTTATTTTTCTAATCGAATTTCGCAAGTGTAATATGTAGTTATAATAGTAAATAATAGTATTCTAGAAGGTTTGGAGTTTTTTTGACCAGTTCGACAAACAAGCATACGGTCCGCGTGATAGCTGAATGTGATAGTAAAGCGTCACTGTAGCCTATAGACGCTCGTTATCATTAACGTGTTGCTATTAAACTTGAAAATATTATGCCAAATTACCCAGTAAATTTAATGCCTCTCAAACTTCTCAGCAATACGAACACTGCTATTTGGCGGTAGAAGTAGGTAAGATAGAGGTACCAATGCAGACGTACTTTTGTATGAAATCTACCTCTTGGTTATCCAGCACAAATATAATAAATACGGGTAACTTTGACCTCGAGGGTTAACTATAATCTGCATAGTACAATAAAACAGAATGTTTTCATGATTATTTAAAAAAATCCACCGTATTGTATAAGATATATGTTCAATAAATCTGATCATGTTACCTGTGGTCAAAGTTACCTTTGAGGGTAAAAGTAACCCGTATATACGATATTTAACATGGCCTCAATCAAAAATGTATTAATTTATTTTCCAATAAACGTTAATGATATAAGGAAATATTAACTTACTTGCGATGTCAGTGGGGGCGTGGGCCAGGATGGGTTCTCCAGCGCCCGTTTTGAGTACTACACCGCCACCCTCGGTCATGCTCAAGCGGCGGCTGTAGCTTAGTTCTCTGCCTGTGGACCATAGACATATATGTTTAACAATCGGAGAGCAAATAGAATTTTTTTTGCTTACAAGCCGAGCTTGCTTTTCCAATTAATCCATCCAATTAATTCTATGACTCTGTCTGCGTTGGCATCACGTTCTATGATGTCACACAGAAACTTTCCAGGATGAAGTAGGCTGTGTTTCTTTCTAGTTTACACAGGTATTACAGCGGCTTAACCGGTTACCGGATTTCTATTAATTTTGCAAGTGGGTAGCTGTCACTTCTTACTGATCCAAATTTAATCTAAATTCAGTTACCCGTTATACATACTAACCTAGAGTTTTGTTTGTATTTATATACCCTCATCATATCACAATATCGGTCATAAGACGTCCACTGCTGGACATAGGCCTCCCCAAGTAATCTCCAATAGGACTGGTTCTACGCGGCCTGTGTCCAGCGCGAACCTGCAGTTTTAGTTAGATCGTCTGTTCATCTTGCAGGTGGACGCCCTACGCTGCGCTTGCCGGTACGTGGTCTCCATTCCAGAACTTTACGACTTCATCGGCCATGGGTTCGGTGGACCAAGTGTCCTGCCCACTGCCACTTCAACTTACTAATAAGCCTGGCAATGTTGGAAAATTTTGGTTCTGTTACGAATCTCCCATGATAAGATCGCGCGATGAGACCCTCTCCATATATACCCTGCTGATTCTGAAATAATAATTTATGCGCAGACTCGCTCACACTAAAGCGTCCGTCATTATCCAAAATGGAAACGGACCGAATTGTGATCTCGACCTAACCTCTTTAACTATTTACCAGAAAATAATTTAATAACAATGGAGTGTTACGTTTTCCACATGCCACATTCATAAACACGACGATTCCAATGGTTTGTTTGATAACAACTACGAACTTACCTAACCCAAACCATAATTGATATCTAAAACAATTCATTATGAGCTAGCTATGCATTGTCTTGCCGAAGAAATTGCTTTAGCCTCGATTACGTCTCTATATAATTGGAAAATTTTCGCATATTTCTGAGACGTGGAGTATAAGCAAATTAGACTACTTTTCCAATTCTACCCTTGATATGAGGTGTGGTAAAAGAAAACTGAAGCAATAAAACCGACTCATAGTGGCCATCCATCTGAAACAGCGTGTCTTAAATGCAAATTGATGGGTAGCAGTAACTCCATTGCGATGTTACGATCTACGGTTGCCACCACGCCTGCCCAGAAAGACAATCATGCCAAAATGTCCTTATTATGACTGATACATTACATATTGTTAGTTTCACAATGTACTTATATCATTAATGTTTTCTATTGGTTGCTTAAATCATTAATATTTTCTATACCTGTTACTGTTTTGTGCGGTACCGGCATGGCCGTGTGGTACCGTAAGAGGCGCCCGAGGTAGCGTAACCGACAGATGTCGGTATAACCATCTGAAGTGTTTTTTTGGAGAGGCCTATGTCCAGCTGTGGTAAGTTTACGTTTTACAGATGCTATGATGATAACAATGATGATTGGTTGCTTACAACATTGGTCGTTCTCACTGGTATTAACTTATAATTGGCTTATGATCTTAAACTATGGCATCAATATTGGATGTATGATTCGATGTGTAGCATAGAGGGTTTGGTTCGATTTACAATCGGAACAAGTTTAAAAATTGCAATTCACAATTGACACTGCCTTGTATCATAAACAGAAACTAACCAGCAAGTAGCATATAGTTGATGGCATACAGCAGCAATCCTATAACCGCGCAGCCTATGATGACCTTCGGGTACCGAGGTGGCTGGCCGTGTCCATGTGAGGAATGCACGCCGAGCTGCAACGCGTTCACCACCAATGCGAGAGCGAACGACGAGAACAGTACGTGTACCGACAGACGGCCTACTACTTCTATGCGTGCCCAGCCAAATGTGTTCCGCAGCTTGCCTTCTCGGCCTGCGCCTTCGTCTGCTCTTTCATACTGTTGATAAAACATGAAACAGCTTAAAGTAAATAGCACTACCCCGTCGCGAAGCCGTGTTTTGCCCAACGGCTGATATAGTGATCGAGCATTAAATCAGTGTTACACAAAAATCAAATTCCCTCATTAAACCTCAAGAAAGCAATATCGCATAAAAGTATAAATGTGAAAAGGGGGCCAAGTTCAAATGCGTGGTGTCTACTTTTCCGACAAAAGAATTGATATCTAAAGGTGTACCAAGTTCTGTAGATAATCTTGAAACGTATTTATAAGAACATACAACATTGTAAAATAAAATTAAAACATAAAGCTTATAACTTAGGATAAATTGAAGCTCTAAATTTGACTTGGCTAGTTTTCATCTACTAGTTATACATATCTTATATTTTGCTAATCAACTAATGTTCTCTATTTATATAATGTTTTTTATCTTCTGTATGTAAAAAAATAGTTTGCTTATAGAAACTATTTGGAATACTCGTTAAACTAAGAGGTTTTAATAACTGTACCAAATTTCATATGTTTATCTTAAATAGATTTTGAGTTATTAAGGGGTAAAAAGTGGCTGGTAAAACGGTTCATGTAAAAATACAAACGGCACGAAACGTAGTCGCGTGTCTTGATCTGGAACTTTGCATCCATAGTTAAGAAGAGGGCTAAACATTTTAGGTGCGGCTCTCTAATTTTTAAAATGTTATTGTCACATCATTCCTTAATACATGTTCGTGGGTTGTTTATATCCTTTAATTAAAGCGTCCGTACCTTATATGCAAGCAGAGTGGTGATGAGGCCCACCAGTCGACACAACGAGTGGCAGGTGTCGACAAGTAGAGTGGGCGAGTGCGTAAAGTGGGACGCGAACAGGCGTCCACTGAACCCGGCCACTGCAAGTAGCAGAGCTAGCAGCGACCGCGGTGGAGGAAGCCATTGAAGCCATTCTTTCATAGCCATCTTTTTGAGGAATCCTGATGAACACGTTTTATTACTAAATATTAAACATTATTCGGATGTTCCTAACATGTACGTACAGGTATTATGTCGATTAAATGATATTCTCGCGACGCACCTATTTAATTAAATAAATGAATAAATACACCTTTGAATGAAAGCCGAAATATGGTATCTATTACCTGCAAATTCATATTTGGGGCGTACCAGCTATTTAGTGGACATGGCGTAGCAAAGTCGAGAAATATTTTATTATTCGTTTCTTTACCAATACTGACGGCATACAATAATGTAGGTCATCGGGTTGTTGAATTTTAAGCATCCATTTTGAGTTCGAATCATTCATTGAATCCTATTAAGGTACTAGCCCGTAGTAAAAACACATAAGTAGAATGATGGAGTCAAAGTATGGTAATATTACAATATTTATATGGCATTATAGTTAAATTATCATGAATGGGTGAGGAGTGAAGTAAGATTTCTTAGTTTTTTTTCCATTAATATAACCGGCTTCAAAAAAGTTTACACCGCTGTTAGCATTTAAGACTGTCCAGCTAAAAAGTTTTGTCTGTATAAATTAGATGTTTTGCAATGTTATACAGCATTTTTAATCATGATACTTCCTTATGTTACGCTTTACATGTTGCACGGAACAAGAGGTATAACAATTAATAGCAATGAAAATGATTAATATTGTTTTTTTGATAATCAGTGTGTGGATTCTATTGATGGCCGCTAAACGCTCGGTCTAGCAACGAAAGTTGTTGTGGTAAAGCGTCGCCTAACGGTGCGCGAGCGTGGGAGCCGCTGGCGGCCGGTTTGCTCGCTCCTGTCTCGAGCTACTGAGTACTTATTGGGAGATACATATATGGCTTGCTTACGTGCAATGATTCGAGGACCTTGTGTCTAAATGAGAGAAAAGCTACTATAGAAAACATAAAAAGTATATAAAAATTAGAAAGGTACTTAAATGAAAGCCCTATAAGGAAGGAATTTCGCTATGTTAGTCGTTTAATTAAGCGTCTTCTTTTGAATGAAACGTGATTGGTTGCTTAGTATTGGGAAGGCAAAATTATAAAAGATGATACAATGGATTTAATTTTATAAAGGTGAAGATATTTTTTTATAATAAATGATTTAATTTGGTTACTAAATTACAATATATTGACAATCTTCATTTCACTATCAGTAATGTCTTCTTAAAAATAAAAGAATACTAAAAATTTCGTGTCAGCGTGATTTTTCGGTTGAACTTTTAGACTACTCGATCTTAATTAATGTTTACTCACTGTGTACTGTGTTTAGATAAACATATAGATAGGACATCTGTCCGGTTAACTATTTGTATATACAACCCTTAATATAAAAGGTTAAGAGTGTGTCAAGTAAACATGGAAAATTATAATAATATTTGGTGTTATATATAGTCGACAAGAACACAGTAAGAAGTTGAATGCGGTCAGTACAATACATGCTGATCAGTCAGAGGAAAATAACACTTAACTATGTAATGGAACGTCTCCGGCAATTTGTCGCCGGACGCCGAAGTGAATGCCGACTGCATCAGTTGAGATCGTTGTTTTTTGTAAAATATTTCTTAATATTACCAAAATACATCTATAAAAAAATAAATATATTCGATCAATAATGGAGTTAGAATCGACCTCATATCATTATGTTAAATAATTACAAAACCACTTATTCTGTTATAATAAAAATATTATTGGGTCTTTCGTCTTTTGTAAGTTCTTTTATGGCTTCTATGAGTTCTTCTTATGGCTTCTAACAGATTACGTAGCTTAATAAAAAAAAGTATTTTATGATTCACGTATCGATTACTATTACTAACATGTAAAACTCTTAAATAAATAAATAATTTATTTATACTAATACTTTGTAAAAAATTTAACGTCTTATACTTTTATATTTCTCGGTCCTCACGCACTTGGGTTATGAATATAAGTCTTATATGATTTTCTAACTTTTACTTATTCACTACTTATAATAAAATTACGTTTTTAACGGCTTATTGTGCAGTTTATTTATCTCTTTACAATTTTTGTTCGTCGTGTCGGTAAACATGCGGCAAACGTTCTCAAGATTGACATAATAAATACAAATTACGACCCTCTTTTTCTAATCCTTATAGTTTTTAATTTTGTACATTTGCATTCCCATCCACGCAGTTAATACTAACGGTGTCCTATAATCGCGATGTTAACCTTAATGCTTGATCAAATGTATTACAGGATCCCAGAGATTAGAATATTATAGAATTTGTGGCATATTTTTAGATGATAAAAAAATATTTTTATGAATAATCAATTTTCCTCTTGTTTAATGCTTGCTTTGCTTGTAGTCTTTTGGTATTTTTAAAGAGTGAGAAACCGACTAAGAAAGCTACGGTATAATAATTAGTAGCCATTTAAAAAAAGATTTTAATAAAATTGGAAGTAACGCAATATCCCCTAGCAAAATATATCTATACTCTTGAAAAATTAAAGTTTCAAAGAAGCCTTTATGAGAGATCAAAGATTAAAATATTTGCATTTATCTAGTAAAAGTAACTTACATTTTTCTTTGCTTTTTTAATAACAAACATTTAAGAGCATACATGTATAGTATGTATAGGAAGCGATCCGAAATTCTTTATTTTTATAATGACATAATTATTTAAGATCATGCAATAATCTGGATTAGCCTCTTAAAGCTCAGTCTGTTTGATACTGTGAAGGCGGTCTACGTTGACAATGCATTGGGATTGTATTTACTGTTGTCACTTTGTAACGTAACGGTATCATCGATTGTACCTTCAACAGTCTGGGTCCATACTCCTCTGCGCGAGAAACGTCTCGGTCTATTAACTCCCAGATCAACAATCAACATTTTTTGTTGCGCGCGCGCCGACGAAAGTTGCGGACAGCTTGGAGCTATTGCAATGGAGAAAAGGTTGCAGTTATCTCCATTCTTCAACTAACGATATTCAACGAGCTAATCTTACTGATCATAAACGTGGAAGTTTCTGAATACTGATGTTTGTGGTTCTGTCATGGAGAAATAGCCAAACATAATTATATGTCATTTGACAGAAAGATTATTTGTGAGTGGCCTAAATTTTGGAATTGTATGGATATATTTAATACGAACGAAACAAGCATGCGACTACATACGCGCGTATGTTGGTTTTATTGCCTTGTTTTCGTATTCGAATTTTGTTTTGAACATTAGTCTGGACTGGTCTAAGTCTGTTTATAAAGGATACCTTCCCACTTCCGTTAGAATTTTGATCCCAGACTTTATTTTCGTAACTTTAGTAAAGTAGAGCAGCATTAGCGGAGTACTATAAGCTAAAGTATAAATACACATGTTCTTTAGGACGGACATTTAAAGCGGAGAGGAAAAGAATAGAGAAAGAGAGCAAGAGTCGTTGACCTGTTTTCCCTGATATTATGTAGGCAGAGAACATTTGCTGAAAACCTGATTCAAATTAATGAAGCGACACAGTAGGTGATTATTTTTGTCATCCAGGTTTGCACGTGTCGTAGATATATGAATAAGCCAGTCGGCGACAACATATTTTATCTACAATTTTGATAGTAATTTAAGTATCTCGTAGGCACTCACGGTCGAACATTATAATTCATCCGTCATATAGTTATTAAAAGTGTTTTATATATATATATATATATAAATAAAATTTTTATATAATAATGTAAGGGTATAATGGTTCGTCAATACTAATCGTCCTTGTTAGACTAAGAAGGTAATATTTGGTTCGCTATCGTTAGAACGCGGCGGTTTCGGTATCCATCACAGCATGATAAAACATTATGCCTCTTTATCTTCGATATCCAACAGAGAATAAAGGAACAATAAATGGCGTAATTTATTATTTATTGAAGGCTTTGACAATGTTGCGATAATATATAATGTTATCATTATTGTTATATATAATACAATCACTTTTGTGTTGTATGCACAAACTTAAGCAATAACTTTTCATTTCGTATTATGTATCGTCTTTGTTAATACAACTTTTAACAACCCAAGAGCGTTAAATATAAAAGCGAACACCAAATAAATCAAACATAGTGCAAGCCTAAAAAGGGGTAAGAACTAAAATAAGAAATAATAAGAATTTAAAATATAAATAAACTGGTCAAAAATTGGCTTGGCTTTTTTTATTCTTAAAAGGGAAAGAACTCATGGGCCCTACAAGTTAACTTATAATCCAAGGTTAATTATAATCTGTATAATGAATTTTAAAATATAGATGATCCTTTGTATATTATATATGATATAATATTAACAGCTTTTTTTTTAAATATAATTAGTTATTTTAATATTTAGTTTGCCAAATAATTTATATTTTAGAATTTAGAATTAATTTAGTTTGTAATTTTTTTGTTTTACTATCGCATTAGGTTAAGTAAACCTGTTATGATAGTTTCGATGTAATTGAATAAATAAATCTCCTGCTTTAGCTATTGTGCATTCCTACGGTATTCGATAACGAATAAATAATGGTATAAAATATTGTCTCGCCGACGTTCCCGTCCATGCCGATAACATTCGCGGTCTTCGTTGTCCCGAATGTGGTCACGGAATATGATTGCCTTCGATAACTAGTGTCCAATGTTATGTGTGCACTTATTACGTCAACGTTGCGGTGTTTGTCGTTCATATACAGAACAAACATATACTAGATATTGAATTAAACGTTGTGTATTAGGTCTGGTATTGTTTGCACATACTTTCCTGTAGCGTAGCATCAATGTTTAGATTTTATTGACGACCTTGATAGTGAAAATAGCGCTCTACTTGCACAAGATGCCGGGTTCGATTCTCAGCCAGGATATTTAAAAACAGTGAGACACCGATGTCTGGGTTAGATGGAAGACGTTGCTCGATGAAGTTTATATATTTATTAAAACAAGGGATCTATTATTCGTTTTTTTTACGACGAACCTAATGATAAGATACCGCAAAGATTTGTTATTTTTGTATTAAATTAGAAACTAGGTAAATTTTGACAACCCACTTAGCGCAGTGGTTAAAAGTGGTGACCGCGTAAACCAAACCCCTCAACCCTTTCAGGTGCAAGGGTCGACGGGTTAGGTTTTTGTATGTAGGGTTGCTCTTGGTGAAAAACAAGAACAGAAAATTTAAATACATATATTTTTTTGTTACGTAAGCAACATAGTTATATCGATTTATTTTATTGAATTATGAATTTAATTTCATGAACTGCAATTCATCATAAAAAATATTAAATAGAAATAACGCAGTTATCAGTTAATGTTATAAATGTTTGTCATATTGCTACTGTGCTGTATAAAAATATTACTCTTTAAAAACTGTCTCGTTCATTAATTAATTTTCTATGATCTAATTTAAAATGTATTTATGTAATTACATAACTATTTCGATTGGCAAATGTCGATAAAAATGAGACAATCTGATACACATTTTTGTAACTAAGTCTATAATACTCGTAAGGCTGAATTTAATTGTTTTAAAATAAACTAAATTAGTAAACGTCGCACGAAAAGATGTCACTAAAATGACAAGGTGAAATAATTTGTCGTGCCCCGGCGTGTGCGTACAAGTAAACATTCTGCTATTGTTTAATACACGACTTTATTATGATGACAATGTCACTGTGATGTATCAATACTTTAGAAATATTCGAGTATTTCAAATTAAGTGTCGCGAAGTCTTAAGGTTGCGATGATTCACTCACATTTTTAACAGCTGCTTTTGTAGTTATTTTCTTATTGATTCACGTTATTATTAATTTACATGCAGAATTTTTTTCAAATGCTGAGTAAAAATTGCCAATTTATATTTTTATTTGGTTAATAACTGTTACCACGACTGTTTTGCAAGTACATTTTCAATGTAATCGAGATGGGTGAAAATAGAAAGGTCAGAGAAAAGAGTGCGGTTCGATGCGCCGCGCACGCGCCGCTACACGACGCGCGTCGCCGCCGCTGTTTACAACAAACAAACAAACGACCCGTGCCAGGAAAACGATGTTGCCGTCATATTTGAATGATCCCACCGAATCGTGAAACTATAAGCAACGCAATGCAATAACTATTCACAAACTCCAATAAAATTGTAGAAAATATAAAACTTACAAGGCTAACTGTTTTTCTTCCTTTTCTCAGCACCGGTAAAAGCAAGAGTAGTATATGTCACAACACAGAAGTTTACTAAACACAAGTCGGCAGCGGGAACTGAGGCACATATCAGTCAATATTGTTTATAGTTCGGAGCGGTAGGGGTTTGTACGGCGAGTGGCCGCGGCGGCTGGTGCGGCGGCGTCGTTAGCGGCACTGAATGCGTGCGCGCGCGCAGGCCGTCTTATCGCGAAGCCTCTCCGTCGATAAGCGAACTGTCGAACTGTTAAGCACTCGCGAACTGGACCGCCCGGCCCCGGGCACCCACTACTCTGACGCTTAAAACGAATGAGTCGCGCAGGCCTCTAACTAATGAACATAAACTCTATGCATCGATGAAATTGTGACCTCTTACATGACGTATTGCCCTCAAATCATGTTCATTGACTGACAGGCTAGCACCTTTACCGTATAGAAACGTATCCATTATTATTAATTAAGTATTTGCAATAGTTTTTGTAATCTATCTGGAACTAGTAACAGTAATGATAGTACTATATAAAAGGATAGAATACTAAATATTTTGTTTTAAGTACCTACGACTAAAGTTTCTTCTAATTGAATTTTGTATCAACCGTTGCAAGTGGCCTTGTCTTCAGCAGAACGTGTGAACGTACTATCATCGCTAAGAGTTCACGGTCGTCCGTGATATTTCCGTTACAAGCAAAGCTTAAAATATACCATTTCTCTTATATTCGTGATCACGAAAACAAGAGATGTAGAGTTTGCCCGCACCGCAATGGAACTGATATAACATAGTATAACATCGAGGTCCATTCCATAGTAGCCCAGTTAGTTTACAATTTGAGACGAATTATTAAAACGTGAAAGTCACTTTAGACGACTTACGTCACAATTACCTGCACAAGCTTTTTATTGAAAATCATTTATAAGCTCCAGGCTAAACAATTTAGAGTATATAAATAAAGTAACTTTTAGTAATTGAAAAAATAAATAAATGATACTGATTAATATGGCGTATGATTATTTTTTCCGGCATGTTTTCTTTTTTAGTTCTCTAACTAATATAATGAGTATACCTTTATTTTCTTTGAATAAGTTAAAAATATGGTTTCTACTCGTGGTATTATCGTAGAATTAAATAAAACAGTTTTAACTGTTGCTAAACTTATAAAAAATAAAATACAGAAGTTAAATGATTTGCACAAAAAGCACGATGCGTTATAAATATGTATAGAATATAAATAATAACAAACGAAACAATTTTTAAATAGAAACACATAACATATTTAATTTATAACTATTCTGTATGAAGTCGCAAGAATCATATTAATTTTACCAATCTTTAAGTTGGTAGTTCTTTCATATAGATTCATGGCGTATTAATATATTTAATAATAAACTTAAATTCAAGGTGTGTTAAGACCGGTAACGTGCCTGTGATTCTGTTGGTGTTGCCATATCCATGAGCGACGTTAATAAGTTTCGTAGTAGATTTCTTATAATGGAATGTAGCTAACACGACTCTGGAATCCGCTTCCACCTAATATCAAACAATCATGGAGTAAATCTGTATTTAAGAGAGCCTTACGCATTCTCTTTAGTTTCTACCCACCTAAATTATTCCCTCTTTTCTCACTCACCCATATCAGGTACATTAAGATAATGTTTGTATTGTATATTAGCTTTGTTTATATATTCATATGTATTAATACATTATTTGTTTATTTTTTCACCGCCTTGGTCCCTTTCAGCTTTGCCTGAGGGTTGACTGTAGGCATACAGGTAGGATGACTAATGGATGTACATATGGAGGACTTAATGCCACTTGGCATCAAGTCCGCCATATTTTTATATGTGCAAAGTTAAAGAAATAAATAGGTTACTTGTCGTTAGGTTATTCATTGATTAGTTTGTCCCCTATAATGTATATAAAAACGAACGAAATATTGCTGCATAGCTATTAGAGCAGCAAAATATACTCTTATTGTTCCGCCTTGAACTAACTTTGAGGCGCTGCTTGCTAATCTACAGTGACATAGCCTTACCGAAATATGAATGCAAAAAACATAATAAATCTATACTAGAGTAATGTTTGTATGTAGTCTAGGTTGTTACACGGCGTTACCGGTAATTTCTTATTTACATTACCGTTGTTTGTTTCATAATTGTTTTGTTATTCTAACAAAAGCTATTGTAAAATATGTCGACAGTTCCGATCGCTTAGATACTCAATGTATTACCAGGTAGTCTTTTTATCATAATAATAGTCTTTATTGTATCAGCTGAAAGTTGATGAGAAATAAATTAACTTTACGTATAAGTAATACTGTTTGCAGTTGTAGATAAGTGGCTTCTAAAAACAATGAGGATTCCTGAATGATTTTGCACGGTGATCAGCCACGACCAATGCGCCAACAGCCATGAAACTGAGCGAAACGCGTCAATGTGTCAGGTTTTTATTTAATAAACACCGTGTCATTTGCCGATAATAGTATGATGTTGTTGACGATAATAACACAAGTTCGGTGCTGGGTACATGCAATATATATACATCTGTCAATAATTAAATGATCAGAATTAAAAAGACATTTACGTACTTCATCGATGAATAAGCTATATACGTCTTAGAAATAAACTTGTTACAAGAATAGTTATTACAATATAATATTTTTAAATGTCGATACAGTAATCCGTGAGATACCGGCTGAGTAGAATGGTACATCCCTACAAAGGGAGGTACCATTTACTTACAGGGACTATTATATTTGCAAAGTGTCGCAAGTCGCCTTGTCGGTACCAGGTGTAAGACGCGACTAAATTACTAGAACCGACAGATTATGGCATTTCCATCCGAAATGACGTAGCTCAAAAGCGCAGGGTGAGGATAGGCAGCAGCATCCCCGTCGCGAAACTTGCGCTCTGTGATTGCCAACACGCTTGCCTAGCGCGGCAATTACGGGCAATCTCCCTTTCTTAGGGAGGTCTATGTCTAGCAGTAGACCTCCAATGATGATGATGACAGTAATTGCTTAAATATACGAGAATGTGTAAATGTAGATTTGTTACCTTCTCACAAAAACTACGCAATGGTTTTTGATGAGACTTTACATCCATAAAACTGGTTTATCATAGTAAAACAGCTATCATTAATAATGATACTAGTGCAATTCCACCTAAGAATATACTCTTATTTCTGAAAAAACTTATACATGGACAAAGTCGGGGGCGGCCACTAGATGGAAAAATAATTTTATTTCCGAAGAAGCCCAAAGAATTTAAGACGAAATTAATGAAGATTTCTGTATGGTAGCTTTATGACGAATTGAGAAATAATTAAAATTAACATTGCAGTTTAGTCGTGGTCCACGGGGCTTGTAATTTTATCGAGTCGATTAGTTTTAATGTTGATGGAAATATCGTTATGATAGCGATATGATGGCTTCAAATGAGTGACTTGATTACTAGTTAATACTGACTAACCTTAGTACATACGTTTATTGAACCTATTTATTTTGTAGCAGATGCAAACAATATTCTATCCGTACTAATATTATGTAAGTGAAAATACACACACTGTGGTTTTTATGTATGTCTGATTGCTACTCTGTTACAACTTGAATTCTAGAGAAGAGGTTAGCCTTTTGATTCCGGGACAAACCGGTTTCCGCGAGATGCTATTTAAAGTGCGGACAAAATCGCAGATGGGAAGCTATATTTCTTTAAATATAAATAGCTAGCTAAAATTAAATTAATTAAAGCTATTTAAAATTATTAAAGTTATTTATATTGGCGTTACCATAATGCTTGGTATCATAATTTGTTTTTAATATTGTTTACGTTATAAAGGTTCTACATATTTATTAAATATATATAAAAATATCAAGATTAGAACATTTTAATTTTTCAAATTTTGAAAATTAAAAAACGGTAACACCGTTCCATTTTCGAAGGAGACCATAAAAAAATTCACCCCCTAAAGGGATATAACGGGGGTGCAAATTTATTTGAATGAAACTTAGTATGAAGGTTATGAAACATGTGTCAGTATTTTTTCTAAATCATCCCTAAAGGGGGTAAAAGTGGTGTGCAAAGTTAATATGTAGATTCTACAACTGAACGCGAGTAATCATGTAAAAATACCTAAAATGAGAATAAAAAGAAAAATAATTTAAAACTCGTTTGACTTATCTAGCTATGTTTAAGGAACTATAGTTAGTAATAAGACCTATTGAATAAAGGTTCTTAAATTTTTGTGCAGTCTGTTTTTTATTAAAATATCAAAGGAATCTTATAATGAATGAACACTAAATTCTGTATTTGGTAATTGAATACGGTATACTTAAGTTCAAATATTTAAGAGAGTTATTCTTAAATATCAAATTCAAGGATAGTAATCAATTATAATTATGAAATAATCATAATTAAATGTAAAATAATCCTGTGTATTGCGAAAATGCGCTTGACTTTGTTTTTTTAGTATTTTTCAAAGACGACGCCAAAGAAAGAAGAGCAATGCTAACAGGATAAATATGTGTAACTGTTAAAGCAAGTTATTTGTATCACTGTTAAGTTTTTTTTCTCTCGAAATAACAAGCCCTAATCGACCTTTACATCGCTTTCGTGTCTTAACTACTGCTTTTTTATTGGTCATAATATAAAGAAATGGTTATTTATTAAGAAAATACAAAAACGTGTTCTGTTGATAAGAAATAATCGTGATAAATATATTAACTGGATATAATTTATTGATACTAGAGAATACACACAATATCCGAAGGCCTTCTACAAAATTACGATATTTTCAAGTGTTTACAAGGGCTTAACATCAAGTACATCTGTAATACCTAATTAGGTCAACGATACCCGACAACAATAACAGATATAGAGAGAGTAATCAGCTCTGTGAATTTGTTCATAGCCTGTTTTCGGTTATCGGTCGGTCGATTTAATTCTCTTTAAACACTTAATTGATACATTAACGCTTTCTAAGATATTAAAAGGTACCGGGATAGATACCCGGATATAATAAATATTATAAAAAGTTGTTTTGTGAAATTGTCTCGGAGAGCTAAGATTGACCATTATACGATATTGTCCAGCAGTTAAGGATTCTGTTTTTCACAGAATAATTTGTAGACTATGTATTTATTTCATTGTATTAAAAATTACGAACTAATTTAAAAATATTATTTTAAGGCACAGATCAGCCTAAGAATAACTTAAAAAAAATGAATCAATAAATATATATTAATAAAATTTCGTAGATTTGTATAGGTTGACTAGCTGCACTCCGCGATTTCACACGTTTAAAGTTCTAATTTTTATACCAACTTTGTATAATACTTACGTTCGTGTAATACTTAACATACCCTTTCATCCTCTTAAAGGGTGATTTTCGAAAATATATTTAATACGTTTCGATGACTTATCAAGAATATTTCCTTAGAATAACTTCAAAAACAGCAAAGTCTGGAGTGTCTAATCCTTATAGTTTATGCCATGCATTGATATATCAGTCAGTCAGTTGACATATCGGTTCCTTTAGTACAAGCCATAAAATTTTTATTGCTTGTACTAAAATAACCACCATAAAATATATTACCTTATCACAATGGCTACAAAGGTAATCATAATTTTGCGAGGGACGATCAAAAATTTGCTTTCCCTTATGCGATGGATGGCTTTCCAGCTTCTCGGCCATTAAATAATGACTAAATGAATTTTAAATTTGATTAGTCACACAATTACTAATTACGAATGCCATGAAATGGATTAAACAGCGTACCATTTGCGTTAGTAAGATGTTATCGTCGGATTTGATCGTGACCTTACGCCAGAATATTCGATAGATAATGTGTATCGAAAATAAAATAAAAAATGGCTCTTTATTATGTCCTTTCTTTCAAGGTTCTTTCTATGTAATCTTTGCGTAGTTTTTGCTAAATAAAGTCAAAAATCATCGATACTTTTTTAACAAATTCAATGTACATAAAAAAAGCTATTGTCATTCTAGCATGACAAAATTAATATTAGTTTAAATGTCACAGTATTGACAATCTAGAAAAATTTTCAGTTGAACCAAATATAATAATAAAAAAATTATAAACAAAGAAATGTTGAAAAACCAGAATCCACTTTCTCGAGTGGGTAAGTTGTTATCAATAAGTTCAGTAAAAGAAATATAAATGATTAATAAGCGTTGCATTTTTATTCTTATATTGTGAGTACATATAGGTATTAAAAAAGTATTGCGTATCTTTTGTTTATTCTAACGTACGAAGTGATAAAACGTGTTAATACGTTGTTATCATGAACTGGTAATTCTTGAAGGTTCAATTGCCTTTTCGATCGATATCTGTAGATTAATGTGGTGCTTGTAGATTATTAAATCTAATATCGTTATATAAAATATTTTTACATATTTGATACATTGTAAAGTTGTTGTACCTATTGATAAATAAGCTGTCTGCTTTTAGACAATCATAATGTTAAGAAACGAACACCGCGCATCGCATTGGCGAAAAGAGCTCGATCTAACAGTCCAACAAGTGCAACGAGAAAATCAAAAGTATGTATTTGTTACTTCGTAAAGTAGGTACAGTAAGGTCGTCTGTCAACTAATTTTCGTAGTAAACGAGTATAGAACGGGTTTTATACAGTTCTCAATTATAGACGGGGTGCAGTTCGTAGGTTTAGATTTTATGAATTGGTTCAAATGTGAAAATATGTCTCTTTATTAGAAGGCGGTTCGTCAGTTGCATAAATGTCAATAATTAGTAAAAAAGCTATTTCTGTGTTCATGTCAAGTTAGTCACCTGTACATTTTTATTGAGTTTTGTTCAGCTGTTTAATCGTAAAAAAGTAATAAGACTTTGTACAGGTAAAATAATTTTTAATATCAAACAACTATTTTGAAATCATCCATTACAAACAAGAAAGTAGTTCGTAGGGCTATAATATTAGTTTAAAAATGGAGACTACCGATGTAACCTAGCTTTGCACGGTTATACATTGCCTGAATCCTCGGGAAGAAGGAAACAGTGCTTGCCGGCAGCGTTCGTTTATACAAATAAACGAACGGCGCGCACAAAACTATCATTATCATTATATCATAATATATAATAAAACAAAGTCAAAAGTCCGCTGCGCCAGTCTATTCGCCGCGATATGCTTACAAAGTTTAGGTCTATAATTTGTATCATTGTCTAATATTAAACACCACAAAAATATATCAAAACAAAGCATGTTGGGGCATTCTTTTTTATGGATCTACAATAAAGTCAGCGAACGTACTGTACGTACGTAATCTGGCGATGACTGTCCACTTGATGGCAAAATCAGGCAAAATAACTTTTGCCTGATTTGCTTTATTATGATGAAATCTTCTTATATTAAATTGGAATCGGATTATTTGATAAAGATATTGTTATATATTACCGTTTTAATTAATATTTAACATAAGAGACTTTTTTAACATAACTGTGACGAGTTCTACTAAACCGTCGATTGTATATTGTTCTATTATATAAAGTTCTTGCGGCGGACTCGTATTTAATTTATAGGTACTTCGAGTTACATTACTGGAGTTTCTATAAGAACCCCTGTTAGTAATTTCAGTAAAATATTACCTAAAACACTCACTTTTGCTGGTAAATGATGGTGACCAATGTCAGTAATTATTTCTACTATCAAACATAAACTCTTTATAATGTTCGGACGAGTACACTGTTCTTATAACTAATCAGGAATTATTTGTGCAATTGGCTGTGGATGAGGTACGAGAATAAAACGACTTTTTCCAGTTATCGAATCAAGGTACCTAACAGGTATCCGAGTCGGTTCCTGCGAATTTTAACAATGTCGGACCTAAATCATGAGTACTTTTATTTTTTCCCGATTCATGCCGGCACGCAGCATACTCGTTTGTTTTTATTATATCAGAATATGTTATCAATTCCTATGATGTATTACATCAATGCACATTTAGTTATTTTTGAACACAGCGAATGGTACTGTAAATACTACTACGAGAAATATTGGATAAACTTTCAAAATCCTTAACCTGTGATGAAACTTTTCATCATCATCATCATTACAGCCATTGAAAGTCCATTGCCACCCTAAGGCCTAGGCCACCTCAAAAATGGGGACCTTACCTTAAAATTATCAAATTACTCAAGTTATTAGTCAGAAAGTTCATATAACTTTTGGATTCTTCTCCAGACAAAAAGAAACACTACAAAAAAAACTAGTTTCGTTCTATGATTATTGTATGAGATATAATAATTTAATAATCAGCGCACTGAAACTGACTGCTTCTTAATTGTTGACAACTTTAGAAACGCAAGCCCACTTGGGAATACGGCTTTTAATACTATTCTAAAATTTCTAGTTTACGGCTTTTCCCTACTAATTTCATTAAATAACAAACCATAATCATAGTTAGGATCTGTAGTTTAAGTGTATAGTATTTTTATAATTCTTCCATTGTTTGTCCCAATTGTGTAGACTCTTGTATCAACAAAAAGACCAGGCGAAGAACGAAGATGCCAAAGCCTATCACCATCACACGTGAGTTTCATTCGTGTTAAAATATTTTGTTTTTGTTATGTGTATTTAACTCTGTAGAGTGGACTTTACATTTTAGATACGTAAAGTAACAGTTGTTATATATTATCCTAGGTAACTTATCCATCAACAAGTTCAATAACCAATTCGCATGGACCGTGTGCATCTTCTCCCGAAGCGTATGCATTCAAATTTGAAACCGCCAGCGATACACAAGCAGTCTCTGCAAATAATGGTATATTTTCTTAAACGTTAACCATAAATGTTATAATGATAATAACATATCTATAAGAACACCAAAACTATCAATTATTCTACCTTTGCAGATGTGAAGCTTCCTCATTCTGTAATGGCAAAATTGTTAAGGAACTTGTCTGTACGCAAAAGAGAGTTCATACAACGACGAAAAAGTTTTATTCAGCAGCAAGTAATATATTGTACTGGCCACTCACTTTTTCGTTTGCCTTCATATTTTGAAATTTTAGAATTGATTGTCTATTTATACTCAGATGAATTTGGGAGTGGAAAGTATTTTATAAATTATATCATATATGCCTGCATCAGTACGCATCATTAATAATAATAAATTTACGCAACATCTCATACTTTTCCTAGAGGTAGACCTTTTGCAAAAGTCGTCTCAATTGGTTCCTCACTTTCACCTATTTCTACCGCTAAATAGCAGGATTCGCATTGCTGTGTCGGTTTGAAGGGTGAGAGAGGCATCGCCCAGTGAAATCACTGGGCGATGTGACACGATATATTCAGTTCACGCTATACGCTATAGAGCATATAGACGCTATATAGCACTATAGGCGATCGCTAGTGAGATCACATAAAAATATCTCTATCATGACACAGGTTTCGGTCACGTTTACCATCAAGCGGACCGTTTGCTTGTTTAAAATACATAGAACTGAGTCCGAGATAAGTCGGTTAAAGCACTTGTGACAGAGGATTTACAAATATAAATTTGAGTGTTAAATAATACATATTTAAAACCCAAAGCACTAGATCAATTAATTTAATTAAGCTAACTACACCGATTCCTTTATTATTAAATTAAAATGTAAAATTTGTTTTGAGAATTCTTTGTTGGAGCAATACGCAACCCTAAGAGAATTATTGGTTCGTGTGGGAGCTCCTCAAGACGAATTTCTCGGGGAAGTGCGACTGGTCTCAGTGACGGGCTGGCCAGCCCACGATCTTATGCTTCTAGTCAGGGATGACGTGGGATTACCCTGCAACAAGTACACAAGCAGCTTAGGTAAGAAATATGTATACACATACGTCTATATCGAATTCAGATATTAATCCAGGCAAATTTATATCTCTTTTGTACCTAAACGCTTTGCTATTTCAGTTTCAGTTTAAAGACATTCATTTCTCATAAAAGACATTTTGCCACTTACATGAGAACTTATAGCTACCTAATTATAATTTAACAATTAAATACAGGTACAGTTTCCAGCCTGAGACTTAGTTGCTCAATGAATAAGTTTTTTTTTTATTTTTTATTATAATTGCAAAAACATTAACAGTTTGTATTATGGACAGTAAAATTGAAATTTACGAGCCTTATCACTAAAAGGTAATCTCTTTCAGGCTAACCCTAGGTAAAAAGACATAAATATAAATGAATATTGGACAATATCACATACATTGATCCGGCCTTCTCTCTATTTATTTAAACCATTACATAATAATATTAGTAATCAATTCCTACAACATATCATTCATTGACTTGACTCCGTAATAAGTCGCTTAAAGCATTTTTGTTACGGATATCAGACAATAGAAGCATCACAAATATATAACTTAAATACATATATTTAATACCCAGAAACAGAACAAACTTGAATATCACCATATAAATATTTGTCCTGGGTGGACTTCGAACCCACGTTATTTGGCACACTAGATAGGATCACAAACGTCTGTGACATCCAGCTCGTTGAAATTTATTTTTCTTGAAACTGTGCTACTATGCCAAATTGTTCATATTTTCATATGTTAGACTTTCACTCGAGTGCTTATTTTAGTCATATTTAGTGTTTTACTATTCCAAAATAATTACAAAAATTCTTAGTTTCACTTATATTTATTAGAATGTATTCATAACAAAACCTAATGGTAAATTATCATTATTATAACAACAAAACTATATTTACAAATCATTTGGCGAAATACAGATTTTTTTCGCATTGATGTTATAATTCAATTAGTTAGAAATTATTCAACTATACATTCGTTTGTCAAATTTGATAAAATAAAGGTTTGTTACTACCTTTAGTTTATCAAAATTGCTTAGTTAATAAATTTTTATTAGTCTTTGATCTTAAGAGGACAAACATAGTAACGAACTAATTTTCAGAAAACATTTGAAAAGCCCATAAAAATGGAGTAGTAAATAATGTTGGTATTCAATTAAAAGTGTGCAAATTATTATTAGACTTCGACTCGTCCTGTTGCACTAGGTATGCAAATGATCCAGCAATTGAAGGCCCAGCTGGACCCTATACCAGAAGAGATGCTGAAGATGGGGTCTGAGCTGATGGAGCGCCGCCTCCATTTGCTTGACCTGCTCCGGAGTCGCCACGGAGATCGCAGTTTTTACACATCATATGTAATTCATATTTAAATTACTCTTATACTGTTGTATTATGACATGTTTTAATTTGTTATCTTGGGGACACCCTTTCCTTTGTGAGTATGGACTATCCAAGGCAAGCCTTCACGACAGCACTGGTACTTAAGACCCGGAGGATATAAGCATTATGCTTCAAAACTACGCATTTGATAGGTACTACAAGGTCTACTAGGTACTACTAAATCTTATAGAATGTCTTGTGGTGAAGTAAATATTGCATCAAATAAGCAAAAAAAACATTAAATATAGAAGAGTTGTATCGCTTTTTTTTCAGAATAGTAATATGGAATGGAAGAATATTAACTCTCAATTAGATCAAGAAACAGAGACCTTGTATAGAATGGTGGAAGGAATAGCAGATAATTTAAAAGCAAAAGTAAACTATTGCCTAGAGTTAGCCAAGTAAGTGATGGCTCATACTATGATACTTTTGAGGATATGAAACATTTATAGCATTTTTTTTTGTAATAATTGATAGCTAATTTGCTAATTTTCTACCACTCTACCATAGGGTACCATGGGTAGATCGGGAAACGATGGCGGAAAAGACTGATCGAATGTACAAAGAAAATATTACGCTGCAGCATAAACATGAAGAGCTTTCAAAGATTGGAAAAGCCAGTAAAACAATAGAATCCGAGTCGCCACGAATTCAGGTTTCTCTTTTATTGACCAGTACGATATTAAAGAATTATATTTAGCGCGGCGTAATAAACAATAATGATCAGCTGAGATGCGTTGGAACCCAAACCGATAAATTACATATTACATCTTTTTAGAAGATTAAAAATAAACCAAATCTCTACTCATTTCCATTGTAGATAAAGTAGAAAGTTTTGTCTTCCTCTCAGACGGTAACAGTTTCGCCATGAAACACCTTGCCTGTTTTTGGTGCACTAAAATATTTTGTTTAATTCATTGCTGGTTTTGATTGATTGAGGATACGAATTTCTGACTTTTAATAACGTAACGTAACGTAACGTATTACTGAAATATCTCGTCTCCACAGATATTCTAAAAGTCGGTCGCCAGCTTTCTTTCCGGGCGTAGCTTTAAAGACGAACTAGACGGTTCAAGTTTCGACCGATGGCCGTGATCGCTGATGTCCCGCTGTATGCTTTTTCATGCTCTGTTCCGTGTGTCTGCATCTGTTTCTTGCACCATTAAAATACGTTTATGGTCTTAGTTAGTTACCATTTTAATTTTGTTGGATAACAAATTACATGTACTTATTACATGCGTCAGAAGCAGGAATTCTTAATCCGAAATTAAAATCTTCGGAGAATACTTTTTGAAACATGGTTTCTCGTCACCTTAAGGCGATAAACCCCTTGAAGTGTCGATAAAAGCAACGTTGTACGTTAACCGTAAATATCGTTGACTAAAAAGATAACGTTATCTGTTCTATTGCTTTCGCTCACAGGTAGTTTTCTTAAAAATTGCCTTAATTTCTTCCGTTTAGTGACTTAGACCCATGAAAATGCTAAGTATTTGGTTAAACCATATAAATATGAAGCGGTTTATGTTTCTGAAGGATTTAGTCGTTTATAAATAATAATAATATTTATTTCATAACCCAGACATAATCAATACAAACATATTTCAATCAAGATATATGAATGTACCAAAACTCGATAAGTATGTTTATATGTACTTAAACAACTGATTGTCATTATAAAAATACAAAAAATGTGATGTATCGGTTTTTGTTTAGCCGTTCCTAAGCTGGCATCTAACGATCGGTTATTTTGTTAAAAAACTTTACCAAGTATCAATACAAAGAACCTTTATTTTTCTTTAATGTCATGTTATCGGGATTACTTTTACTATTTAATTACCTTGTTATAACAATAAACTAACTCTAAATCATCATCATCATCATATCAGTCATATAAAGCCCACTGTTGGACATAGGACTCCCCAAGACAAGGGATTTTTTTACCTATAATTGTAGCGCTGGGCGGGCGTAGTGGCAATCCCAGAGCGCAACTTTATTATAAGGATGCTGCAGCCCATCCTCGCCCTGTAGTATTTAAGATGCGCTGTTTCGGATGGTTATATTATCATCTGTCGGATCTGGTACCTCAGTCGCATCTTACGACACCTGGTACAGAGAGAGATACTATACTTATAAATATAAATACCTTACTATAGATTTTTTAGCCGTACATAACTGCTGAGTACTCATTGACTCCCTTGAACTAAAAAAAACAGTATTATTGCCTTAATATTATGATTTACTTTTAGTGCTGATTTTCATAGCAGTTACAAATGTTTTATTGCCAGGAATTACTGGATGAGCTTTCCAAAGAGAAATCGGCCCGAGAAGATCTGAAGAACGTGGTGTCGGCGGCAGAGGGCATGTTGAGAGGGGCGCGAGCGCGTGTGACAACCCTTGAGCGTCAGCTGACCGACGCACGCGCAGAGCTCGACAACACGAACCGCAAACACAAACAACTCGAGCAACTCGTAAACACTCACACACTTTAACATATTAATAGTAATTTGTGGTTGTCACTTAAACTAAACATTATATGTAATACTAAAGTGTGTCTAAAATTTTTCGTGAACCTTTAAGTCTGATTGAATTTACCTTGAGATTTATTATATCGATATGTAACCGCATTTTGACAGTAATACTTTATACTGTTCTTTATACTGCTTCCAGTCAGAGTCCTACTACTTATTTTCGCAGTTTTCATGGTATAACTTATTTTAGTGGGACATAATAATACTTTGCCTAACTATTAGACTTTTTTTTCTGTTGACTTATAATACTTATATTTGCAGTACCGCCAAAGAGAGACATGTTTTGATTCAAGATCTAAAAAACTATTGAAAGTTTCTAAGTTTGGAGAGGCAACCATCGAAACGTTATCACAACAACGAGATGCTCTTGAACTCAGGTATGTATGTAGGTATGTGCTTAGACAGGGAAAAACAGTGGCTACCTATATGGAAATTTAATTAATATATTTTTAACACTGAAGGTGATAACACTTTACAATGTGTGGCCTTAAATTATCGCTAATATTCCATTCCTGTAAAAATACGCAAATATTAGCATAACTTATTCGACAAAAAATTGTCAGAATTACATTAATTACAAATATTTTTGGTTCCGATAGATGATGGCGATTACTGAGCTATAATGCTTTTTTTTCTTTAGTTATGAATTTAAAACCAGGCCTGAAAAGTTACCGGCCTTGGATACTAAATTTTCTTTAAATTTATATTTCTTCTTAGTTTCCGTGTATTTGCTCACTTCTTTCAGCGATGTTCCCATCCGTTTTTCCATCTAAATAGTACTAGTCAAAAAAGCATTCTCTATGCAAAATAATGATGATTATAATATGCAAATCACGACGTCATTACATGCATACTCGTCAAGTCGCTTGCGAGTAAGGAAAATAGGACAACTTATTTCGTGGGTTTCTACTATGGCAACCCCGGGTGTGCGACATCGCTTATTCTTGGCATAAGAGGGTTTTTTTCTTCTACAAATATTAATAAATAAATTTACATACAACATAAGCACTTGTGTTATGGATATCAGACAACAGAAGAAACACAAATATGATACTTAAATTCATATTAACACCTAGATACAGATCAAACACAAACATCATAATTTAAATATTAGACCTACATAAACGTTTGGACGCACATGATGTGTTCACTAGCATCTGCGCCAACGGGCCCGTATAAATATGGTCATATTTCTGCCTTCAACTACTAATGTTGCGGAGCCTCCTCCTGCAATGGTTTCTCCTATTTTAACATAATTGACGTTTCCTATCCTCGTAATCCTATTTTAACAGAATTGAAATGATAATCATCCCAAAAAAGTCGCCATCAGCTTTCCAACTGAAAATTACTCAATCTGCCGTTTTGAGTATATATGGTAAAACCATGGGTATGTTATGTTTCAACTGAAATAATTAATTAGCACCAACATTCTAATTAATTGGGCCTAAATAGACACGCTAGTTTGAAATGTTAATTTGAACACGTTTTTGTTGTAACCTGAGCAACCGTTTGCGCAGAACCCACGGATAGCTTTCTCATGCTTAAATCATTATTCAATGTGTAGCAAACATTTTGCAGGCATATTCGTGGCCTCTGCAACATATCGTTATATATTTGTTTTTTTGATTAGAGTGAAAGAGCTTCACGAATTAGCCAAAATCGCAGAGCGGGAAGGTGAGAAACGCACAGCTGAAGAAAGAGCCCGGTCTGACTCGCTCCAGTCCACAGTATCAGAACAGGTGAATTTCATTCGGCATTCGGCAATGATCTAATATTTTCAAATGTTCCTATAAATAATAATATTTTGAAGGTATATTTGTCACAGGAGAAATGTCGAATAGCTGCCGAGAATCAAGCAGCCGAGTTAAAAGAGCAAGTGAAAGAGTTGGAAGGGAATCTGCAAATGATACGTGAAAAATCTATGAATTTAGTTAATATGGAAAAACAGAAGTGTCTGGAATATATCCCGTCCAAAGGTTATAACAAAATAATATTTAAACAATATAAGTAAACATGAAATTGATGCTTTTATTGTTGTGCTGGGATGGATTCGGATATTGTGAGGGTATATTATGGTGTTTTAAAGTAAAATTAATTTATTATTATTTGCATATTTCTGGACTAGAGCAAGAGTTTATGATAGAAATGTATGCTTTATGGTGCCGGTTTTTACGAAATCAGACAAAAAAACTCAAAATAACGAATATATTTCAATATTAAACTCAACGAAACGGGAAAGTTTACTAAAATTCCATAGGAACGCTATTTTGGTTTTTCATGCAGACTTTATATTCATACGATCAATGAATAAAATCAGAGGCAAAATAATTAACAATGTTTAAACAACATGGATTAAAGTAGAATGATTGTACAAATATATAGAGCGGAAGTAAATAGAAGGGTTGGTAAAAGACTACCGAGGCGAACTTAACTAGGTAGAAGAGGTATTAAAGAAGGGTCAGGTCAGAAGTAACATAAATAAACGAACGTGTATAAAAGGATTAATACGAGTAAGGGAAGAAAAAGAAAGCCAAGATCGTAACAAGTCGAGACCCATACTCTCTGCCTACCCCGATGTGTACAGGCGTGATGTATGTATGTAGGTTTAAACAAGAATTTATATTAATGTTAACGAACTCTATGCGGAGCGAGTAAAGTGCTTTACACAGGGTTGGTGATCCGTGAATTATAACCTCGTTGCAGTAAAGTTAATAGGCTGCGGTAGGCGCTTGCTTGTTTGCTACCTTTGTTGTAAAAACAGTATTTACTGATAATTCATTTATAAGCGAATACGAAAAGGCTTTTTTATCTAATGCTCAAAATATTATGTATATTTTAGAAAGTAACCCATCAGATAGAGAAACAGAAATTTGGAAAGAAATGCAATTGATTAAAAGTTCTCTAAGTCGTGCTGAAGAAGAAGTACGCCAGTGTCGGTCTGACAAAGAAAATTTGTTGAATTCGCTAGCAAGAATTGCTGTAAGTTTAACTACCTATTGAATAATATTCTAAAATATATCTTAAGTAGTTTAAATAACGATAACATTTTGCACGCTAAATAAAATTACTCTTTTAACGGATTTTTTAGAATGACATAAGTTATTAATAAATAAACCGCTTTTTAAGACCGTTAAAAGAATATCATCATCAGTTATATATATATATATATATATATATATATATATGTATAAAATGTTAATTTAATAATGTTTAAACAATACCAGCAAGAAGAGGGGGTTAATGCGTTACAAGATAAACTGGCTATAGAACTTTTGGACAGAGAACGAAAAATAACTGAAATGCAGAGAATTATAGACAATAACCGGGAAAACGAAAAACAAATGTATGTTATTATCAATCAGTATATTGGAATACGAGAACAGCAGTAAAATGTAATTGTTTTTTATCGTGTGATTCAGTGAACAAACAATGTTGCAATACGAGAGTATGTTGGCATCGCTGCGTTTGGAAGTTAGACGTCTGCAACAATATGACTGTTATTCCAAAGCCAGCAATTATCAGGAAATGCAGACAGAGGTAATAATGTTTTTTTCTATTCATTATATTATTATAGCGGGACTAGTCAACTCTTCGAAATATAACAAGAAAATTTGTTTTATTAGATGTACTCAACATATTATTTTTTATAGAATAATGACAACACAAAATGGAACTCAAAAATAGAATCCAAAATAATATTAATTACTTCTATTTTTAAACTTCTGCCTTACACAGCTACTTAAGAGTTGTGTTATTCTCGCAAAATGCAGTATATACATTCACATACATACATTTTCTGGAGGCCTAAATCGCCAATTAGTTTCGTGGTATATATATATTTTTTTCGTTGTATAATATAAAAAATAAAAACAGAGATAAATAATTAAATTATAAATAAAAAATAAACTCTATCGATATTTGACAGAAAGCCTTTTAGATTAAATTTTATTTTCATGCTTTTCAGTTATTGGAATTACAAATGCAAGTTGAAGCATTAACAAGGGAACGAGCATCGCTCATAAATACAGTAGCGTCTCGGACGCTAATGTTGGAGCGCCATGAGCGAGCTGAGGAACTCTTCACGAGAGTGACGCGCGCCCGTATCCAACTCGCAGCCGTGCTCGATGTACAGTCAGATCCACCGGCTCTTGACGACAGTACTCGGGCAGAGGTTCATTGGTTTCATATATGTTATTAGTTGTTGCCTGGAACTATTTTAAACATACATAATCACATGAAATGGCCGTCCAACGGTCAATATGATGATGATGAACATCTTTTGGGCTGAAATAAATATAACTAAATTCGATATAACATGAAAAATTGTAAAGTAGAGCAAGATATATATAAAATTAAGAAGTTCATATTTCCAATGTGGCCCCTGAATGGGAGCACAACCTTCTATGGTGTCGAAGACTATAAACGTCATCATTTTGAGAACCTCAACTACGTAAATTAAAATATCTTTATGAAAAAATAATGATACCTTTTCTAAAAAACACTATTTTTCTTAGAGCTGGGTTATTTATGATCGATCTCTGTATAAAATTTCAACCGTATTAAGTTTTGGCATGAAAGATAAAGTCAGAAGCTTTACGTTTATAATACACTCATTTGAAAAAAAAACGGGCACCTAAGCAATTAACCATTTCAAATGTTACTATTGGTTTGTTTGATAACTATAGGTAGTTTAACTTTCACAATTTTGTAAATTAATAAGCAAATAATCGTTTTCGTCAGTATTATCATAAAATTTTTAAAAAATTTATGGGTTTTAATGCTAAAGTTCACCAGTAGTGTATGCTCGCTAGTAGAGCATATGCTCGTGAAGTAAAAGTCAACAAAGATTTTTGTTTGTTTTTTCATCAATAAAGTAAAAGCAGATAAATGTTTAGTATCGAGTGTGACCCCCTCTAGCTGAAATCACAGCTTGAATTCGTCTGGGTATGCTAGCGAGGATATCCCGGATACTTGCTTGCGGAATACCTTACCACTCCGCGGTAATCACATTCTTCAGCTGATGTTCTGCGCAGCCGGTTGTACTGATCTTACGCATCGTTTCAGAACGTCCCAGACATGCTCTATAGAATTGAGTTCGGGACTTAGAGCTGGCCAATCCAAAACGAATGTCGACCTCTTGCACATACGCTTCCACGTCGCCAGACCGGTGGGCGCGAGCGTTGTCGTCCATAAAAATTAAGTCTTCGCCTAAACCGGCCAATGCAGGTTGTGCATGAGGAATTAGAACTTTCGTTATGTCGATGTCCAGTCAGTGAGCCGTTTTCTATGAAGACAAACTCTGTACGATCCATTGAATTTATTCCTGCCCAAAAAATAACAGAGCCCCCACCATAAGGTATGATTTCTTTTAAACAAGCCTCTGCAAAGCGTTCTCCTCGTCTTTGTAGCACTCTATCACTGAACAGAGATATTCTGGCTTCATCGGAGAACAATACCCTACTGCAGTCTTCTTGAGTCCATGACACACAATTTCGAGCAAACCTAAGCCTGGTAACTCTGTGCTCACGGAGTAACTTAGGGCAGGGCGATGACTACGTATATTGGCCGCGAGAAGCCTCCTCCTGACCATCTATAGACTAATATGCACATTTCTTACTTCTTCGAGGTTGTTCTTTAAGTCCACATACGAAGACTTGCGATTTCTCAATGCGCGACTCACAAGAAAACGATCATCCCGTGGTTGGGTACATAGTTTTCTTCCAAAACCAGGGCTTCTCTCGACGGAACCGGTGTCTTGATATTGCTGCCAGGTCCGTTGAACCGTCGATCGACTCACACTTAGCCTTTGAACCACGAAGCATTGGCCGCAACCCTTTCGAGCAGCGCAATAATTTTGGTAGCTTTTACCACTTTCTCTAAAATTATTGAGACAGCTAAACAGCAATAAATGAAACTTTGACAATTAAGAATATGAAATAAATTTATAAAAATTGACTTAAAGTTATGAAAACCGACAGTTTCTTTTGGAACTTCGCACCAAAAATGTAGGATAAAAAGCGGTTTTCTGTAAAAACGAGCATCAAACGAAAATTTGAATTTACGATGTACTGTTTTAAATACCACGGCATTTTTCAAACCGGCCAGTAACATGTACAGTTTGCAAATGAGTGTATTAGGAGGACGAGCATTTTTATCACTAGTTGAATGATGGCAATTATTTTTCTTATTTTAGACCATCTCTAGAAATAGTTATTATTATTATATTTGTTAACTATGTGTGGTAATTGTAGCAACGTTCCTAACGTTCCGCGATTGAACTTGCAACACCGCCCCTATATCAGCTTTATTATTTTGAAACCTTTTTTGTAATTCCAATTAAGAATAAACCCACGGATGTTCTATACCTGTATTGTTGACGATGCCAGGTTCAAAAGCTGTATTGAGCTTTTACGTCTAAGGAGAGACTGCCTCCTTATGTGTATTCTACGGCTTGTACAATGGGCTTGGTTACTACAATATGGGGTTCTTCATAAAAGGAATAAAGAGGTTTTCAAAGGGTCGGGAACGCATGAATGATTGCCTTGGTGTTGTAAACGTCGATAGGCAGCGGTAACCGCTTTCCATAATGTGGGCCGCACGCTTGTTTGCTACCTTAGTGGTGTATCTAAAATGTTTTCAAAGCTTTTTTTAAGAGCAAAATTCCTCTAGCTGTCTAGATCGCTGTCATCTATGTGCGCCAATGCGGCGAGTACTTGGAGCGCACTGCGAGCAGAGAGGACCCGTGTGCTCCAGCTGGAGAGCACAGTGTTAGAGCAGAACTTACACCAGGAGAAGGAAGGGCGTGTACGCACGCAGCTAGAGCGGCGGCGGGCAATGCTAGAGCGAAAGGTACTGCGCGCGACCAGCTAGAGTACGCGTCTTATATGTATATAATTGAAAACCTGATCGAATTATATAAAACAATGAAAAATTGAGTTTAAGTTTATAAAATAAAATCAAGCCTTGCTGAAATCTATGGAAAAACGAGCAGTCCAGTGTTAGTATTCTAAAAAATATTTATCAATTTGTAAAAAAGCTATTTCAATTTATAGAATTAAAACCAACAAAGTAAACAAAGATACATGCTAACAAGAACTAATTCTATAACACACTCATTTTGGAACATTTTTAGTAAATAATAAAATAAAACTTTATATGGTTTCATGAGTTTACTTAAAAAAAATCTTCTTTATCGATTGCTTCAAACATGTAAAAGTTCGAAGCAATCGATTTGTGCACATTTGTGTGTTCATAGGTAATTACCTACAACATTGACATTCCTGCTTCGGTATCACGACGGTAGTGCACTCTCCGGGATGGGCAATATGCAGTTCGAGGTCCGTCGACATGAGTTAATTTGATTTTACATATGAATATTATCTTAAAGAGTTTTATTAAAAAGATATTATGAATGTACATATTCTAATACATAAATGTATATTGGTATTGATTTGTAATAAAAATACTTGAGGATGTTTTTCTTTTAAAATTATTTGCGCTTTCTTTAGATATTAATCTAAATATAGGAACGATTCTAGTTTTCTGCATTAATGGCTTGAGTAAGCTCTTTTGAAACATCATTATTTAAGAATATAGATTGATAGAGATTTGTTTCACATGTTGGAAATTAACTTAAGAAAGTGGAAATACGGTTGCATAGTGACTTCTTAGCATGTTTCAAAAGAGCTCCTGTACTAGGTGTTGTTAGAAGGTGTCAAAACAGACAGATGGCGGTATATCCATCTGAAAGTGTAGCTTATGTGCACACGTCGGGGATGGGAAGCAGCGTCCTTGTCGCGAAACGAAGTTCGAGATGACCGTGTAAACTGAGGGACCACGGTGATATTACGCAAAATACAAATAGTAGTATTTAGTAGATTTAAAATATGTATAACGAGTGCAGGAATTTGTATGTGGCCCGTAGCTACGTGCTATGTGTAGCTTTTTTAAATTACAATAAACAAGCAAATCATTCTTATTCGAATGGGCAAAGGAATAAAAATATATTATTTCAATTAAATAGAAATAATAAAAAAAAACATTCTCATCATTAACGTAAGACACACATAAGAATTATCGGTAAATCAAAACAATAGACATCACAGCAATTTATGACTTGCAATTTTAAGCATTTTATCATTAATAGAGTAATTTAAATTTCTCGACGTATTATTACTACATTCTTTCGGTGTATTAGCAGTTTTAGGAGATACAAATTTACCTCTCCTACTCTTTCTGTTGTCTGCTGCTAAAGGAAAATCAAAAACATTTAAGCCATGACCAGCAGTTGATACCCATTTTCGCGTCTCAACGACTGCATTTTCACGTATATGTTTGAATTTGTCAAACGGCGTTTTATAATTATTACTTGTAGGGGATTTCTCAAGGTCTTCGCACAATAATGTCGTGTTAACATCCTCATAACACTCATCCTCTTTGTTCTCTTTCTGTTTACGATTATAGTTATTGAAGTCCCTATTAATGTTATATAATTGATCGGAGTGACTGACACCATCGTCTAACAAGGTTCCCATTTCATCTTCCAGTTTTTTTATCAAACTATCGAGGTTTTCAGTTTGTTCTCCGATTTTACGTCTATTAATGCTATAAAACGTTTCATGATCAGCGATCTTACTCTCCAAAAATGTTATTGTTGCCGCATCTTTTTTTCTTTGTACATCGGCTTGAATTTTTTCGTCTTCTAGTGTTAAAATAATTTTTTCTAACTGGTTCACATTTCTTATGAGAGAATCGATCTCCGCATTTTTGTCCATAAGCTTTTGGTTAAACTACGATAAAACAGTAAATATAATTTATAAAATAGAATAAACATATATTGTAGACAACATAATAATTCGATGAAATCTTACATTAACATCTGCTTGTGTTCTCATTTCTAGATTATTGCGTAGAAGTTTTATGATATTTGCTTGTTCTTCTTCTTTCTCTGTTAACATTTTTATAATAGCATCTCTCTTTTTTATCATAATTTCTTTTTCGGATAACAATTCTATTTCACGTTTTATTTCCAAGTCTTTCTTCTGTAAAGCCTCTGCCAGGTCACTATTTTGTTTAGTGGCTGCAAACAATTTTGCTCGTTGTTCATTTACCTAAAATGGTAAAGTAGTCTTTAGTGGTTATGTGTAAATACTCATTTCATACATTATCATGGCACATTACATTATAAAGAGTTTCATTGAAACTAAAAGAGAGAGAAAAAACACTATAAACTTGCTATAAGATTATATAGTGTATGTCAAAGTTTTTGTTTAAATTGTGATTAGTAAAGATAGTATATCTTTGATCATCTAAATAGTATTATTTAAATGCAATCCAGCATCCACCAGCATAACTAGATGACGGCTGGTGGTTTTATAAAATAAAATATCGCTATATTTAGTAGTAGGAAACTTCAATGCGATGCTGACAAAATAGTCATGGGGACAAACTGAGGGCGGAGTAGGCAAGTGAAGTTGAGTAATTATTTGACAAGGATCAGCTGATTACAAATCGGAGCCAGATGATAAAAATCAGCAACGACAGCTACGGTAAAAAAAGAAAACGAAAAATAAAGCTGATAATAGTCTCAAAATACTGCCACTTCAATGATCAACGTATTAAGTTTCGGGCAAAAGGTGCAACGTGTGTCAAAGGTCAGGAGTTCGATCTTCACCCCAGCGAATATTTATATGTGTTCTGTGTCTAGGCGTTTACGGATTATATTTGTGATTCCGCTGTTGTCTTAAATCCGTAACACAAGCTTTAAGCTACATGTCGTGAGAAAAAAGAAAAATAAAGTAATATTAAAAAAAACCTATTAAACTGTATACAAACAAAGTTTAAGAAAAAAAAAAGTTATAGGGTGAATTTAAAATAAGAACGAAATTGAACAGAATTGTTGAGAGCAGACGATTAATAAATGCTTTGGTCATTTGTGTCATCTACGAAGACCTATGTCTTTGGCAAGGAATAGAAACTGTTATTGAGTCACGCTCTTGAAGAACATTAGATCCATGATATTTTTGAAACTTGTTTGACACATGTGTACAAGTTGTTGTAATCAAGAGTCGTTTCGTTACGCATCGTCTCGTCTATGTGACACTTAGACGACGTTCCTACTTACTGAGTCGAACAACATACATACGCAGCTACAGGTTAAACAAAAATATTTAGTTATAAAAAAGGCCAATAAGACAAATAAGAACATAGCCTGTGAAATTGTAAAGTGGTGGTAATAGGCTAAATTCAATAAAGGGACCATTTACTTTAGTCTTTCTAAAATTTAAAACTTCAGAAAATCGATTTCTGATCGATTAACAATCCCAAGGTGGTTACGGATTTCTCGTCCAGAGGTCTCTCATTGACAACATCGAAAGTGTCGAGTAGGGTTGTATTCCTAATACTGTATACTATATCTGAGAGATATTTGCTGAAGGTCATTCAGGTATACGCACCCTCCTTGCCAAATCCAGATGATGAAGTGGAGACTATGTATGAGGACATAAGTCGGGCCATACATATGTTGGGAAATAAAGACGGCGATGAGCTATACGGGCAACGGAACCACAGGGATGAGGAGAGACTGGCTGACTTTTCGGAGAAAAAGGGACTCTTTATGATTACCTATTTTTTACAGATTCCGCCTTATAGGAAAAATGCCTGGATGAGCCCTGATGATTCCACGAGAAATGAGATTTTTTTTAACATTTTGGCGAATAAGAAACGAATATTAAATGATATCTTCGTCATTAACAGGGTCAAAACCAGTAGCGATCACAGGATGGTAAGAGGCACATTGTATATCAACGTTAAACATGAAAGGTCCCGCCTGATAAGTCTACGTTCCGAACTACTCAGGCCCATATCCAAAACCTCGAAAGCTTTTATCTCGAGCTCTCAAACCGTTCTGATTGCTTGAAGTACCTTGCGTCGGTGGACGAGATTAACGACAGGATCGTAGAAGCTCTCCGAACGGTAAGTTCTAATTTAATTGGATCTCGCCGTTCAAATAGACATCAGAAACTCCCTGACCACACTCTCAACCTCATGGCTGAACGACGCTCGATGAAACTACAGTCTTCGCGTGACGCGACGTCATATGGCTTAAAAGACATATTTCAACCTCTATGCGACACGACATCCGTGTTTTTAATACTGAACATATAAAAGAGACAAATAAGCAGAATAAGAGCACTAAATATTCGAAAGAAATTTGTTTATTGGACAAAGTATAGTGACTAAGTTGAAGAGAGAAGAAGATAGAAGTAGCGTCAACCAAGGTGGAGGTACTGGAGGAGATCGAGAGGTTCTATGGAGAGTTATACGCTTCCGTGTCTAAGCCTGTTAGCAGTCTGGTAAAAGACCAAAGAGCCGAATTAATCTGACACTACTCCCAGGATATCCCGGACATCAGCCTGAGCGAGCTTAGAATGGCCCTGAATTAACTTAAGAACAACAAGCCACGGAGTGATAACGGAATCTCATCTGAGCTTCTGAAGGTGGGTAGAACATCGATGCTTATAGTCCTTCAGAAGCTCTCGAACACCGTCGTACTCGAAGGCATAACGCCAGAAGAATCGAACAGGAGCGTGGTGGTGCTGTTTTGACGTGGCAACGTCTTATAATTCGATGGAGTCGGCTGCACGCACGAAAAAACATGACTCATGCGGCCTCGCTCTGAGGCGTTCCGTTTAAGGCTTGAAGTGCAAGCGAAAGCGTGGGACGAGCGACAAAGAGGCACAATCGGCCCCGCGTTCGGCAGCGTTCGACATCTGTCTCTCTCGTAGTCGAGTTAGCGATACGCCCGCGTGGACAGCTGCTATACAATAATACATTTTCATTAATAAAATTAAAACGTTCTTTTAAAAAATGCAACCATTCCATCAGTATTTTCTTATGACGTTGTCACGTTCAACTATCGACAGTAAACCAACTATAAATTAATTTATTATTATTTTTTATTATTTATTTTAATAAAGGAAAGATAACACTTTTTGAAGAATTACCGCCCCATCTCGCTCCTGAGCCATGTTTATAAGCTGTTTTTTAGGGTTATTACGATCCGTTTCGAATGCAGGTTTGATGAATTCCAACCTTTCGAACAAGCCGGTTTCCGAAAAGGCTACAGTACCATAGACCATATATTTACGATGCGGCAAGTTATACAGAAGACAAAAGAGTATAACAGGATATTATGCTTAGCGTTTGTAGACTTAGAGGTTAAGACGTGGGCTGTGCTTGAATATCTTCAGAGGTGCCATATTAACTGTCGGTACGTCGAAGTGTTGCAGTGGTTGCATGATAACGCCTCTTTGTCAGTCTGAGTACAGGAGCAGAGTTCGAAAGCAATTCCTCTTAAAATGGGTGTTAGATAGGGAGACGTCATATCTCCGAAACTGATTAATGCCACTTTGGAAAATGCCTTCCAGCTCTTGGAATGGCAAGGATTTGGCACCAACATTAACGGCGAACACATCTCTTACCTTCAATTTGTTGACGATATTGTAGTCATGGCAGAAACGATGGAAGATTTAAGCACGATGCTCGAAGACTTCAATCGAGTTTCTCAACAGATTGGTCTCAGAATGAACATAGAGAAGATTAATGTAATGTGTAATGCCCATGTTGTACCCACCCCAGTTTATTGAGATCTCACTTTTTGAAGTTGTTGACTTGTATGTATTCCCTAGGACAAATAGTCCAATTAGGTAAGAGAATCGCCGAATCCATCTCAGCTGGGCAGCGTTCGGAAAACTGTGAAACATGTACACTACAGTGTATGTAATAGATTGTGATCAAGGAAACTAATGATTTAAAAAAGATTATGTAACATATAACCTACCTATATCTGCCAAATATTAGCAATTGACATTAATCATAAAATGCAAGACATGAACGTTTAAAATTGACTGAAGTTTTGCCGTATTTATGTAGATCTCGTTTGACACCGTCTAATTGAATTTATTCATAAAAAAGGTGAGATAAGTAAAAATTACGAGTAGTGTACTATAAAGATCTTACTGTGTCACGTAGTTCACTTAAATTCCCAAATTCACCAAAGTCACTTTGCAGTTTATTTATATGGAGCTTCAATAATGATAATTCTTCTTCATTTGAGTTCTTGTCACATTCACTGTAAATTATTTTTTACATTTTGTATTTAATTAAACATTAGTGTGTGAATTTAAATCTAGTACATAAATAATAATTTCCAATAGTTTTTCTTTTGTACGATGACTTAACTAACAAAAATATAACAACTACTATATTTTTAACTACTTAAAAACGCACGCAGTATGTAGTAGACGCTATCGCATACGAAAGCGAACGTATAAAATAAAAACTAATAATTAAACAAAGGTGAAGGTAGTAATTGCAACTTTCAGAACCTGACACAACATCTTATGTCAATCCTGTTAACGATTGTCGTAAGCTCAAACAAAAAAAATCAATAAACCGCGTTTTAAAGCCGGTGACAGCAAATAAATAAGAAACCGATTCTCATGTTATCTTACAATGCTTATATACCTTTCTTGGAGTTGCTGCTCTAATAAAATTATTTTCTTTTCAAGCTCTGTTATGTACTCCTGATTAATTCGTAATTGGGATTTTAAATCCTTTTCCAATGAAAGTGATTGCTTAAAATTCATCTAAAAAATATTTTCATAAAAAAAAATTTCATAAAAAAAATATTCATAATGTTAATTAAATTTGAAGAAATCCGCATATGTTGTGCAGTGAATGCCGAATTACCTCGATTTCCTTCATATGATCCGACTGATGGACAAGGCGAGCTTGATAGCTCTCTATTTCTTTCATCAACGACTCCAACTTTTGTTTCACAGAAATCAGTTCTTGTCTATTCGCTTCAAACTCTTTAAGTTCATCTACATTTTTACCTGCGGAAGATATCATATTAATTGCTGTTATGATAATCTAAAATCCCTGCGATAAAAAATACACGGATCAATATGTAACTGTTAACTGACGTTAACAGTTACATATTGATATTACGTTAACTCAAAACCTGAGAAGTATTTATACTTACTTATTCGTAATTCTTTATCATGTAATTGTTTACAGATATTTTTATAACGCAGTTCTGTCTCACATAGTTGTGTACAAAGAGTTTCCGTTTTACCTTCTATTTGAAGCCTCTTTTCTTTTTCATTTTCATATTTATTTTCGAATTCAATAATGCTTGCTACATTACAATTGATTTCTGTTTTCATGTTTTTAATTGATTCGTTGTATTGTGTTGACAAATCAGCAAGTTGATTCTTCAAATCCTCTTTTCTAAAATATAGTTAAAAATAAGAAAATGTTTTTATGACGTTGAAAACGTATACATTACGAACTTACTCGAGTTGTAACTTTTCTCTGGCTTCAGCTATTTCTTCTAAATGTGATGTGTTTTCTCGAATAGAGTGAGTCAGCTTTTCAAATTCTCCTTGTAACTTTTGATTCTGCAATCAATCAATATTCATAGACGACCCTGTTACCAATATGTATGTAACGTTTATCTGTTTTATATATATATTGTCTGCACCACTATATATATTTTTTTTGTTTCGTGTAATGGTTGACTGGGAGATAATGTCAACTTGCATTAAGTCCGCCATTTGTACATTTTGTAATATATTGTGCAATAAAGTTCAATAGATAAAATAAATATCATTCCCATAATTCTAATAATCTATTCTGAAGAAAATATTAATTATGTTATTTGGGAATAAATACTTCGTAGAGTAAGAAAACCTCAGTACTTGATCGCGCAGCTCCTGTACGGTGCGTTCCAAACTCCAGTTTTGCGAGCGTGTCTGTTCTAGCACAGCCTGAAGCTGCGATACTTGTTCCGCATTGTTTTTTAGTTGGCCCTCGGTACGATACATTTTGTTTTTAACCAGCTTACGCATGCACTGCTCCTCTTTTAATTGTTGTTGTAATTCCTTTGCAAAATAAATAGTCCATATTAGAAAATAGCACAATATACACTAATATTTTTTTATATTGAAAGATGGTCTTTATTCCATAGCCGTGAAGAAATCATTAAAGTTATTGCCTAGAACTCCTATTTATTATAAATACAAACCTTGATCTCTTTCCTACCCACATTTGGTTTTCTACTCTCAACATTGTGTAATTTTTTTTGGAGATCTTCTTTTTGCGAACAAATTTCAGATATTTTATACAGCATTTGTTCATTACTTACTTGAAGATTCATTTTATCATTTGTAGATTTTCTAACAAACAAAAATATATATAATATAGAGTTACTCTCATTAAATTAGTTCTCCTATGATGTTACTAGAAATTAGTATTACTCACTCCAGTAAGTTAACAATATTTTTTAACTCTGCAAAAAACTCGTCCTGAACTTTATCTAGAGAATAGTAAAGCATTTCATTATCTGCATTAAATTCTTTGACTTTTTTCAATAGCTGTCCTTGGGTGACCGTCTAAAAAATGGGAGTTTCTATTAAATATTTGTATCGAAAATCAAACTTAAATTATTATTAAACCTTTAGAAATAGACCTTTTTTATATTTATTGTTTAATGAGAGTTCATAAGTCAGCTCCTTTTTTAATTGGCAAGAACCTTGTGAGTAGTTTATACATTGATAGTAATAGTTTACAAATATAGTTAGCTTACCTGTTTAGAATTTGTTAGAGACAAAAGAATATTAATGATTTCTTTTCTTTTACATAGGGACTGTTTACAAGTGTCTACCAACTTCGTTGACGTATTAAATATTTCTTCCAAGTTTACACCTAAATCCAGGCGTTTATTTTGCAAGCCTCCATCAGCTGAAAATAGATATTCACTGTTTTGAGAAATACTCTATTTCTGCATAAGCTAAATAATTAATTTTATTTAACGGTATATACCGTTAAATTTGAATTATAATTTGAATTTTAACTTCAACTAAAGTTAATTCTTATCCATTGTGGTAGTGGAGTGTTTTGAAATATATACTTTAAACCGTTAAAATTATTTAAAACTACAAGACTCCTCCATTTTTTAAGTAAAAATGATTTACAAATATGAGCACAGTACGTGAGAAATGTAGTAAGAAACCAAGGATTTTTCAGAGTTCCGTTATCGGCAAATCTCTCGAAAAAAAACTATACATTATCGCAACCTGACACACGTAATAAATCAATCGGAAACTTTTGTAAAGGCGTAGTCTAAATTCACATGTTACGGTAAGTTTAGTTTAATTTTTAACTTTAAGTAGAGAGAACTTAAAATAATAAAGCTATAATAAATTGTCTGGTGCAAAATAATAACCTAGAATTCCAGTAAAAAAATATGATCTATTCGTATTCAGATGCGAAATATGAAACTATTAACTTCCACGTTGGACATTAATCTGCCATTACTAGTCAGGTTTTTGTGAAATAATTTAAATTTTACCAGTAGAGGCAAAGATACTAGCTAAATAAATAAAAAATATTTTTGTACCATTTACGTCAGGTGATAAGTGTATATGAGAGCATAGCTGAAGTAGTTGTTCAGGTGTCAGGTGTGCCACATTCATTAGTTGCAATTTGTCAGGCAATTTGGCTTTTTCCCCGAGTGCAGTCATCTTCCGATGAGTCATTCCCAACGCCGAATATAACTCCACCAACGATCTCTTTATTATTATAACAAAAAATGTAAGGTGGGTATTAATGATAGCAGGGCTATAAGCAAAATCCTAAGAAAAAAACTAGATGATACATGAAATTTCAAAAACCGTGCTTAAAATTGTCATTAACATTTAATATAAAAAAATATTAGTTACATAAAATGTAAGAAGTTTAAATATAATTTAAAAGTGTCATTTTTTATCACCGTGGCCCTAAAAAATCATCTACCTTTGACCTTGCGAACGTGTACTACTTTAATTGTGATACAAACCTACCTGTCTTTCATTAAAGGCCGTCTTCATTTTTTCAAATTCTATAATTTTCTCTTGCCAAATGATTTTGAGTTGTGTTACTTCCTCATGTCGAGACGTGATAGACTCTGGAGTTGATTATAAAAGAATTCGTTGACAAAACACTATGTATTGACAAGAATGAGGGTTCATCTGATAATACCTCGGGTTCCAATAATTTCTACTATTAAGTGTTATTGGAACCTATATCACATCAGTTTTATTTAGAGCTTATTTTCTGGTGACTTGCGTAATGAACCTACTATAAACTTAGGGATAAGACTCGCCTGGTGACGGCGAAACTAGTATTAAAGAAGGACACTGAATGACCTATTTGTTTAAATGACTCTTATAACACTGGTAGTCAGGGTCATCGGTCATTAGTGTAAATTAGTAATTAGGAAATTTATATTCATAGATCTTTTGGTTTTTGATGATATATTTTTATATGACTATTTAAATAAAGATATATTTGAGTTTGACCAAGAAATATAAAGTAGTTAAGTAGTAAGGCATTGTCTTTGTCTAATTAGACTCCTAGAGTTCAAATGATTTACATAGCAAATTTCGATATCACAAACATTTGCAATATATTTGCATTTACAATTCTAGTTCTCTATCCGTATCCGCGTTTCCCTAATGCAAAGTTTACTCCCTTGTTTCCGCGTATCAAAACTAACGTATTTCCTTTTCTAGATTTCAAGTACCATATTTAGTTAATATCCTGAAACTATGATAAACAGACAGACAGTAACACTCACGCATTTATACTTTAAGTGTCGTGTGTTATGTAACGTTAACACCATACCAGTTTCATTGAGGTCCGAATTAGTTTTTAAGTTTTCTCTGTCGCGTTGCTGCATTTCAAGATGCTCGTGTCTATTAATTGTTTCCTGAACAGAAACATAGTCAATAAGCTGTAGTATACTTATTATAAATTAGACCTCCGGTGACCTAGCTCTCTCAAAACCGGCATTCCCTTAAACGAAATTTCTGGAAAATTCAGAACAAACAATGGATTGAAGTCTCAACCAATGATTTTTTTTTTTTTTTTCGGATGAACCTAGTGCTGGACTACTCAGACGTCAATTCCAGCGCCACCGAACAAGAGGGCGGGGCCTCTCATAGATGAGAGGTCCGATGCCCGTAAAATAATCTCGCGTGCCCCGCGGCCGCGGCCGCGCGTCAGCGCGGTCGCACTGGGCCGCGAGGGCTCGCGAGATTTAAGCGGGACCGACGGCGTGTCCGAGGGCGCCTCTAGAGGCTCGACCTAGGCTCGGCCGCCGTCGTTACTATGGATGAATTAAATCAATCAAAAGAGGACGGACAGATTGAGCCCGACAGCCCTAGGGCTGTCGGTTAGCGCTCGTGGGTGTGGGGGCTTCACGCGTTCGCCGGCGAACGCGGTGTACCGCTCTGTTGTACGAGTGCATGTGTAGTGTAAGTGATCGTGTTGTGGTGCCAGTGAGAGGGCGAGAAAGGACTGCGATTTTCGCGGTTGTGCTGTCGGGCGGGTCGTCTAGGACGTGACGCGGTCTGCGAGATCGGGCGTGGACGTTTTTCCGAGCGACGTATTTTGCGGCCTTGGAGATTAATGGGTTGGGGTGATTAACGGCCCCATCGAAGAAACGGCGCGACGCTTCTTTCATGTATTCGCGAATCGTGGGAAGGTCGAGATCGTGATGTAGGCTCACGTTGCGGACATACCACGGGGCGTCGGTCGCCCTGCGCATGAATTTATTTTGTACCACCTGAAGGGTTTTAATATGACTCGGGGCCGCGTGAGCAAACACGGGGCTCGCGTAAGTCATTACTGTGCGGATACAGGCCTTGTAGATAGTTCTCTTGTGGCGGAGGGACATCTTACTTTCGCGGCCGATGTAGTAGTTTAATCTACCTAAGATGTAGGCGGCCCTATTGCTGACTATTTTTAGGTGAGGTCCGAACGTCATGCCGCGATCCAGAGTGACACCTAAATACTTGACTTTGTTAACCCAGGGGATGGGTCGTTCGAATAGTTTAAACGCCCCCACTTCGCGGCGCATACCGTTCGCGCCGTGTCGACTTGACCTCGAGAAATGTACGGCTGCACTTTTCTCGGGGTTTATTTCGACACGCCACTTGCGAAACCATTCGCCGAGTACATTCACCGCGCGTTGGAGGCGTTTGTAGCTACGGGAACCAATGATGATCCAACTGAAGGTTTTTATAGAAAAGGTCTGGAGTGATGAAGTCGTGGGGTACCGGCAGAGTAAAATAGTACCTACTTCTGTACCAGGTATCAGAACAAGCGACTATGGTATCAAAACTGATAAAGGTGTTAAAAAGGATAGGGGCGAAACTATAACATTCAAATCTAAAATCGGCTTTTAATATTAATGTACTTACTTGATCGGGGAGCGCTGACATCGCCCTATTAGTATATACTGTTTTCTGAGGGTGTTTCTGGAACATTAACCATTGGTCTTATCTGGGGGCTTAAACCATTTGTGTTCCGGATACCAGATAACAGAGGAATTACATATATACCATTATGCTACATTATATATATATATATATACACAGTATACACATAACAAACATAAACGTTTCTTTCGATAGAAAAATATATTTAATAATGTATTAATTAGTAAAATCGACATGTCTTAATTAGTATCTAAATAAGTACCTGTGCGATGGGCACCATTATAACTGGCCTTGAATTTTCTTTTTGCGCCAAATTTTGTTTTAATACTCTTTGTGGTGTTAACGGTCTCTGTTTAATAAAATGATTGTCTTTATTCATGTGAAGTTGCGTTGAAAAAAATAGTTACTTTTCATTACCTTTAAAGGTTGTTTTTTTGCATTATTGGAGTTTCCAGATCGGATTTGATCAAGAGATTTCGGAGGTGGAGCCTCAGTTTTTGTACGGTTTGCTGACTTCGGCCTGATTTGCTGCGAACCATTTAATATTTTGGTAAGTACAAAAATAAGTCAAATAATAAAAAGAAGGAGACCACGCACCTCTAGAATCCCTTACGGAAACTACTGTTCTCAAGAATACCGGGACGGTACAACGTTATTAAAACGTCGAACCAAAAATGTAAAAAGTTAAGTTGACCGCGTTTTAAAGACGTTAGAAGAGTAGTTTTATTAACTTGGTGTATGTACAATACATATTAATCAGAACGTAGATGTTTAATTGACCAGTCTCTAGAAACAAATATAATATTGATAACTCGCTCTGCCATTTCTTCTTTGTCCCAACGAGGTGCGAAAAGTGGATTGCGGCTTCCGCTTTGCTACGTTGAATGTGAGAGGAGAAATGAACAGTAAGATAGAGGAAGTATGTGAGATGATGGATGAAAGAAAGCTTGATATTTTATGTGTAACTCACATAGGGTTGACTGAAAGGGTCGGACAACTAAAAGGGTTGCGGGACCACAAAACACCCGAAATACACAACATATTGGTCAGGAGTACCATTAACCGATAGAGGCAGCAAAGGTGTTAATGTGTTTCTATCTGAACGAAAAGTAGAATCTATATCTATAGAAGAGTTTGAATTTGTAAGCTCTAGATTAGGCTCTGGATTAGGCTCAACGTGGGATTAATCCGACTTTTTGCATTAAAAGTGTATGCTCCTGATATGGAATCAGGAAGAAAGCGGAATGCCCAATATGAGATTTGGGATGGAGTAAGAGACACTTTGAGGTATGGAACGCAGAATGAAAGGATAGTAATTTTAGGAGATTTTAATGGTTGGGTTGGAGTTAAACGTGACGGGTATAAGAAAGTGACTGAAAAGTATGGTGATGATAGAGTTAATGAGAATGGTATTAATGTGGTGGATGTATGTTTGGAATGGGGTCTTTGTGTGACCAATACGTTATTTTGTCATAAAAAGATCCATATCTATACGTGGGGAAGAGAGAATGCAAAAAAGATGAAAGACTGTGATAATAGATGAAAGGCTTAAAGGGAAGGTTGTGGATATAAGGGTGTATCGTGTGGTGACACAGGCCGCTTTCTTGCAGTTAGTTGTTTGAGTAGTCTGTTTACTCGCTGGCGACATCGCCCCCGACAGTCTACAACTGTACTGGAGAGGGTAAAAATAAAAAGATTACAAGAAGAAGAAATGAATGTAAAATATAAGGATATTTTGAAATAAAAACAAGAATGCTTTGATATGGGCCACAAAGGTCCAATAAAATATGTGTGGAAGGGAATAAATGAGTCTATAGACAATGCAGCAATAAATGTTCTAAGAGAAACAATGTTAGACAAGTGAGGAATATGTGGTGTGATGAAGAAGTAAAAAAGACTGTGTGAGAAGAAGGAGGCCTGGCTTGTCTGGTTATCGGAAAAGGCTAACCGAGAAAAAAGAGAGATATTAAGCGAGGAAAAAGCGTGTGAAAGAAATAGTAGCGCAAAAGAAAGAAGTAATAAAATATGAATTTGATAGGAAGTTATCTAATAACTTTAAGTATAATATTAAGCTGGAAGACTATGCGGCAAGCAAGGCTAAAATCATTTTCTTCCTTGCTTAGCGTTATAAGAGACCACATGGGTGAGATTGTTAAGTGATGAAATTGGTGAGTTAAGCGATGGTAGGAATATTTTGAAAGCCTGTTTAAAAGAAATAATGCAGAGAATGAGGAAGAAATATAGGAAAAAGAAGTAATAAATAAAGGCAGCGAAATTGAGAAAAATATGGATTAGATTTTGAGTACACTCAAAAGTATGAATGCTGGAAAGGCTGTAGGATATGATAGAGTGACTTTGATGCTGAAGGCTGAAGAAGGAATTGTAGTCAGTCAGCTGTGCTTTTCAACCAGTGCTGAAACCAACCAACTTTTGTGCTGAAGGTCAGGCAAAGTACCAAATGATTGGTGCAAAGCGGTTATTGTCTCCCTGTAGAAAGAAAGGGTCACAGCAAGACTGTAAAAATACCGCGGCATCAGCCTTCTCAGCGTCGTCGGCAAATTATATGCAAAATGTTTGCAAAAACATTACGAAATAAGGAAAATTATGAATGACACTGAAGGAAAGATCTGGGATGTACAAGTACAGGGGTTTTAGAAAGGAAATGAAGTGCATAGTTCAAGTCTTTTACCTGCGCAGCATAGCAGAAAAGTGCCTTGAAAAAGGTCAAAAGGTTCATCGCGCTTTTATTGACTGGAAAAACGCTTATAACCCTATCGGCTGTGCGAAAAGAGTTGTGGAAGATTGTCTTGATATGTGGAGAGTGACTGGTCTGATTTAGGTATACCAATCTCTTTGAAAGGATTGTGCTGCTTGCGTTAAAATTAACGGTTAATGTGTCATACTGGAATGTGTAGCATCAATTTGAAATTGATGATTGATTTGAAAACAAGTAAATGTGTGGTTAGTCATCAAATGTCTTCTTTACGCTGATGATCAGGTACTGCTAGCATCGTCAGCTGAAGAGTTGCAAGAGATGCTAACAATTTTGCAAGATTCTTTTAAAAGAAAAATGTAAGTGTAAGTATGACAAATTGTGAGATCGTGATCGATGACATGAAAGTTGAACAAGTGAAAGAGTTTGTGTATCTGGAAAGTATTTTTACGAGAGAAGGCCAGGATGAAGAAGATATTGAACGGAGAGTAAAAGCTGGAAATGGTGTTAATGGAGCCTTACATGCTTTTATGGGCAGGCAAAATGTATCAAAAAGGGTACGACTGGCTGGCTCATAGTGGTGATTTGGTTCCAATACTATTAATAATATTATCTTAACCAATTAGAAGAGATATTAAAGAAGAGTCATGTCAGAAGTTCCAAGAATAAACGAGCGTGTATGAAAGGACTAATGCGAGTAAGGGAATCGAGAGAGGTTTGCCAAGATCGTAAAAAGTGGAGATCCATAGTCCTTATCTACCCCACAGGCGTGATTTATGTATGTATGTATGTATTGATAACCTTTATTTGTGGTGGTTTTTGTTTGCCAGTCTCAAGCCTTTGAGGAATGCGACACCGGTGTAAACCCCTACCTTCTTTTACTGGTATATCTGTAACAAAATATAGATTATGCATTTATATATTACTGTATAAGGATAGTTAGAATCTACATAGCCCCACGTCCTACATTTCTATAGGTAGTACTTACACAACTATACACATTTATCATAAGTACCATATTGTCATACATTTATCATAAATACCATAGTGTCTTGTACTTAATTATTTAGTAATTTATTGGTTGAGCTTTTTGGCAGATACGTATAGGTTGATCTGGAGCTGTGTGTTCTGAATCTGAGTAGATGAGATTTGCACAGCTATGTATAATCTACATCACATCTTTGGACATCTTTGAAATCGGATGACACCCCGGGTACACATTATATTATTAAATTACCTGTCAGCATAACATTTCCGGAATTTTCTTGTGCCATACTATTTACTGTATAGGTGTGGGTGAATTTATTTTATTAAATAGGTATAGTTGAAAGCAACAGAGCGGGTAAAATAATTGGTAAAATAAAAGAAAAGGGCATAACAAAAAACGGGAATTTCATCTCAAAGTTCTAAAGAATAAGATTAGTTTTGACATAATATCGATTCTAGATTATGTCATGTCAATCCTAGATTTTAGAAGTTAAGAAAATCAATTTGCCAGTCATTTACATTAGTACCTTCGAGTTAGTTTATTAGAGTTATTTTAACACTTTGTATTTATAATACGGTTTCGCGGTGCATTAGATATTAAAAGGTAGTAAATGTAGAAGACTGGTTACAAAAAAATAGTATTCCTTTTTATGTAACCTTATTACAAGATTTTTGACAAACTAGATCATTGAAGCCATAAAATATTATGTCAAACAAATGCTTTCGAGTTTAGAATTTCATTCATTACTGTACAACAAATTTTTCATAGAAAGCAAATATCAAAATTGTAAATGTTGGTTTTAATCTGTTTGAGTAAATATTAGTATAAAAGGAGTTTTATTTGTAAGTGAACTTTCCGAGCATTCTGCGCCAGCATGAACACCTTGCAAAAAGCGCAGAAAGATAAACCTAGTAAGTCAAGTAGTAGTTGACGAATTGTGTCTATTGCAAAAGCTGCAGAATTAAGTTTATTAGCGAGATCAACTATATGCTGTCCCCATTGTAGAATGCTGTCTAGGGTAAGACCTATGAACACGTATGTATAGTGTTGACCATATTCACTGCTGACTCCTCATTCTCAAGAACTATGCATAAATGTGTTTGTTTAACATTTGGTGTAACATATTTAATATATTTTTTTTATTAAGAGACAAATTTTTAACGTTGAACCCGTTCACTACTTTCGATATAGTGTTTACATTGTCATAAAGACCCTGTTTTCTTGTAGTACGCTCACTGAAACCAATGAATGACCCAGGTGATCGACTTACATTCACGTCCATTGTTTAAATTCTACCTTGAAGGTCAGATTTAAATAAATTTAAAGTGTGTCCTCTAATCTCATAGTGGTGTAATTTTCTGACCAATGCATCATAGCGCATTTAATCAAATGCCTTGAAAAAAGTCACAGAATATCTTTGAAGCGTCTATAAGCTCTAACACCGGCGTCGGTTGCCGAGCGACTCCTGGTAAAACCAAATTGTATATTGTGTATTAAATTATTATTGCATTGTAAATGATTTCGTAATTGTTGCAAGTTATCAATTAACCTTACTACCATCAATGGATATAATAATATTTGGTAAATAAATAGTCGGTCTCCTCAGCGGATCACTCAACCGATCATTTTCGGTTGAAGTTTTAAAGCAGGTTTATAACATAATATATTAAAACCGTGCTGTAAGATCTGCTGGTTACAAACGTCCGATAAAAAATAAGATCGTTGTCACTGCAATTTGTAACCTAGGTTTAAATAAGGAGTGCTACAGGTTACGCTGTGCCAAAGCTGAAGCCGCGGCCGACAGCTGCATCGACGGCGCGCGCGGCACGCAATGCCACCAACCGTGGGCAGCTCCCGCCGCACGGGCAAAGAGTTTCCCCATCAAGGAGTGGCTCCTCGCCCAAGGTATTTTTCTCGTATATCAGTAAAATTTATATTTACTAGTTTATTGACTTTTTTCAAATTCAAATTGCATGAACATGGTGGACAAAATATAATATAAATTAAATTCATGTGACACCCTGCAAGGGTACTGCAGTAAGTTAGAACTAACTACTAGCTATTTTATGTGCGTAATTGTAGTATTTAATACACTTTTGAGTGAGCCTGTGTAAGCCACGTGTTGTTTAAGTTCGCAGGTTAAAGTTACCTAAAACTTGGATAGTGGCAGCAAAATACGAATTGAGTCATTGACCTGTGTAGTCTAAGAAAATTTACTATGTGAATATTTTGAAGTCACAAGGGTAAGCAACGCGTTAATGATATAGGTACTTGTGATATTACGTGCGTCTATAGGCTGCGGTGAAATGGTATAATAAAAAAAGAGTTCTGTGTCATTACTTATCATTAAAACCTTGGTGTTCAGATTGGTCAGTAATCAATTTTTATTCATACTTTACAGGCCAAAAATGTGGCGCCACGTCAGCCCAGAAATGATAATAAATTAGACGTGAAGGTAGCGTATATTACGGAATTTTTGCTTTACTCTCACCCCATTCTGTTGCGACATTCCTAAAAGCGCGCTCGTTTCATTCCGGGTAAGCAAATATCATTGATATAAATGTTCTTCGATTCATTAATCTCTGTAAATACTCAAGCTGGTAAAGAAAAGGTCCCCTTTTCAATTTGGTCAGTGAGGACAACCTCTGCCAACACTTCTTATTGGAATGGTTAGAGTTGAAGATTGTTAAAACGCTTTATTTTTTTAGGATAATATCAATAATCAGATTCCAGACATGAATGACAGTATCGAAAACGCTTTAGTAAGTTTTTATATTTTATTATTACTTCCGTCGTGTGGTACGACCTAGCTTTATGTATTCTCATACAGAGTTGAGTAGTATCGTAAAAAGCGACTAGGGTACTAGAACTGACAGATGGTACTGACAAATCCGTAACAGTGTAGTTCAAATGCCCAGGGCGGGGATGTGCAGCAGCAACTCTGCTGCGAAGCTGCGCTCTACGATTGCCGCGGCAATTATGGACGAAATTCTCACTTTTTCCCTTCCTCAAGGTCTCCCCAAGGCTTATGTCCTGCAGTGGACTTCCAATGGCTGTAATGATGATGATACGGAGAAAATAACTCTTCGAGGAATATATTTATTAGTAGAATAGATTTTTTTTAGTTGTTAGCTTGTTTAGCTTTCGCACATAATGACGTATAATTTTTGTAATCAGGCATTAACGGAATATAGTACAGACCCACATACCACTGAAAATAATATATCAGCTACGATCGTAGAAGAAACTTCAAACGAAAATCTTTTCTATGATAATGAAAATAAATCCGACTTGAAAGAAACTGATGTTGGTGGTCAGTAAATGCATTGAATACAAGTATAATTTTATATATAAGTACTAGCTAACCCGACTGACGTTGTTCTGTCGTTTCTGTCGTTGTTGTGTTATAATAATTTGTTTATCATAAAAAAAATTGCGAAACTAAACACGGTAATCAAAATATTATTAAAACTTGATTCATTAGTTTAGCAGTTGATTTCAGGCAATTCAATCACCGTGAGACGAAATTTTATATATAATATCATTTATATTTATTATATTAATGTACTTTTAATACATAATCTCTAGTTTTATATATGATTTTTACAGATAATAGTAGTACATTTCCAGAGCAAATCTTAGGTATCAACAAACGGCATGCTGATGAAGTTATAGGTTGGTATTGAAGAATTGACTTGTTATATTTAATTAATAATACTTTTATTTTGTAAAATATTTAAACTTCTATTACTAGTAACGTTTTAAATTTAATGTCAGGTCATGAGATCACTCACGTCAGTGATATCTCAGTCGCGGTAGAAAGTAGCAGGCCGCTAACGCCGACAACAAAGAGTCGTCCGGCGACACCAAAAAGTTTGAAGTCAAGTCGTCCTCAAACGCCGCAGATGGCCGGTCGACCGTCGACACCGGAATGTCCGCGTCCATCCACCCCAAAAAGTCGGCCTAACACACCGCAGCTTCTGGGAACCAATAAACATCCCCGCCCTCTACACCAGCCGTCAGATCCTACTCCACCTCTAACCAAACCTGATGAGACTCCTCTGAATATTGCAAACAAAGAAAACGACATAAAAGCAGTGTTTACATCAAGGCAGCAACAATTTCAAAAATTAAAAAAGGAACTCGATTTAAAACAGGTAACATTTTGTCACCCACCTTTTTATGTGAATAAGTCGATAAACAAGGATACATTCCGCGTGATAGTAAGCGCCACTACATCCTATAGACGCTCGTATTATTACAAGGATATCACTAGCGCAGTGCCAACCTTGTGACTTAAGTTGTGACTCTTTAACACTAATTACTCCGTAATTTCACTACCTCTCACCGCTCACCCTCTCACCCTTCAGATCCGACCTTACCAATGCAAACATAAATGCTGTTTGGCGGTAGAAATAGTTTCGTATGCGGTAACAATTGCAGACCTTTACGTGAGGTCTACAAACCTTCTCTACCTTTACGGGCATTACCCATTTTTAAATGTTTTTAATTTTGTTTAGCAATCTGTCTTGGAAGTATTTAACAGCCTGCGGGATCTGCGTGAGCGCATGTGCCAAGAGGGCTTAGGTGGGGGCGAAGGACTGACACAGCAGGAGTTGGTGGTCTTCAACGTTGCTGATTGGGCATCGGATGAATTGACTCAGCTATGCAACAACGCTGTCGCCTCTGCTGCCACAGTTGGCGCTGCCGATGTTATAAACACCGTTGCTCCTCATGGTATATAACTTATATATTCTAAAGTTACATAGAAAACAAAAGTTTTACAACAAATCTACAAGTACTTATATATGCATCGCTCATTACAAGTGCTTATACCATATTTATTCTAATATCGAAACGTTTATTCCACGCAGATGATAGCGCCTTGGTCGATTTAGTTGCAAAAGTTGCGAGTGTGCCAACTCGGTTTGCAGATATTTGTCTACAGGCGTTTACGGCAAGACAAGAAGTCATTGACTGGGTGAAAGAATTGCTAGAAAAACACGTGAGATACAATTTTTTTAAGTATTAAAAACACTTGCAGTTTTTAAATTAGTGTAACTCTTTAAAACTATAGTTCTTTGGTAATTGAAATTGTTGTGTAATAGGATGATGACGCCGATGCAATATATAAAATTTCTCGGTACAACGAAAGAGGTTTGGAACTCTGTGAAGCGCTACGGGAGATCAAGTCCAGTGCAGACTCTGCTGTTGAAGCTGTTACTCGCGTGTCTAAGTAAGTGCCGTTAACTTATCTTTCAACCATCTTTGCTAATTGCTATAAATTATTCTGCCCGATAGAATAGATTCAACAAATGTCTCCCTCCGTCGCCCCCTTACTGGTACTTCACAATCACAAACAGTACAGTAGTACACAAACAGTAGGTACACCGTGTTCGCCGGCGAACGCGAGCAGTCCCTGCCCCTTGAGCGATAACGACCCCCCTCCCATCACCCTTTCGGAGTCACGGGAATTACGGAAGAGTAGTCCAGCATTAGGCAAAAGAAATCTATAAATTATATTTATCACTTTATTCACTTACTATTTAACTTGCATTCTAATGTGCAATAGTTGGACCTACAAAAATATATTCCCTTTGTCCGATTAAAGATTCCCTCCACCAACTTTGCTCGTGGACTACTTTTTCAATTCTCTTGGGTTTCTTGTTAAAAATCATGTCGTGCCTCTTTGAAAAGCTTATCTATTCGAACTGCATTTTTCTTTATTTTTTCTGCTTTGGATAAGCTGTCGTCTATACGTCATTCCAGAGGATCTCTGGTTTTGGAGGATCTGTTTAGCCACTCAGACGTGAAGGATAAACAAATATCCGTCTATAGACAAAGGATAAACATGTTCATCACATAAATATCTGTTCTGGGTGGGGATCGATACCACGCACAAGATAGGGGTACTACCGACTGCGCTATTTATAAGTAATGTTCCCTGGTTTTTTTTTTTTTATATAATTTAAGACAACAAACAGTCGTGTAGAGATGAACATTCAGTAACACGCTTGACGTGATTATAACCTGTAGTGCTTATAAACTAACTTTTATAATGCTTAATAGTACTAAGAGCCATTCTTGGGACTAAATATTAATCATAATAGTTTATTCACTAATATTAGGTAAAAAGTAACATCTTGAGAAATAAAAAACAAACTAACATAGGTAATGAAAAACACCCAAATATGGTACTATCACAATTACAGATTTAAATTAGCGACTTAAGTAATGCAACATTTACTTTTAGAATTATTTACAGGTCAATCTTTGAAATAGATTAGATTTAAGATTTGGCAATGTTGAATTATATAAATCAATATTAGTGATATTTTTAGTATAAATGTTAATATATATATTGTTGAATTTTTAAAAATCCTTGCCCTACGTTGATATTTCTGTCAGTAATTAAGCTAAAAGTTAATATTAAACTTGGCTATTTTTGAAGTTATTCGAATGAAATTCAGTAAGTAGCTTATTCATTAAAAGTCATGAAAAACGTATAAAATTATTTTTTGAAAATCATCCTATAAGAGGGTAAAAGGGAAGTGCAAAGTTAATTGAAAGTTCTACAACTTATCGCGGGTAAGACAATTGTTTGAAAACTTTACTATAGAATGACATATAAAATATTTAAAATAACGATGTGTGGACCGTCCATAGGATGTGTGGAGTATAGAGTGGACACGCACAAATATTTGCGTATCCATAAAAATATTTGAGTACTTTTTTTCGGAATCGCAATTTTTTGTACATTATATTTAAATCCCATAGGCGTACATGTCTGGCGCACAGTGCGTTAAAGTCAGTTGGCGAATCACTGCTGAGAGAAATCGCGCAACTACGCCGAGACCTGGAAACCAAAATAATTACCTCTAACGAGGTGACTCAAATCAAGAACGATGAAGATATTGTGAGGACACTGGAGGTAATTCTTCAATTATGAGGGTACCCCACTTCGCCTTACTTCATTTCGGGTACAGTTCCCAGTCATAACTAGCCTTACTAATTTATAGTGTTTGTAAAGATAATTTCGGTATTGTTTCTTAAGGAAACGCGTCTAGAGCTTGAAGAAGAGAAAGCGGCACGGATAGCCACCAAAGAAAAATTATCGACCGCCGAGTGCCAACTGCGGCAGACCCGGCTGCGCATCACCAAGATGGACCGGCAGTTGAAAGAGGCAGAGATAAGCATAGCCAACCTCACGGGCACTGTTAAGTCTTCGGTAGATCAGGTAACTACCATAATTCGAGAACACGTGTAGATATTTGTAGCACCCGGATTAGTCGATATGATTCTGCTATTAATTTGGACTAGCTCACTCACTCACTTTTTTTTGGTATGGTTTGTTATATGTTAACAGTAGTTTAAACTAAATGACAACGAACCATATGTAAATAAATTTATTATCAATCATAATTTATTTTTAATCTTTTTTGATTAAATTATATTTAAGCTTAAAAAAATCTATACATTTTATGATAAAGTTTAATGGCGCGTCAAATATACATCTGTCAGACCAGATAATGATTGTGGATAAAACATTTTGGATCAGAGTGAGGTTGGAATTAAAGAAATTATAGGCGAGTATTAAAGGTAATTATAGGCTATATCAATAGCTAGTGATTCCTTGGCAATTGGCACTAGGCCAATTTTGGCGTATAGGTTAGTTGACTTATTTAAAGCCAACAAAAATATAAAGCAGTATTATTAGTATGTCTTTTTTAGGTCAATTACTTTATAGGTTTCGCATATAAAATAATTTTGTTTATGCGTACTAATCTTTTTTTTTACAATGACAAAATTGTAATTATATCTCAGAGTCGACAAAAAGAAATCCAGCTAGAAACAAGAGCGAGAAAACTAAAGGAATGTTTAAAGACTGGAGAGGTCACCAGTAGTCAAATAGCACAACAGCGTGACGAACTACAGGCTGAGTAAGTATATACATATATAAATATATATACATATATACATATTCGGTGGTTTTGGTGGTATATTATGTAATATATACCGAATTATAAGAAGATAATATAAGAAAAATATTTAAATTTATTTACAGAGTTGCAGAATTAAAAGAACACATTCGAAATATGACCACACAGCATAATTCATCCATTAACGAAATGACAAATCAGTTACGTGAAGCAAATAACGCGCTAGACGAGCAGAAAGTGGCGATTCAACAAGAACTCGAACAGAAGATGACCTTAGAAGCTACCTTAGAGGTGAACCATATCACTATGCAGGAACTTAAGGAGAAGCTAACCGCGCTTGAAAACAGCAAACCAAATCCTGGTATGTTTATTAAATGAATGTGTTACGGCAATCCAACCAATCCAATCCAACTACTTTGAACTATTAACTGTAATCGATATATTTTGGTTTTGTTGATCTAATACGAAAAACTTCTATAGTGTGCTGAATTTATATTTAGTTACAATTTGCAGAGCTACCAACAGAACGGGAAATAGATTTGTGGGCTGAGTTGCAAGCTACTAAAGAAACACTACGAATGACTGAAGAAGAAATAACGGCGTGTAAACGAGAGAAATTTAGGTTCCTGGAGACAATGTCTAAGATTTCGGTAATATAAAATTATAATGTAGGTCTACATTGATCATAATCAGGATTTCCTAAGAGGTTTCCAATAGGATCATTATTTCTTGCCAACAATTGCCACGCTCTTCGAAGCAGAGCAGGACATTACGTACGTCCACGAAAGGGATGTTGCTGTCTACGGTTACGCTATTTTTGATGAATGGTAAATCAAAAATCTAAAATAGCCATCTGTCAGAAATTACTTTACATTTGAAGATAATACTTTGCTTATAATAAAAGTCTTTACATAATATTTCATCGTGTAGTTATCTTTTTCTTTAATTCCCATAAAGCAAAAATAACAACTAATTTTACCGTAAATGCAGGAGGCCGACAATCAAGTAAGCATGCAACAAAAATTTGCAGCAGAGCTACTTAACAAAGAAGAAATTGTTGGCAAAATGCAAATACAAATCCGAGAGCTAACAAAAATTTTACATCTTAAGTAGGTTAATTATATTAATTATTATACGTAGATGTAATTTTTCTGCTTTGCTTAACAATTTTCATACTTCCCTGATTCTCACAAAACTATATACCTATGGTAAAATACTACACATGTAGCGTCACGCCTAGTAAATTAATACACAATGCCTTAAGAAAACCCAATCAACCACGTCACAGAACCTGCATCGCGTTTACACCTTTTTCACGACGCTCCGAATATATACAAGAAACCTACATTCTACTGAAATGTCGAGGTCCGTGGACTCTGCAGAAGATCTTCCCTTTTTATTAATTTAGCGATATACTACCGTCAAACACAAACATACGTGATGAATTGTTCCGTTACTTTACTGTTCCGTTACTTACGTTGTACTTATGATGATGTTCACATGGCGCAGTGGCCCGCTGAGCCTTTGTTAAAGTTAAGCGACTATCGCAACAGTTGGTATCAAGATGGAAGACTAAAGTTGATTACTCTCCATGATACACCAAACCGTTCACGCCGACTTTAGCCGACTGGGCTGAATTTGCATCAGTACCATTAATGAAGATATAATTACATCAATCTTAACTAGCGACTTCGTCTTGTTCTAATATTTACAGTGAACAAAAAGTCATCCAATACGAGCAGTACATTAGAGATTTGCAAGAGCATACTCGGTCTATGGCCGACTGCCAGGAGTCATCGAATAGCAACACCTATCAGGATTTGCAACAGGAGGTTAATAGTCATGACGTAAAGTCATTTAAACTAATAATCATTTAATTAAATTAATATTTAAATATATATAATAAAGTGACCAAGTGGTTGTGCCACCTAATGGTGGCACAACCACGTGGTCACATTATTTGGGTTTTAATTCATATAATCTTAGCAGCCGTTCGTTATTCAATGCTAGTCGTAGAAAGGGATCTTGCCCATAATTGGCGTAGGATCAGGCGTGGTGGCAATCGAAGAGCAATTTTTCAGTTCATATAACTCTTTCTATCATCACCATCATATCAGCCATTGGAAGTCCACTGCTGATTTTTGGCCCCCCCAGGAATGAGGGAATTTTGTCAATAATTGCGCCGCACTGGGCAAGCGTATTGGCAATCTCAGAATGCAGCTTATCATAACGAATTCATAACGAAGATGGTGCTGCCCATTCCTGCCCTGTGCATTTAAGTTACACTGTTGCGGATGGATATACCGTCCATCCATATCATCGGTCGGTTCTGGTCCCTTAGTCGCCTTTTACGACACTTGGTACAGAGGGAGGCACGTACTATTCTACTCAGCCGGTACGCCGAGGCATTTAATCAAATACAGGAAGTTATACACAACAAAAGTAGCTTAATTTACTCCTCTTAGCTTCAGCTCTATCAGTGTTTCAAATATTAATCGCAATAAAGTTAGGTAGTTGAAAATAGATATCTCGCTTTTAATAAATACATAACTACGCTTGTAATATTCACAATTTTATTTTGGTAATTTGTATTGAATACATCTACTTGTGTTCCGGACATCAGAAAACAGAGTAATCACTAATAAAATTCTCAAATACATCTGTATGTGGGACACAGAACAAAGCGAAAGACAGGATCACTGCTATCTACCACTTCAGGCTAACAATTTACTACTTATCGTTATAACGGCTAGCCACAAGTCACTACCTAAGCTATAGTAACTATTAAATTTCAGATAATGAATGTGAGAATTCAATTGCTTGAAACTGTGCATCGTAATGAAAAGCTCACAGAAATGCTGGTACAAAAGGAGCAGCAGCTAGAGCAACAAGATAAAACGTCCCGTGCTCAGGCAAGAGTCATAAAGGTTCACTGTCTCTCCAGCTCTTCTTTAGTCATATTGGTTGTTTTTAACTTTTTATTATAATAGTATTTTTTCTGATTCAATTTACTCATTATTAAATGAAACACTAGTTTATTTAACTTTTTATATTAACTAACTTTAATACCTTTTTGTTCTTAACCAAAATACCTACTATGTATAAACAAAATTCAATGCACACAAAGCAATGATTCGGTGGGAACTAGGGACTCGATGGAAATGACAGGGTTTTCGAAGCAATAAAGGTCTCGGTAAATTCAGAAAACTTAATTAAGGAATTGCGAACTATTAGGGATTATGAGAAAATCCTTGGCGACGTTGCACTTAAGTCTAGTCATACTTAAAAGTGATAAACAATATTAGAGATACATATCTATAAGAGTACAATATACATATATGTGTAGTTTTCTGACAATATAATTAAAAATTAATAATATGTTTATAACATTGTTTAATAATTATATTTTTTTAGTAAATATTTTACTTTATACGACGTACCTAACTCACGTAACTAACTCACGCTTGACCTTGCATCAGGCTATATAGGACTGCACGCGCACTCTTTGCGGTCTACCGCAGAAACGGTTGATCGAATGAAAAAAACATCGTACAAAAATTGTAGAATAATTATAATTTTATACTCTACAACTTTTATTTTAAATGAAAATCTCATTTAAGCAATAAAAAGCAAGATAGATATTCGTGAAAATTTCATGACATTTAATATCATAAGACGCGGACACGATTGCACTTGTAACTTTTGAAACATTTACAACTACAATTTAGGTATATAAGATAATATGTTATAATAATAATATGTTATATCGTAATACGCTTCGCGTCGGGTTTGCTGCCCCCCCCCCCCCCCACCTCCTGCTATTTCACCTGAGCAACGCTGTTTGAAATGGAAATACTCCCAAAAAAGTATATGATGGAAAACCTTTATTTATTAATTTTGTTTGTAATATACCGCGGGTGTAGGTGCGAGAGGAGTTGATTAATATGCTCAAGAACAAAGAAACTGAACAGAGCCGCGAGCTTACCACCTTGCAGCAGGACCTTGAGTATCGAATGAACATTGTTTGCGAAGTGAGATTTTTTATTATTTTGTTTACGTTGTTTGTGGTAGTATTTGAATTTTTCACGTCATTTAGAGCTGGAAGACTTGGACTATAATACATTATACAATGGTGTTAATTGTCTTAAATTTTGTAACCTAAAAACAGCAACGGCGTTTACTAACCTTCACAGAACATAATTTTTTAAATATAATGTATGGGTATGCTCGTTGATGTCTTTAGCCCGGGAAATTGGGGAATTTAAACCAAATCTTATAATACCGAAACAAACATTGTATTGCCATAATAAAAAAACATGAAAATAATATATACATAAATATATGTAGTTATTGGTATTGAACACAAAAAAATATTCTATGGAACCCACTATTGATACTAATTTTTGTTCTAGACCATACATTTACAACTTTATAAATCATCATATCAGCCATTGGAAGTTTACGGCTGGACATAGAAACCCAAAATGCTGGACTTAGGCCTCACCAAGAAAGAGGAATTATGCCCATAATTGCCTCGCTGGGCAAGCGTGCTGGCAATCGCAGAACGCAACTTTCGCGATGGGTGTGCTGCTGCCCATACCCGTACTTTGCATTTCAGCTACACTGTATCGGATGGATACCTGATGGTGGTTCTGATACCTCAGTCACATCTTACAACACCTGGTACCGGGGGAGATACTAATCTACCCTGCCGCTACCTCACGGCTTAAACTTTTTTAATCGCATCCAGGTAAACAAGCAAATATCTGCAAAAGCCGAAGAAATTAAGGAGTTATTCGCAACGTTGGAGAATAAACAGCAGCAGATCCACCGCTTGGAAAAAATCGTACTGGCGCTGGAAGAGCAGCAGCGGCGTGCGCAGGCGCAGCGCACACGGCACGAGGAGAAGATCGCCGCGCTGGAACATGACCTTGCGGCCGGCGGGAACAAGCGGGAGCGGTTAATATGTATTGTGATATATCTTTTGTATAACCAACCAGTGGTCGATCGGCACAGATACGGGTCGGCACAGAAGAAGTAGTACTGGAGGAAGCAGACCCAGCAGACCCAGCGCATGTGGTGGATGAGGTCACCATAGGCGGAAACAAGGGGCAATGATTAGAATAATCATCATCAACATATCAGCTATAGGACTAGGACGTAGGGGACTGTTAAACATAGGCCTCTCCAAGTGATTTCCAACAGGTCCGGTTGTACATGGCCTGCTTCCAGCAAGATTTTGCAGTTTTAGTTAGATCTATTCTTGTGGGTGCACTATGCTGCGCTAGCCGATAAGTGGTCTCCATTCCAGTAACTTAAGACTTCATCGTCTATAAGTTCTGAGTACCAAGCTAAGTGACCTGCCCACTGCTACTTACAATTTGCTAATCCACCGGGCTATGTTGGTAACTTTAGTTCTTTTACGGATCTCTAATTCCTGATTCAATCACCCAAAGAGGCATTGCCCTTTCCATAGTACGTTGGACTTTTTTGAGTTGGCTAATAAGGCAATCAATACGAATAATATCCTCTGTTGATCTTGCCGCGCCGAAAACAAACATTGGCTTGTAAACTGGCTGCTGTAGAAAGCCTTATAGCCTGATTAGCAACATAATAAGGAAATCTTGTCGCGCTTATTTCCCGCTCTTTAGCGGATGTTACAGAAAAGCCAGCAGAAGAGAATCAATATGGTCTGATATTGTATTATAGGTCTTGTATTCAAGCCCGGCAAAAATCCCAGAAATCCCACGTCCCAGAAATCACTGGCCAAGCTTTATGAGCGCCTAATTTATTTACGATTGCGCGGATTCGTCTCTGATAACGGCTTTATGAGAGGCGAACAGTTCGGTTTTCGTAACCGACATTCATGCGTACATCAATTGCACCGCCTTACGGAACACGTCCTTTCGCGCCTCAACGAACATTGCGGACCGCAAGGGACAACGGCGTTGTTTTTTGACGTCGCGAAAGCTTTCGATTAAGTCTAGCATAACTAGCATAGCATAGTCTAGACTTAATGCTAGACTAGCATAGTCTAGCATTAAGTCTAGCCGGAAAGAGTCTGCCTCATTATCAAGGATATCATATTAAGACAGAATGGGCCGCAGGTTGGGGGCGTTTTAAAATTTTCGATCGACCCATCCCCTGGGTCAAAAAAGTCAAATATTTGGGCGTCACACTAGACCAACGCATGACGTTCGGACCTCATATTAAAGTAGTCAGAGATCCTCCTACAGAGGCCTCCTACATATTAGGTAGACTTAATTTTTATATCGGCTGTACAAGTAAGATGTCACTTCGACACAAAAGGACTATCTACAAGGCCTGCATTCGATTAGTTTTGACGTACGCGAGCCACATCTAAAAACGCTTCAAGTAGTTCAGAATAAATTCATGCGGAGGGCGACCGACGCCCTGTGGAACATACGCAATTTAAGTTTGCATCGCGATCTCGATCTGCCGACGATCCGCGAATTTATGAAGGAAGCGTCGCGTCTTTTTCTTGACGGGGCATCGGAACATTCAAATCCGGTAATAGTTAAATCCGCGCCTTATGTCGTAAAGAAAAACATCCATGTCCGTCATCGCAGACCGCATCACGTCTTAGACGACCCGCCCGGTAAGTCTACCGCGAAAATCGCAGCCCTTGGCACAACAGCGAACGCGGGCAGTCCCTGCCCCAACGAGCGATACCCGGCAGCCCTAGAGCTGCCGAGTTCACTCCGTCCGTCCTGTTAAGCTGAATTTCATAATTAAATTCACTCATTACCATAGCCGCCCGAGCCTAGGTCAAGCCTTTAGAGGCGCCCTCGGGCGATCGCCATTGATCCCGCTCAGATCCCACGAGTCTTGCGGGCGCGACCGTAGCTAAACGCGCGGTCGCGGCCGCGTGGTACTCAGGGAAATTACGGGCATCGGAACTCTCATCTATGAGAGGCCCCGCCCTCTTTTTTCGGTAGCGCTAGAATTGACGTCTGAGTAGTCCAGCAATAGGTTTGTCCGAAAAAAAGGCCATTAAAATATTGCCCTATAAATAGAAATAAAAATGTTGTTTTGCGAGCATTTCCAAAATTTAGCATGACCAATAACATCATTGCTTTTTAGATACAATACTTAAAATTAAAATTTTTGTTTCAGGAAATTCCTTTTCTTCTAACACCATGATGTACTCTTGTGAATTTTAACAAGATACATAAACAAATTATTGACGTGGACATACAAATATTTGTTCTAGTGTGTGTTGTATATTTTTGTTCAGGAAATAAAACGAATAATCATATATTTGCCTTTTTAACTAACTTTTTAACCGACTTAAAAATGGTCATCCAATTCTTAATTCTACTGAATGTGTTTTTTTATATTCGACAAATTTCCTTTTCTTACGTAGATGCAGTATGCCAGTACCCTACTTGAAAACTTACATAATCTGCTTTATGCCGGCTACTTTGTCTGTGTATGTGTACGTTGTCGCTGCCTGGGTGGGTATTCGCACTTTTTCCGTCTCTACTTTCAGATGCCGACCTTTCGGCTATTTGAGCTTTCAAGTTTTCATGGTGTATTTGCATATTTAATTCGTCATCCTTTAGTAAAAGTTCTCACAGAATTGCAAAATTGACAATTTTTAAAAAATACTTAAACATAAAAGTGATTTTGTAAGCAAAAGATCAACCTATCCAAATCTGTATGATCTTTTACTGTGTGTAACTCGTTCGTGACAGAGATATACCCATGTGTCATAATTTGGTTATAATGAATTAAAATCAAGCGATAGCAATTAACTATAATTGCTATCGCTTGAATTAACTACTTTGTAAAATATGTAAATAACTCATTTCTACAATCTATAGCTATTAACAAATTTTTTACAATCTATTGTTATTAACTAATTTCTAAAATCTATAACTATCGTATCGTGTCTGTTTTCACAAACTAATTGTTTTTTTATCCTATAATACTATATTATCCACATAGATAGGAATTATTGCACACCACATAAAGTACGGGCACGTTTATAGCTAAAAGCCATTTAATGCAAAAAAAATGTAGGCTAAATAATAATTAATTTTGAGATGGTTTATTAAAATCTGTAATTAAGAGTTGACATTTTGTGAACTTGACGTTTTAAGTTCTGGACAATTTGAAACCACTTGGCGTTTCATGATAAGACATTCTGGACTGGAGCAAAGCGCTTTACTCTAGAGTAGTTCATTATTACAGCGGCCATAAATTGTTGAAAACCTTTCGGTTTTCGGATTATTTTTAACTATTTAATACTTTAGAATCGTTACTTTTACGATCTTTAAAATATTTACAATTGCTTTTTACATTAAATGTATAAAATTTCAAATAGAGGGCTCGAAAATAATGCAATTATAAGATGATAAGGCTGCCTACACTTCATAAATATTTGTTAGACCTACTTAATAAATATTTGTTTATAAAAAATCTTTGGAATAACTTTGTGCACAATAAAGAGTAAAAATATTTGTGATTTTATTTAAATAATGCCTTAGATCTGTGACTAACTACTACTAATACAATTGACAGATATCTTTTATGTTTGACATTGACAGTGACACAAGTTTCAAGTCAACGTGCAGTGCGGGTTGAGCTGTTGATGAAACACTGGAAATTGACTACATACTAATATATTTCATATTACTGTGTCTTACACATCTCACAGTTATAGTTATTCAGCAACTCTCTTAAAATGTCGGAGCGGAAAGTTTTAAACGTTAGTATTCACTTGTATTGTAAAGAAAGGCGTATAATTTAATTATTATTATTTAATTACACTGATGATGATTTATTCTATTTTATTTCCACAGAAATACTATCCCCCGGACTTCGATCCGTCGAAGATACCCCGCATGAAATTGGCAAAAAATCGGCAATATACTGTTCGTCTTATGGCTCCATTCAATATGCGATGTGCTACTTGTGGGGAGTATATATACAAGGGAAAAAAATTCAACGCCAGGAAAGAAGACGTTGAAAACGAGGACTACCTAGGCATTAGGATATACAGGTTCTACATAAAGGTATATATTAGTATAACCAATTCAAAATTTTAAGAATTGAATATGGGTTTGTAATTATCAGGCCAATAATAATAACTATAAGATGGTAATTATAACTATATAATTAATAAAAAACTTACATAAAAAGTAATTAATAAGTTAAACAAAATATAATAAATCCATTTATCCAAATATTGGTTCTCAACCAACCAATTGTATTTCAGTAACTAAGGCTAGTTGTTGTTAAATGTTTCAGTGCACAAGATGCCTCCAGGAGATTTCATTTAAAACAGATCCGAAGAACACAGATTATGAAATAGAAGCTGGTGCAACTAGAAATTTCATGGCACTGAAGTTAGCTGAAGAACAGGCTAAAAGAGAAGAAGAGGAACAAAAGGAAGAAGAAGCAAATAACCCTATGAAACTATTAGGTAAATAACAGAGCTATTTACTAAAGTTATATTCTGTGATTCTAGGTAAGTTTAACAATGAGAATCTAATCGGAACACATGCTTATTTTGTATGTCTTTATGATTCATAAATATATACATAAGAGTAATAAACATATACATTTGTATTTGTTTATTACTCTTTCACGCTAGATCAGCTGAACATTGATAGTCTGGAATAAGTTACATTTTTGTCCTAAAAAAATTCTTAGGATTACTGTGGCTATAATTGACACTATTATTTGCCTAGTTAAGCTTTCAGAAAATAAAGACTTTCTGGGATAATAATAATTCCTTAGGGATGAGATATAAAGTAAATATGTTGCAGGGATAGTGACAGGGGGGAAGCTAGTAATGAATTTTTGCATCTTGCACCTGCAATTCATTTCTAACATTTCAAGCCCATTGAAATGATCTCAATCTAAATTACAATTATATTTAATTAAATTATCAACTGTATATTGTTAATTAATATCTATAAACATACATTGCAGCAGTAATAAAGCAAACATGAATGGGTTACTCATCAAATGTCTTCTTTAGTAATAATATGACAAATTGAGAAATTGTCATTGATGACATGAAAGTTGAACAAGTGAAAGAGTTGGAAAAAAGCTGGGAAGTATGAAGAGGACATTGAACGGAGAACTAAAGCTGGAAATAGTGTCAATGGAGCCTTACATGCTTTAATGGGCATCCAAAATGTGTCAAAAAAGGCTCGACTGGCTGTTCATAGTGGAATGTTGGTTCCAACATTGCCATTAGGTAGTGAATGTTGGGTATGGCAGAAGAAGCACGCAAGTTGAATAAATGCTGTTGAAGTGAGAGCTTTGAAGTCTGTATGGTATGAGTTTGAGAGAAAAGGAATAGTGTAATAAAAAATTGATGTGGAGCAAAAGATGATGTTGTGACAACAATAGAGACAGGAATGTTTAGATGATTTGGACATGCATAAAGGATGAATGAAAATAGAATGACTGCACAAATATATAGAGTGGATTTGAATGGACCCTTCCGTGATTGGTATATAGGACAACTGAAGCAAACATATGTTAATCAGGCAGAAGAGGAATTAAAAAAGAGCCAGGTCAGAAGTACCAAGAATAAGCAAATGTGTTTAAAAGGACCAATGTGAGTTAGGGAAGCAAGAGAGGTTTGCCAAAATCCTAACAAGTGGAGAACCATAATCTGTGCCTAACCCAATGAGACACAGGTGTGATGTTTGTATGTAATAAAGCAAATTCATGCATTTGCTGATTGACTGTTTCAGGGGTTCACGTTGCTGGGCTGTATGCCTGTTGCTATGATGCAGCTATCCAGCTTTGATTACTACTAATATTAAGTTAAACACTTATATCTATATATATAACAAAGAATCCCTATTTTCCTTGGTCATGCCATCGCTTGTGAATGGTGTCACCAATTTTTTAATTTATTTTTGTGTTTATTGTCAGAGCATGGTTCTTATGAAAGAAATTAATGGCAAAATTGCGCAAAAAGTTCTAAAATTTAAAATACTTATCTATATTAAAAAAGTAATCCCTATTACCTTCATTCACACCATCAGTATAATAATAGATTAAATATACCAATTAAAATTAAATAGTTATTGTTAAGACAGGTCAATGTCTGTCGGGTCAGCTAGTTACATTTAGTATTCATTTTGGGAACATGCTTTTGAAATTATAATATCTTTATATAATAATATGCAATAACTAAACATTGTAGGTATGTTAAAGATAACCAGGATATTTACATCTACATAAGGATACAAATTTCAGAAAAATATATACTAATATTTTACAGAAACCAAGTAACCTGTAAGTAAATCATTCGAAATTTTATCATGCTAATGAGGATTTTTCTTTAAAATGTGCAAGTGCAAGTGCAAGTTTACTTTAGTGAACTATTTTAATATTTTCCAATACTTTACCAGTCCACATTTTTATCTGGGTATATCTTTGAAAATTACAGCAATTTCTCAAATGCCATGGCTTTTAATAACATGGCCTTTAGATTTATTCTGTACTTTTTGCATGAAGGGTAAGGGCATACAATCAGATTTTTACTATTTTGAATTTACATATAATATTAGAATATATTATTACTGAAATAAATTTATATGTGGCAAAGGATCCCTCTAGAATCTTTAGAAAATTATTATACCCTAATTTTAGGAGCTACAATCTGAAAAATATATTTAATTTCCCAGTTATTATGAAACACTATCATATTTTTTGCAATCTTTTATTAAAATATATTAATCTAAAAGTTTTATGATAGGCAATACCGCTGGTTTAAAGAACTTTTTTATTTTTGCAAAATTCCAAGTTCAATGGTATTGACTTATGATGCAATTGCTAAAAGTTAATTTTACTTTCACCTCCTTAATTTCAGAATACAGAACAGAACAGTCGAGGCAAGAGATAGAACTGCTGGAGAGCCTGGAAGAGTTGAAGGAGCTGAACCGGCGCCAGCGCACTGTGGACTACGAGGGCATGCTCAAACAGTACCAGCCGGAGACGGCCGACGAGCGGCGCGCCAGGGAAGAGAAGGAAGACAATGAATTCATTAAGTAAGTTATTTTCAGATACTACTCAGTTATACTCTTTTATTTTTTATTGGAATTATGATATTTGGCATCATCATTTGTTATTAAGATTACATTAGAAAGGTTTTACATTCAAAGTATATTATATTAACCTGAGACATTAAGTCAAGTTAATCACTAAAATAAATGTTTGTATGACATCAATCAAACTATCTTATGTCTGTCAGTCATATGAACATATATGTATACTCATTTGCAAAAAAACGGGCGGTTTTGATTTTAATTCTTCTTTAAAAAATACGGTACCAAAACGATTTTAATCATTTGTACATGTTACTGCCCGTTTTTAAAAAATGCCGTGGTGTTTAAAACAGTACGTTCTAAATTTAAATTTTCGTTTGATGCTCGTTTTTACAGAAAACCACTTTTTATCCTACATTTTTGGTGCGAAGTTCCAAAAGAGAATATTGGTTTTCATAACACTTAGTCAATTTTTATGAATTTATTTCATATTCTTAATTGTCAAAGCTTCATTTATTGTTGTTTAGCTGTCTAATAACACCTACTGCTGGAATAGGCCTTCCCAGGAAATCGGGATTTAGCCAATAATTGCCGTGCTGGGTAGGCGTGGTGACAATCGAAAAGCGTAGCTTCGCGATGGGAATGATGCTGCCCATTTCCACCCTGTTGCATTTGAGTTACCCTGTTTCGGATGGATATACCTCCACCTGTCGGTTCCGGTACCTCAGTCGTCTTCTATGACACCCGGTACCTAGTAATATTCTACTTTTGTTCATTAATAATATATTTCAGTATCATCAGTTCAGTAATATTCATTTTGTTCGTGTTTGTTTTTTCTTGGATATAATATAAATAATACAAAGATGTGCAATATAATTTATTAATATTATATTTTGGAAACATCGCGACATTTGGCCTTTTGAGGATTGTTTACATTGAGAATATCCTCTTATGTTAGGCGATCTATTTGTCGCTTAAAAATTTATACATTTATATTGGGAGGTAAAATAATTACTCCAGGCTCCACTGAAAATGAAAGGGTCGTCTCAACCCATCATATAGCTCACGTTCTGACTGAAAAGCAATGGTACTTGTACAAGACCGTTAGCCAGTTACATGGTTGTACTGCAGTGCCGATGTAGCCCTATGTTGCATATATTCCTACAGTCACAGACAAACTGCATTCAACACTTAACCAAAAGAGTTAATTTCTTTGGATGACAGATTTCCGTGAATATCCACCACTCTTACTGATACTGCAAAAGGTAGTGTCCTAATAAGTTCTGTCGGCGATTGAATCGGGTGGAAGATGTCACTTAGCATCCATTAGTGTCCGAATCTCGAATTGATATATTTTCGTGATCGAATCGAATGAAGAGATCCGAAGAAGAACAAAAGTTGTCGACTCGACACAGCTCACTGAACGAACCGATGACCGATGGACGAACGACCTGGTGATGGTTTATTTCGCACGTTGTGGAGGAAGTCCAGCAGTGGTCGTATGAAGATGACGATTAATCGGTATTTGCCGAATAATATTAGGCACTTATCATCATTATATCATATAATTGTTTATTCTGCAGTGTAGTATATTTATAAATGGATAAAGGCAATGCACTTACGACCTGTCTAGTTTATTGATTAAAATCAACGGTTGAGTTGGAAGGGTTATGAGCAGTCCTTTTAGTATTACAATGTAAAAAGAAGAAGGATATTTGCACATAAAAGTTTGCGATTACTTTCAATGTTAGTTTCCATTTAAAGATTTAAAAAAAGATATTAATATATTTATTGTAATTTTCTTTTTTATAAAAATAAGTAGTAATAATAAAAGGTTAAATATATGTTTTTCAAAGAAAATTTAGATTGTAAAATAATATTTTTTAATCATACAGCATCTCATTTTGATCTGACTCCGTCATAAGTGGCTTAACGCACTTGTGTTATGTAAGATTACCGGAAGTTCATTGACTATTCTAACTTTGAGGAAAGATATCATATCAAAGCATGCAGATTTGATATGATATCGCAGAGATAGCACGGCAAGGATAATTTTGCTGACCAACCGGCGTGGAAATCCAACGGATCTGCTGCTGCTCAGAAGCGTTAAAAGTTTGCTGCCAGCCCAGGCCCAACAAACAACGCTACTATAATAAAAAAAACATGCGGACTACGAACTGCCTCTAGAACCGTTCCACAAAGGGGAAATCAGCGTCTTTGGGGGGGGGGGTTGATAATGACTGGGATTATAAAGCCTTTAATCCCGTAATTAACCATGGACGCAAATTATATTTTATTTATTTACTTTACTATACTACTGCACATAAAGTTCATCGAGTTAATGGCTACTCTCCGAAGAGGTTAGTTTGGCCTGCTGGCTCCCTGTCTTAAATTAGTCAGCTATCTCCCGAGACAGTGCCAGGGACATAAGGTAGCCGCTATTGAAGATTGGGATAGGTTACCGTAAGAAATGCTGGATCACTTGATCCTCCGTATCCCCCGTATACACCGGGTGTAGAGAAGTAATTTTCTGTTAAATAAAAATCTTTTAATATACAATAACTATAAGATAAAATAAAGAATAACTATGGGAAATCTTATTCATAGTTATAAAAAATAAAAACATTTAGAATTATTTCAGCTATTGCTTGGGATTGTAAACTCTTGTGTGTGCGATGTGTTGTTGTCTCGTATAGTGGCGGAATAACAGGGGACGGAAGAGCCGCCCCGCCACTGGCACCGGTTTTGGGGGGCACACATACGCCTTCGCGTTCCCTTAATCAAATCCTGAACAAGCCTTTGAAAATATACTTAGTATCTACATAATTTCAATAAGATCAAAACACTTCTATCTAGACTTTTAGCGCGGTAATATTTTTTTTAGATTCTGTAAGCCTCTAATACTCAATAATTCTTGTCTTTGTACCGTGTACTTGACTAAACTCAAACTGAACAAAAAGCTTTAAAACTATGGTTTTAAAGCTGGGGATCCTCATTCGGCTTTGCCGCTCCGCGCCTCTGATGGGCTTAGTCAGACTAGTCTCGTAATTTCTTACATTCATTGTTTTATTCATGAAAATACAAGGATGGTGGGGACTGGTGGCCGAAGCACTCGGGTTATTTTACGTTAGCTTAATACTTGTAAGTGAACCTGATATAGTATTTACATAGGTAAAGCGTAGTTAATCTTCACAAAATCAATAGTTACTGCAACGACCAGCCATCGCGGTCCAGTTCCTAGACCCAGTAAGGCTAATATATGTGCATGCTACTTAGGTTTCTGTGTTTTTGCGTACTCAATACAAACTCGTAGAAACAAAAAACATCTCTGTCAAGTTAAGTAAACATGTTGCAGAGAAATCAATTGACTGAATCAGAATTGACTTAATTTTAAAATATATGACATTAATCTAAGTTGTTTATTTTGTTCTTTATTCGAGACTAGATTAAAACAAAAATTGAGAGTTCACAAGAACTTGTCTGGGCTTATTTATCTTTCGTTGTATATATATGTATATTTTATTTGTTATCCGTGTGCAATTAGCATATATTTATGTTATATTTTCAGATCTATAAAATTCGGTGCATCCTTATCGAATAAAGTTGTTGCCGAAGAAATAATAGAAGATGTGCAAGAAGATGAACCGCCTGTGAAGTCGTCGAAGATCGAATTAATTCCACCTAAAACTACAGAGACAAAGAGAAAACAAACATGGGATCGAAGTATAGGGGTGCTGGCTAAGAAACCTTTGATAAACAACCTCGTGAAGAAAAAGGTTGAGACACCAAGTAGTTCTAATAACAAGCCCACCAACGACTCTAAAGCGTCTCCAGATGTAGGTGGTAAAAGTGAAACGCCTGTACCAACAGGATTATCTTTGTTGGCGAACTATTCGGGAAGTGACAGTGATTCTCAATGAGTTGCTACGTTTGGTACAGATCCTATGTATTTTTATACGACACACATGGTAATGTAATAAATTTATTTGTTTTAATTCTTTTTATTTGATTGTTAACATAGCAGCAATTTCCATATTATGTCCTGATGGAGCAGATGGTAGTTAGCGTATCTTGTGTGTTATCAAGGGTCGTAGTTTCAAATATTTATATGATGATATTTCTGTTTGTTTCGTGTCTGGGTGTTAAATCTATGTATTTAAGTAGTATTTTTGTGATTCCTCTGTAGTCTGGCGTCCGTAACACAAATGCTTTAAGCAACTTTCACGGAGTCGGGCCAATGTTTGAGATATTGTAGGAATAAAAATTTTAAAGTATATTTTTCTGACTGTGATTTTTAAAAAACACATAGCAATGCGTGTCCCATTTTGTAAGTAAATGGTCGAATGCTACGAAATTTATAATACGAAGCTAAATGGATAATTATTCTGTAAACGGTATATCCAACGTACACTAGGTATACCCATAGATTCCATAGGACAATCCACAGACTCAAATAATTAGCATAAAAGACCATCGTTCGTTTCTACTTACTTTTTGCTATAAACGTATATATCATGTATTATTGCAATTCAAGTTTTGTTTTTTCAAGTAATGAAAACATTGTATAATAAGCTTGTTTATTGAAATTTATCATCATCATATCAGCCATTGGAAGTCTACTGCTGGACATAGGCGGCCCTAAGACTGGGGGAATTTTGCCAGTAATTGCCGTGCTGGGCAAGCATGTTGGCAATCGCATAACGCAGCTTTCGCGACGGGGATGCGGCTGCCCATCCCCCCCTCGTGAATTTGATGCTACACTGTTGCGGATGGGTATACCGCTATCTGTCGGTTCTCGTACCTTAGCTGCCTCTTACAACACCTGGTATAGTGGGGGCTTCTATTTATTAACTACGATATGAATACTACCTGTCGACTCATCTACCTTTAACATAATGATGTTATCAGATAAGGTAGACCTCTTTCTAACTTCGTCTGCACTGGTATCTCACTCTCACCTATTTCTACCGTCAAATAGCAGTGTTCGCATTGCTGCGTTCTAGTTTGAAGGGTGAGAGAGGCAGTGAAATTGCTGGGTAAATGTGTTACATATCTTCAATTCACAGATTTGGCTATACGCTAGTGATATCTTCATGATGACAAGAGCGTTATATTATAGTCTACGGTCACGTTTACCATCAAGTGGACCGTCTGCTTGTTGTTGTTGACTTTACAATATGTCTTTAAATACATAACTACAACAATTACGCATCAGACACATGAGTGCACATGATTTTTCGTATCCACATAATCGAATTTAATATCTATACTAGGTATAATTTACCGTTAATGGATGAGAAAGTAACCTAGCGTATTTTTTTTTACGAGAATGACCGATATGGAACCTTAGCGTATGAGGCGCAGACTAAAGATGGCATATTTAATTAATTTATTGTTCAGCTTTACGACTAGCATCCGTCAATACTCTAAACTGTCCTGATAGGTGGTTACCTCTTACAAAATATTCTAGGGTTATAAATTAGAGCCTTTACGACATAATGTTCACTTCAGTAGCCAGCGCTAGTCCTGCTTAGGTATAGTCACTACTCAGGTATCTTAGTAGTGGTAAGTGTGAAATGGCCACTCCTCTCAATCTTGATTATTAAAATCTTCAACTTTACGGTTCTAATTGATCTAAAATCGATTTGACGCTCAATTAACGCCCTACGATAACCTGTTTTGTATCTGGGAGACTGAAAAAATTGTTCGTACAATTAAATCTGATGCTGTGGGACTAGTATTTAGCTTGGTTGTCACTATCCTCCACCATATTGCTGACTTATCCCTTGGCTCGAACACTTTCACACAATGTTAACATGTTACAGCTCCAAAACCTCTAATACCCTAACCGATGTCTATACTTTTTCTTCTCCCTTATTTACCACCAGTTTAATGTCTTTGTTAATCATTACAGGCAACAGTTCCAACCTGGTACTGTACTGGACAGAAATCTGACTTGAAAAGAGCCCTGCACAGTGACTCACTCGAAGTGGTGGTGTCTTGATGACATGGCTGAGACTATTTTAAATCGATATTTCACAGTGTTAAATCTCCTTGATTTAACAATGCCTTTATCCTAGATTTGTTGATTTCGGCATCTTTTTAGATACGATATTTGGATACATTTGGAAATATATTTGTTTTTTTTTTGGTTTAAACTAATGCTAGAGTACTCGACGTCAATTCCAGCGCCAATGAAGGGATGGGCAAGGGTTCGCGGGATCGTTGCGGAGGGCTTTAACTTGAAGGCGGCTCTGAAGTTCCGGGCCTTGGCTGGAGTGACCGTCCTTGGGGACAGTAACTTGTTTATGATTGTTAGAAATGACAATAAGGGAGCGACTTAGGGATGCATTTATAGAAATTATGCTATCGGGCGGTAATGGAAAAATACCTATGTTTTATAATAATCAAAAATATTCTCAAAGAAACTAAAACCTATGCCGGGGTAAATAAATATAGGAGGTATTTAATTTTTAATATCAAAGAAACCAAAGACACAGGAATCTCACATGAACATACACTTGCGCGATCGAACTTTATACCCTAAGACACTTCTGGCTGACTATTGGAAGTAATGTGTCTTTCTACGGGATGTGTGCATTGCCTTCGTAGAATAGGGCCGATCGTGCTCTTCTAAAATATTTGTGTTTGTTCTGTTTGGGTCAGTATATTTGTGATTCCTCTGTTGTCTAGCGTCCGTAACACAGCTGCTTTAAGCGACTAATGTATTAACATTTAGTATATGAGATTATATTTAGGGCGTAACTGAAAATCCCTAAGACCGGTGAGTACGAATAATTCACACATCTCATACTTGACCAGACTCCCAGATTAATCTCTTAGAACACTTGTGTTGTGTGTGTGTTGATAACAGAGGGACCGCAAATACACTTAAATTTATATGATGGCTGAGATAGTAGCGATCCTATCTTATGCGCCAAGGGTTATGGGTACGATCTCTGCACAGGACAAATATCTTTCTAAAGACTCCATATACATGATGCGTTTGTTCTGTATCTAGGTGTTAAATATACTATTAATAATCGGGCCAACGCACCGGTAGACATACGCGGTAACCTATGGGCTTATGAGTAAAACTCCCCTTTGACTCTTCAAAAGTGAATTGGCATGCTGTTCATCTCCGCCTTGATCCATTTGAGCTACGCTGATGCGACCGGTCGGTTCTGGTACCTCAGATGCCTTTTCCACATCTGGTATCTTAGAAGGTACTTCCGGTAACCCCCTTTTTTACATATGTATCATTCGTTAGTTCGGAATAAATATTTAGTAGAAACTACGCGCGGTCTACGTTAGAAACGTACATTACAGATCCTCAGTCCCCTGTTCCTAAGGGATTAGATACACGTAATTAAAACGTTAAAAGTGGCTAATTCTCCCATATGTCTCTTAAATCCTCGCCAGCCGATTAAGGCGGGTGACACTTGTCTAAATCAGTATGGGAAGGCAAAAAACGTTGCGTTATTGTATGGGAGCGGTAATGAAAAAGATTACGGCGGAATGACGGCAATCGGCTTACGGTGGAAGGTTACGGATTCCACCGCGCGCCCTTTGTTGCTAACATCCATTTATTAAGGTGTCGAGTGCATTCACGCGGCCAGTTTACGCGGCGCTTTCTTTTTGTGTCGCGTTGCTCTATTTTTATACAGGTCGATTCGATTTTTGGATTCTGTTACTTTTCACTTTTTTACTTTCCAATGATGGTATTAGTAACAATGGATTAGTCACCCTGCACACTAAGGTAATAATATAGGCTGATTCTTTTAACAACAGTAGAGATGCGCTTCGTGCTAGAGCAAGGTGGAACTAAAGGGCTATCTCTGAACTCGATTCAATTTATTTATACTAGTGCTTGCTGTCCCGGCAAACGTTGTTCTGCCATATAAATTATATAAAATGATTGAATACCTAAAACAACTATTAAAAAATAGGGGTTAATGAGAGAATGGTGAAAATTTAGGATTGTACGTATTTTAATGGCACATTACAAAAAAAAACAAAAAAAATTAGGGATGGATAACCCTTATCACTTAGGGGTATGGTCAAGCTAACACCATGACACGAGCATTTTATATATTAGATTATAAAGAGTAAAAATTTCCTCATATTGCCACGGGAAGGTGATAGATGGTGATAGAAGGTGGTGGATACGCGAGTGAAGCCGTGGAGCGCTGCTAGTTCATAGAGTAGATTTGCATTAAAAGTGTAATTTTAACAGAAAAAGGCTAAATTAAACGCTAGTACATTGATTTTACACGAAATGATGTACCTAAAGTTGCTTAAACATAACAAAGAAAGCATGACAACCGTTTTGTTATGCAACAACTTTCCGGTCGTTATCAAAAGAGCCAACGTATATTTTTGACCTATTTCTCAAGTGACGGACGAACATTTCTTATCATTGAAGTAAAAAATCTATTTACATTAAAAATAATAATACTTTTCTCCGCTACAAATTACTTAATACTATTACATATTAAACGCCTTTCAACTTCATTCTGAACTTAAAACTATCCGAAGTCAATTTTATGGGTGGGTAATAAAATTTACTTTGTATGAAATTACGACCAATGTAAGTGCACCCTGTAGGTACAAGTTTTTATGAATCTCGCAGTTAACGGAGGTTACCTGCTTTTTTCTATTATCAAATTAATTGATTGGAAAAAGCCCAATAAAAACTTCGACGAACGGTCCCTTCGATGATGACAATGAAAACGTACTGTCATTTCAACATGCAACACACGACAACAACCTGTCGAGTGTTTTTATTACTTTGTATTAAATGTCTATTCAAGCTACGACGTTTATTAAGTACTTCTGAAGTTGCTAGAAGGAAACAATCCTCATCATCATCATACCAACTATTAAAAGTGCACTGTGTGGACATAGGCCACCCCAAGAATGGGGTTACGTTACCCATAATTGTCGCGCTGGGCAAGAGTGTTAGCAATCGCAGAGCGCAGCTTTCGTGACGGGGAAGCTGCTGCCCATCCCCGCCCTGTAGATTCGAACTGACTTTTTTGCATGGATCTATCGCCATCTCTCGGTTCTGGTACCTAAGTCGCCTCTTACGGCACTTGGTACAGCCGCAAGGAAACAATAGATTGTAGTAATTATTCCATGGTATTGTTACACATATAACCGATCAGAAGTTCATATGGAACATCGACTAGTTTGTGTAGTAGGCGATAAATATGTACATATTTTGAATCTTATATATATATATATATATATATATATATCCTGTCTTGCGCTTCAAAAGTAGGTTCGATTCCCACCCAGGAAAAATATTTATATGATGATATTTATGTTTGTTGTGTAATTAAGTAGTATAATATTTGTGATTACTCTGTTGTCTGATCTCCGTAACACAAGTGCTTTAAAGACATACACTGAATCAGGTCCATATATAAGATGTGGGAATTTATTTATTATATTAATGTATTTAATTAAAGGAAATGGCATATTAAGTGAACTATATATAAACATATTATATATATAGTATATATAACTATTAAACACGAATTGTAAACTTTAATTAAGCATGTGTTAAAGATAATTATTTGCACTACTAAATATTTATCATCAGTTTTACTGTTTCCTGTAAGGTACTTTAAAAACACATGCATGCATTTAATTGAGATAGAAAAAGGCACACAACGTCGCAAAGGAGATCGGTTACATGTGTGTACGAACGTATTCGCTAAGTTGTTTTTCCACGCCCTCTATTTTCTTATTACAAAGCTAAAAGGTTCGGACTACGCCCACTCAGCCAACAAATTAGCAAATTAATATCTCTACAAGCGAGGCGGTACCTGCGGATTCCTGCAACCCGGGCCAAACAAAATGCACATATCTCACGGTATTCAGACAAATACGGCTCGTATCCCGATTTTTTTCATCGACATAAATATTGTTTTTTCATAGATGTAACGGCTTCGAACCGACGCGCCGATGCTCGGTTCTTAGAAGCGGAGTTGTCGCGGCGCCGGCCGTGGCGAGCTACACTAATAAATAAAAGGCTGCTCGGGATATTATGTTACGTGTCGGGGTGTTTTTTGGGCGAGAGCGAGTGTGGCTGGTGGTCGGCCGCTTTGGCCACTCGAACTCATGCGATGGGGCGGATTTCACCAGACACCAGTGAAAGGAGATCGCACTCGCTTCGGCTCCATTGGCCGGACTAAATATATCTATAAGAAGTTTTGTTTTTTGGGAAATCCATCTAGTACATTTTTATGACAATCGACTTAGCCGAGATTTTCAAGTCGGTTCACCGAGCGTTGATCGCTATTTGAAATAGTTACCAGTACAAAAAACGAGCACAGAGGAAAATGATATGTAATAAAATACTATTAATGTTACGGTGCTATTTTAATTGTTACGTTCAATACATGTACTGAAATAGTATCAAAAGGTTATTTCAGTGGCAGCTTCGATATCTTTCGGACAAACAGGAAAATTTCCAGACGGCGGTTTAATTAGTACGCTACATGAAGCTGCTTTTATAATTTGTAGCTCACTAATTATAGATAACATGTCCCATGTACCTATTATGTAATACGCATAATGGTCCTGGGTCTTGGCATCTTACTGGGAGACGAGCTCCGATTAATCGTTTTTTGATATTTATATAATAAATATCGTACCTCGTCTCGTAAAGTACCAGCAGAGTAGAATAGTACCTCCCACTGTACCAGATAAGAGACGACAAAGGTACCAGAATCGACAGATGGCGGTATAACAGCATACCCGTCGCAAAATCTGCGATTGCCAATACGCTTGCCCAGCGCGGCAGTTATGGGCCAAATTCCCCCTTTCTTGGGGAAGCCTATGTCTAGTAATGGACTTCCGATGACTAATATGATGTTGATGATTATAAATATTTAGTCATATAAGTTTTTATGATTTAAGAAAGATATAATTGTTTGTTTGCTTGTAATGTTATGGTTTAACATAAAAACTACTAGACCCATTTATAAAATTACTTTTACAGAGCTCTACCTTTATGCAATAAAGACTATGTTATTTTTTAAAAAAAATAAGACTATGTAAACAGCCTTTTGTATTTTTGTACGTTTGTAACAATTAAATTCAGAAATTACTGCACTCATGCCGTAAACTCTTTCAGGTATAGAATATTAGAATATCAGCAAGTGACAGGTAACTTATTGTATCCCCATTGTCACGGGAAAGATTAATTATCTTTCCAGTGAGTGAAACAGAGGAGCGTTGCTATATATAATATGTTTTTACATAGTTTTATTCACTTTGGTAATTATATTTAAAAATGTATTTTTCGCTTTATCGAACAACGAAATTAATTGTATCGCCGTACAAGAAATCTCTATGTTCATAATAGACAAAACATTCAGTTGCTCTACACGCTTCACGCCACACATTCAAACAAATCTACATTTCTACTCTGAAATTAAAATAACCAGTTACATTGATGTCAGTCAGGACAATTACCATCAGCAGATAGACATTTCACTCCTCGCCATAGCTCGTTTTCATTGTGCGGTTTTTTAGATAAACGGCTGAACCGAATTGCATCGCATAAACGATATATACATATATGTACACATTTTTATTACGAGGTGTATACGGACGAACATTCCGAGCCGCAAGGCCAGTTCTTTAGCACTGATGGATAATTTTATTAAACAACCGCGGTTCCGATGCATAGTTTATGGCGAATGGTCACTTATTGCACAACAGTCGTGTGGACCGGACGTCTCTCGGTAACCCACATGATTGATTAAAAGACCGCAGGTTATTCATCTTAGAATAAATAAAGTTGTTAATGGAGGTGGCTCAGTAGTAATTGGACCTTAAAATTCCTTCAATAAACTCACACACGCCCACTGATACTCTCGCGCCCATCTTAGGTAGAGCCTTGTTTGAGCTGTGGTATCTTCCACATTCCTTTGTAATCAGTTACCCTGGACTGCTCATTTGATCCCCAATCTTATAAAAATAAATCTTGCCTATCTTGTTTCAAATTGAATTAATAAATTAGATTTGTTGTCCGTCTAAAACAATACAATGTCAAATACGACAAGAATTAGCATATTCGATTAATTGCGATAAATTTAGAATAATGCACCTTTCTAATCAGTGTATTGCATACATTTATCAAAATGACAGTCATTGAAAGTCCACTGCTGGTCATAGGCCTTACCAAAAAAAGAGCCATTTTGCCCATAGTTGCCACACTGGGCAAGCGTGTTGGCAACGCAGAGCGCAACTTTCGCGGCGGGGAAGGTGCTGCCCATCCCCAACCTGTGCATTTGAGCTACACTGTTTCGGATGGATATACCACCATCTGTCGGTTCTGGTACCTAAGTCGCTTTTTACGACACCTGGTACAGAAGGAGGTACTATTCTACTCTGCCGGTACCTTACGGCCTGCATACATTAACGGACTTAATAAGTGTATTCTGAAATTTAACAACACTAGCGGGCAAATACAGCATCAGTCTTTAATTTGAACTTTGATATACATTCATACAATAATGAATAGACATAACCAATAATAGTTTTTAGTTTATAAGAAAATAAAATCTATAATTAATAGCACTAGACCGGATTTAACACTTATGTATTTTTACATGGTCTTTTACTTCTGTCATCTTGTGCCCATGACTCTAGTAAATACGACTTCTCATTAATCAATATGTCTACATTAATAGATTATAGTGCAATACGTAGGTACATTACTAGTAGGTACATTTACTTATTCTAGGTAATGTACTAAAAGTGTTGGTTACACCAAGTATAATCGTGCGCAGTGTAATGTTTCTAATTAAAGCGTACAGAAAAATTGGTAAATCGAGTATATAAATTTGATATCAAGTCTTTTTTATATTACTTCTGATTTAAGAAAAATAAATTATATTTTTTTTATATATTTATTATATATTCTGATTATGTGCTATATTAATTTATATAATAGATCTGTCAAACTGTTTGCTGGTACCTTTCTGGTGGCTTCTATAATGCACCTGGGAATCAGTATCATTAATGGAATTAAGTACGTAAATTCTGTTATATTTTTTTTATATATTATTGTTGACGCTTGTAATTGGCCTTAAATAAAGAACATTTCAATTTTATTTGTAATTTTGTTAATTTTGACAGATTCAAAATTGTTGTCACTAGCCTACCTACAGGATTTGACCCCCCAGTCAAGACATAGGTCGCACACACGCGCGCCGCGGTATGCGACGGCACAACGAGGAGCACACTTCTCGGTCTCTCGGAATATGTTCCATTCATAATTTTAACAACCACTCATTATGCTTTGCCGGAGCGAGATGGCGAACCAAGCCCGGGGGGACTTGTAAAAAATACCTCGAGACCTCACATTTTGCGGTCCCTTTATACTCAATAAAATGATATCTACTTTAAAACGCTATCGTAAATGTACAACAAGCATGTTTTATTTATGCAATATATATTTGGAGGAACAGTATATCGGCCATTTTTGTGAGATGAGATAATACGATGATATGAACTCGGGTAGATTTGTTTCTCGAGTCGTGTTATTACCCGGGGCACCGTTATCGTGTCATTATGAACAACTTCGTGTGCGGTTTATTCATTAAATCTGGTCTTCAAACACAGGAGCACAAAGGAACCGGACAATTTCTATGGCTAAGTACTCAATGCACCCGTATTGATGCTTAATAATTATTTTATTTCGACAGCTATTTTAGATGAAGCTCTTGCATACGTTTAATCTCTTTGTCGTTTCGTATCATAACACAAGTTACTTCTTATTACTCGAATTGAATATCAGCATACGTCGTTTGTGAGAATGAATCCTTGTGACCTATACAGCCATTATTTATTGTATAGAAAATACTGACGTATACAATGTATTGCTATTTTAGATTAAGCTCCTGCATACCATTGATTGCTTTGTCGTTCCGTATCATAACACAAGTTACTTCTTATTACCCGAATTGAATATCAACATACGTCGTTTGTGAGAATGAATGCTAGTGACCTATACAGCAATAATAATAATAATAATATACTCTTTATTGTACACCAATGAAAACAACACAAGAACATCACAAAAACATGGAATAGTAGGAACAAGAGGTGACCTTATCGCTAAATGCAATTCCTTACAGGCAACCTTTTGATATAAAAAATGCATATAGTATGCATTTAGTACATACATAGAAAAAATATACATATAATACACATACATTCAAATACATATTAAAGATAAAGTTACAGAACAAGGAAAGTGACAGAATCAAAAAGCAAAATCGAAGTGGCAGATAATTCTTCTTCACCATTCTCTTAAAAATAGAAAGAGAACGAGCAGATCTCACTTCAAGGAGGGGCGCATTCCACAAACGAATAGCTTGAATTGTAAAGGATTTGCTATAGAAGCTTGTGGAATACAGAGGCATTTTGAGTGATAAATTCTCTGACGATCTTAGGGATATGTCATGGCTGTCCCCAAGGAACACAAAGCGACTATCAAGATAAGTAGGAGGGAAAGGATAGAACAATAGCTTGTATAGCAAAGAGACGACATGAGCGTTCCTGAAAAGTCGAATAGGTAGTCATTTGAGCTTAGTACGAAAGATGGACACATGATCAAACTTACGTAACCTGAAAATGAATCTTATACAGAAGTTTTGAAGACGCTCAAGCTTCTCAAGTTGATCCTCTGTAAGGTCTAGATAACTGGCATCGGCATAATCAGGGCCTGGTAGAAGTAGGAATTAAACAAGCGTTATTTTGGTTGCAAAAAGAAGAAAGTTTCGCAACCGCCTTAAAGAAGCTGCAGAGGCATATAGTCTTCGACTAACATCCTTTAACTGTGCAGTCCAGGACAAGTAACTGTCCATAAGTATTCCCAAATTTTTAACTGTTCTACTGTATTGAATAGAAATACTATTGAAATTAATCTGCGGTAGAGTAAACCAAAAAATTTTTGAACTCATCCTGGAGCTACCCACTACAATTATTTGTGCTTTACTAGGGTTAACTTTAAGCCCACATCTTTCACTCCAATCATCACTCGACTCATTACTCGACTTGAATATCAATATACGCCTTTGTGAGAATAAATACGGTACACTACTTACTTATGACCTATACAATAATTGTTTATTCTGTATAATATACTGCCGTATACAATGTATTATGGAAATCGAATTGAGTACTTAAACCCGATAGTATTGCAATGTGCAGATAGACAATGAAGAGTAGTGATGAATATTCAGAACGTGTGCAGCATCAGGTTCACGGAGCGCCTGAGAAACTGCCCATTAAAGTTATGACAGGCCATCTACATTCCTGAACAACAAAGCCGACCTACGATTAAAATAACACCTTCTTCGTAGAACGTATATCCATTTTACTCCACAAGGGTCCGTAACGTTTCCGCTGGGGTCTCATGGTACCTTTTTTCCGAGCACCGTTGAAAAAACTTGGCGTCCCATTAACAATAAGATCAAAACTAGCCGCGCGGCACAATGGGCGAGCGCCGGCCGCAGCCTCCGACGCGGCGGACACTTCCAGGAATCATGCCCTTTAAAAAGATACAACTCATGTTGGGCGTGTGATAGTTGGCGAACTCGCATTCCTGGCCGACTGCGGCGTCCTTGCGCCCTGGGCGCCGCCATTGGACGCCCTACCTACCCCTGCTCTCCAACTCAAGCACTTCTATCCCGAACTATACTCATTAAGTCGCTAATATTCCGATGATTCTAAGAAAAACTTGTAACATTTCGTTATTGACATTCAAAATGTTTAAAATAAAAAATGCGAGTCTGCAACTGACACGGTAATGCGATATGCTTTGGTAAAAAATATTTCGGATGACATCGACAAAAATTGCAATATCAGATATAAATAGAAGAATCTTTAGAAACCTATCAACTGCTATTATGCAACGCGGTTAGTCACATTGTCGTGTTTGACGTAAAAAATTACAACAATTATACTATAGTAAAAGCACGATTTGAAGGATCCATTAATGAATGCCACCGGGATCGCTCCCACGCTCGATTGTCCTTCAGGACGTTTGCGAAATCAAAGAATGAGGGCTATAGAAGGACATTAAGTACCCTCTGGTCCTTCAAGTATGTACTTTTTATTTTCGCTTTTATTTAAATTCTTTGCTTGACAATTAATTTTACAGGGGCAATTGTGTTGAAGTTTAATCAGACGAGTTGGTCGTATTCTATTTCAACGCATCCCCGTAATGACCGTCTACCTCGACACTTTGCGGCGAGTGGTTTATTTTTCTGACAATATCCCTTCATTTCTCAACAACAAAATGTTCTCCATCGCAGACCCCCTGCAGAGAAAACGTTTATTGTAATAAATTACACTGCTCAGTACTTCTATAGTTATGATAATAGATTAAAGCAATTTATTGAAAACAAGATTCTTAAAGAGAATGGAGATAGTTATTGCGAGAGATGCAAAACTGAAGTGCTAATAAATTGAGAAGTATGTGTGATGGAATAAAGAAGGGTTCGGTGTAGGCCCATGACAGTAGATGCCCACAAAATTCCTCCCGACTATGCAAACACTTGTCGGGCTGTGAAATTTATAACACAAACACACGTATAGTATGGCGCACCACTCGCCGGCAATGTCGTGATGTACGTTTTATTTTGTTACGTGCTGTATGCGCGCGCGCATATTCGAACCGCCTCCGACGCGCGCCCTTGTTTTTTTTATTCGGCGCTATAATAATCCTAATTGTTTATCATTTGTTTGAAATCGTAAAAGTGCAAAACAATCTTTTTAATGAGAGTCATCAAAACCTAGATGACTTTTTAATTGTAAATTGCTTTTAGATACAATGTAACAAAAAAGTAATCCCCTATACTCGTACAGTGTACAGTACACATATACGGATTAAGTTCGATTCTCGTTCTACTTATATTTATTGTATCCTATTTGTAAAATATTACCTATTTATTTGATATATTACAGGTTATTTTTGCATTGGAATTTAATTTATGGTACATTCCCAAGTTCGAACTAGGTTTACTATTAAATGGATAACATAAGTCTGTTTTAAAAAAAGTAAACATAAATATATAAAAAATGGACATGAGTATTTAAAAAAATAAATATGAGTATACCATAATGGCAAACGATTCTTTATTACAATACGACGTTAGTAAGCAGGTAACGATGTAAATTCTTATATGTATGCATGTAATTACTAGATCCCTGAATGGTACGTAGTATCAACATGATACGCGTACGATATGCACATTCCATGAGATCTTCTCAAGTAACAGTATCTTGGGAAACAACCATGAGAATTGTGTTTATTGTGCATAAAACAAAAATATGTGACTTTATAATGTTATTAAAGTTCAATGAAATCGACGTGTACGATTCGCTAATTTCTATTCTATGAATTTCTTGTCGCTCGCTCATGATCCCGAGGCTTCCATATTCTGTACTGTCTGTGTCTGTAACTTGAAACTATTCCCACGCATCAATAATTTGAATTGCAATAACTATTTTAGTTTATGCGGTCCTTCACAGAAAAACGATACGCTTTACGATATACAGTTTTGAGGTTTTATCTACGATCGATCGTCTGCCTGTATTTGAAAGAACGCTCACACAGTAACCCTGTCCACTCGGCCGTAACTATTTCGTTTCGTATTTCAAAGTAAATGTAACACAATAATCACATCATATTGTGCCCTATTCAGCTGATCAGGGCACCCTAATTTTGCATGACGAACCAATTGTGGCGAATTCGAGCCACGTGACCACTATTTGAAGGCATAAAAGTATCACCAACACTCATTAGAGTGAACTTATTTATTACTTCAATTAAGTCATCTGATTCTGTTACCCTATGCGGGTCGGTTGATTAGCTTATATTTGCGAAATTATTCGAACCATATTTGACACAGCAATGATTGGCTATGAATAGAGTTTATTAAATAAAGTCGATAAGAGTCGGGATGGGGACGAGACAGATCATATCCGGCCACTGATAAACGCGCCGTGCCACATGTGTACCAACAATAATTGTTGTGGTACCTCTATTACAAATCTTCTTTATTCCTGCGGGATATTCCAGCGGGGTGTCAGTGTTTTGTAGTCAAAATCTAAACATTAAATATTTTGGTTTTCAAAATCCTATTTCGAAGTCAAATAGACAGACAAAATGGTTACACCGTTAGTAAGTGTAGTATTCTTACATTTGTTTGCTTGTGGAATAGAGAGTTCTGAGTATTGAATAGAAAAATCCCAAAACAAGTGAATAGCATTTGGAAGAAACGCCATCAAATCGGATCCTTCCGTCTCAATCCCGGCTCGGCACAATGCAACGGACTGCCTCCCACTACGTAATGACAATTGTTCAGAATGGGTGGGGATACAAAAGGGCGAAGAGAGCGGCGCCAGCTCGTCGCTCCGCAACAATATAACGGTCACGCTACCTCACCGGACAAATTGTCTAAACCATTGGGCCAGCTATTGTGTTGCAGGTACACTTGCCATCGGTTATTTTACTGCGCTTTAGCAAACACCGATAGAGGACAGGAAGCGATAATATCTCTCGAAATTTTCAATAATTCAAAAATAACACTTAACTGCGCGTAAACGCAATGTGCTCTGAAAGGGTTCGCTGGTTATGTCAGTGAAAATATTGACTTCGCTTTTTTGATGACATCGGTCAGTGAGGCCGATTTATATGTACCTGATCTTACCATTTACCTGAGGTGGACCTCATACAATGATCGTCTTGTAGGTATTACGTATCTTCACCGTCACCTCTCTCTATCTAACCACAACAACAAGGTTAAGTATTCTTTAATAATAATATCACACATCTCATACATTAACCTGACTCTGAGATAGTCACATAAAGCACTTGTGCTCCGTACATCACACAACAGATCAGAAACTAATACTTAAATACCTATTTAAAAATCAGGCACAGATCAAGCAAAAATATTCGTCATGTCAATATTTGTCATAGTTAGGGATCGAACCCACGACAATTGGCGTACAAGATCCTACTGCCATCTACACCGTCGGGCCCGTCGATTGTAGATATCTTCAGGTCACAAGGTTGATAACACAACAAGACGGTAAACTTGATTAAGATCGTTTTCTTATTGGCCAACTTTAATGTATATAAAAAACATTTTTTTACGAACCCGATGACGTATTTTGTTGTGGGCGACAAGGGTTTTGAGTTCGATCTCCAACCAGGGCAAACATTTATATGATAAATATTTATGTTTGTTTGTATCTGGGTGTTAAATTTACGTATTTAAGTATAATATTTGTGATTCTTCTGTTGTCTGACGTCCGTAACACAAATGCATTAAGTGACTTACCACGGACACAGGTCTACATATAAGATGGGTATGAATTTATTATTATTTTATTGGGGATACTAAGGAAAAGATTTATTTACAATACTTTTGCGGTTCATTTAGCAGTTATTAATTCGGTAACAAAATAATTCTAAGTAAACGTCCAACGTCAGTATAGGTACTTATTTTATTTTATACTCATTTTTTATTGGCAATAACTTAAACATGTACAGCAATCTGTTTGTGACTCGACAATATAAAATATGGCATAGAAGTGTTTACGAGAGCGCATTATCAACTTCCGTTCTGCGAAACGCAACGTTTTGTTCCGCGCCGTAAAAAAAGGGGGTTTCTCTGAAATCTTGCACAAATTAATGAATGAATGTTAAGTTCGGCCCTTTTGCATAGGACAATGTATCGCACCATGTGTCCGAGTGGCGTGGGGTGGCGGGGAGCACATGTGTACGCACCCATTGACGACTATAAATGCGTCCATTCATTGTCTTGCATATGCACCGGAAGACTGCCCCCTCCCGCGCCCTTGCGACAATTTAGCAGAATTATTGCAGCGCGGTGCGGTAACGCTTGCGTTCTGTTTTATCGCCAGCCGAGTATATTATTAGATCTTACTGAGTTAGTCGGAACTCTCCGCTTCTGATGGAGATTACTTAGCTATTGTTAACTCTGATAATCGTAACGACAATGTATTCTTTGTTCGATATTTGAAATAGCGTTGAAAGAAACTTTGGAATAAAGATCCATGGTTTTGTTGACTGCGTTGTGGTACGGAGATAGAAAATATGCTATATCGTTCCGTATTGATTTTGTAGTAAAATGTTTTCTTAATTTTTTTTGACTGTTCCCAGTATGCCAATGCAATGCAATATAAGGTTTTTAGCAAATTTAAAATATTACAACGACCATATTTGTGTGTATTAGACATCATTATTAAATACTTAAATTTGAAATGTTAGAATGAATGACTTATAACAAATGCTTCTCCGTTTATTTATCTAGAACCGATAAATAATGGAGCGATCACAATGAAAACATGAATACATAATAACCATTATCTGGACTAGTTTAAGAAATAATAAATATTTTAAAGTTCATAATCTATATTCAATTATTTGATAATTGCAATCATGACATTTGACCGGAATCATCATGAACTTATACAGATATAATTAATCCTCTACCATCATATACTTACAATGTACGTCAACGTTAGTTTCATTTTTGTTTTATTATGATACCTTTTACCTAGTCAAGGCAATTATGTTTGTATACATACAGCTACGAATTTCGTAGCAAAGATTGTCGTAGCATGATGCTACGGGTACATTTCGGTTTGTATTTTATCCATCATATTGAAATCTTTAAAGGTGTAATTAGCTGTTTTTTATAAGCCCTTTCCAAGTAACTTATATATAAACAATGATAACCTTTCTATTTGTACGTGGATGGTTATTTATCATTTTAAATAGATGCAGCATTTTTTTTGTAAGAATAATAATATATGTAGATAAATATTGTGTTTGTATGTAAAACATAATCAACATTTTTTACAGATGTGATATTTTCTCACCATAAAATCCTTATTCGTATCTGATACAATGGTAGGGCAAAAAGATCGAAATCATGTGAAATTCCTCCCCATTCTATCACAGTCATAAATTCTAGGCTAACGCCGATAGAACCACCCACCGGCTTTCAGGCCGAACATGTATCCACCGATAATTGACTCGTCGCAATCGCCGCGTCCGGCCAACCCTTCCATAAATATTTCCCGATCAAATTATTATACGCTCTAAAAAATGCCACGAGCTCAATTCTCGGAAACCACAGCCCAGGGCGGTTCTATTCAAAGCCAAAGAGTAGAACGAAAGATGGCCGCGAGCGGTGGTGCGAGCGGGACGCGTTCGAATGGAATGAGGTTCAGTGCAGTCGCACAGGGCGAACTGTGAGAATTACAAGAAATGGATTTATTTATTGATGTTAGTTGGTCCGTTATTATGAACGGGGCTGGTAAATAAGTAGACGCGTTTATCACGCGGATGTTTGATCGGAGGCGACGTACCAAATGCTGGCGCTAAAAAGTAACGTCCGGTACAGGCCGCCAGTAATGTTCTTAGTTCCCGTTTCTCGGCACTCAAAAGGCCGTCAAGTAAATAAAATATACATCCAGAACATTATAACTTAATGTACAAGGTCGTATGCATTAGTACCTCACTTTCACCTATTGCCAACCACCAGTGTTCCGGTTAGAAGTGTGATAAAGACAGGGAAATGAATGGGTTATGTTACACAATATCATCCAGAAGGTTGACGACTCGTTAATGATAGCTTTGTCGAAGGCTTCGGTGACAAGTAAACTCCGTGGACCGTATGCTTGTTTGCTAAATCTTAACTAACGAATAGGCTAAAAAAGAACAACGATATTTGGATTCACTAATAGCAGGCCATTTTTTTTGGCTATATTATAAAATGTAAGAGCAACTTAAAATAAAAACATGTACGTTTGTAACAAAATAAACTCAAAATCTACTGAATCGATTTTAAAAAAGTTTTTCACTAATGGAAAGTTCCATAGCCAGGTTGTTTATTTCTTACTGAAATGGGAACTACGCGGGTAAAGCATGGAACGCGTAAGTTTAACAAGAAATATTTTGATTATTCACACTAAATTTTCATATCTATTCCTTATTCATTAATGGTGGTAGCTTAAATAAGCTTTTCATCTGATTATCTTTTATGGCAGTTGCAATCGAATTGTTTGACAAGACTTGGCTCTTAATCCCCATTAGACAATATTGTTTTTTGTGACCACACAATTAGCCATAACGATAATGTATACGAGTCATACATATATGAATGAGAACATTGCCCTTACTGGAACAACTAGCGTGACATGTAAAGAGAGCAATTCTATTTGTGTATGTCTTGGGAGTCTAGTGCTAATTACAAGACAGCCACATTTTTACAGCATTACGCTCGAGTTGCTAAGCAAAGTTGTTTCCACTGTACCCCTTATTGTCAATTCCATATAATAATAATCAATGTTCAACCTTATGCGTCAACTAATAAAGCAGTTAACAAAGCGACGCGTCGCTAGCGCTGGTGGTAACGTTTGTCTCCAATAAATATTAATACAACAAGCGAAAATTCCAAAGGATGTTTTGTTTTTTGTCGTACGTCTGTGCTTTCCTTACAAAAGCAATGGTGACACCTTTGTCGAACATGTTTATACAATTCATTAGGTGCACGCTCCTACACAAAGGCTTCACGAGACTCGTTCAGGAAGTAAGACCACTTTAAACTGTTAAAAATGCTTGCTAACATACGATGTATTTATTCTAACAATCGCCGCGGTGCATCTGATCTGCTGTGCCCTGCATATCAACAATATCAAGCTACATCAAAATTACAACAATAGAGAAGCAATTTGCTTCAAAAACGAAACAACAATAATCCTATTTAATAAATAACAAATAACTTTTACTTCTGTCAAAAAACTAGAAGAAATATTAAACATTTAGTTGGGCAGGGTAATTAATAGATAGCGTTTTGTTTCAAATATTTTTTCATTAAATACTAATATCATATGATATTTATATAACTTTAGTATTGATAAACATGTAGGGAACTACATGTTATGAAATTGTATCGTCTGCAGAAATGTATAAATACACAGTGAAGTAATAAGCGTGTATGATCAATTTGGAGACGAGAGTTAAGGGTCGCCGGCGCGTTTCATTTGACCGGTTTGACTCACCGTTTAAGCCCGCGTCTCAATGAACACATGTTGTCTTAATTCAAACAATCTCAATAATAATTCTATGATTGTTCTGTTCCAAAAAGCATTATTATATTATCTTTATTTCAATTAAAAGACATAGCACATGTATAAAAATATACGTAGGCTAAACTTTATCTAAAAAAATATTTCCTAATAATAAAAAAAACTATTTGTATGGTGAACATTTTCAAACACTGATAAATTAAAGGCCAGTCTTCATGTTTCACATTCTTATTATGTATATATTTGGTACATCCTAAATGTTTATAATTAATAACACAAATAACAATTTGGTTAACTTGTTAATAGAACAAAGCCAAACGTAGAGGCAATTTCGAAAGGAGGCGTAAAGTGCACCCCGCCGTTGAATGAGGAGCATTCCTTGGTAATGGATGCTCGGTTACTATTGACTGGGCTTTGTTATACTTCAAAAAATGAAATCAACCTAAAACAAATGAATTAACTACTATGTTGATCAGTAATTGTTTTTGTATCGTTGCGTAACTGATATCTTAAACTATATATATAAGATTATTGCAGCAGACTGAATTCTATTTGGTACTTGTTGATATTTTTGCCCAGTTGAATGTAGATATAACCGATGGAAAATGTATTTGTCTCTGTGATTTAGTTGTTTAAGAATAACAATATATTTAAAGTTTTTGTTACCCTAAAATAAAGAAAATAGTTAACTATTAGGTAACAATATTTAAACCCAAACATTTTTAAAACATATGGTTTTAATTATTCATTTTAATGAGTATTCAAATTATTTTTATGTTTTCATGTATACATTCATATACCGGTTACTGTATTTTAACTAACGTCAGCTGATAGCCAAAACCGCGATAATCGTCATCGTCAAGGGCAAACAAGGACTGTTCATGATAATTCTCTTCCTTAGTCCATTTCCATACAATACCAGCATTGTTTTTCGGTGAAATTTAACCGCTGTTTATGTAGAAACATTGTATCTATTGCGTTAAAATTTTGGGAATTCCTTTTTTTGACATGTTGGGTCGTGAGAATGCATTGCGTGCAGTCGACACATCTCATTAGATAAACAGAATTAGGGTGTGTTTGTGGACCGACACCAATGCCGTCTAATAATCAATAACAGACCGTGCGACTGTTAAATTACTTGAGACCTTAAGATTTGTTTACGGCGGCCGTATTAGACGTACACCTCGGTGAAAGTGAAGCGCACATCCATGTATGTTGACTTGATAATAACGCGGAGTCAGGAATGTGGGGCACCGGAAAATGCGGTCGACTATTTAATGTTGTTGTCAGTTCCCAGGGATGATATCTAATCAGTGAGATTTACACGTCATTACGATTGCGGCTGGATGTCCTGGGACGCGGCGTCTCTCACGCATGTACACACTAAATTAAATATTTATTAAAATAGAAGAGTTGCTTCCTTTAGATAAGGATTCACACGGGTGGGTGTACAAACGCATACAATTTGTCTACTGCAATTATTCTTTGATTTTACCTAATCCATTGACACAAAAAACATATCTTATATTTACAAATAAATAAGAAATTATGACATTCTTATAGTTCAGCGTCGGCTGCCTTATTTTTTTCTAAGTACCTGGTCCAACTTATATAGAAATAATCATTGTGCAGTCACAAATTGTGACATGTAGCTATTACTACTACCCATATAAGAGACAGTAAACAAAGGCCTGCAGGCAGTTGGAATGTTAGCGTATCACACTTTTAATGAAATTATGAACAAGAAAACTGGATCGGAAGGGAGGTGTAGCACAAAGGAAAGGAGAGAGGCGTACGGCCGGGCAGGGTGGTCGGCGCGCCGCTCGCCGCCAGCTATGCGCACTGTCAACACACGTCCTCGCTCACTACACAAGCTTTTTTATGCACACATGTGCACCAGACCGCCCAGACCACAGTCCCGACAAATATTTGCCTTCAATTCAAAAACGCTTACAGCCCGATGCCTCTACAAATCAATAGAACATAACAGGTCAATCGGCTCGCTTTCGAGGAATGATACAATTAATTTTCACCTCTCTATTTACAGAGGATACCGATATGTACAGGAAAATCAGGCGGCGACCGCCCGGAAACTGAGCGGCGTTCATTTATTATAATCAATGATAAGATGTAACATTCCTTCTCCATGGCGATTTGCTTCATCTTAATGCCTTACCTGTCAAACCCTTCCAAATAAATTAGTCTCTTCTAATGCTAAGCAGCACCGGTAACAAAAATAAACCACGTAATGGCGCAATCCATTAATTGACTGGACCCGCTGCTGAGCGAAAAAAATCTCTATCAGATAAAGCGGGTAAGTGTTTACGAATTCTCACGAGCCTCGACCAACCCTCAATGGCGCCTTGCTGATTGATAGTAGCTCAACCGACCTTCTCACCTACGGCGAGACAACCGAATATGCACTCTACCATCTCACGATAAAGTGAACATCGTTCGCGTGTTCTCTAATCCTGATCTTCACAAATAAGATTACATATTACCAAGCGATTTTGACATCTAATACGTTTTAAAAAAGCCACAATGTCGAACACAACGTCGGAGAGAAACTTGCCCATTCAAGGAATTCTGCACCCTCATAGCATATACCTGCCCGCGGCCATCTCCAAAGGAGGCGACAAAAAATATTATGTTAAATTCTAATATCGGAGCATTATTCATAGTTGCCATAATAGCTTTGTTATCATTATTCGGTAACATTCCCTTGTAATTGTAGGCAGCGAAGCTTTGTGGGGGTAATAGGTATGGGGAAGGTATCGGGAATAGTGCGCTTTCATGCTTGTCATTGTATTTATAAATCAGATAAACAGTTTTAAATTGTGGGAGATGTACGGTGTTAAAAAAATAATTCATAAAATAATTAAGACTTTTAGCTTCTAGTGTTCTTTTCAATACATTTATACGTTATATATACGTTACACACAAGCCATAGTAATATTTTATAGGAAGGTATTTAGCCTTTAGACTTGGAGAGCTTATCATGGTTCCCACCATAAACCGTACCGCTATAAGACGATCGAGGCGCATTGTAAAAGGTTAATTACATACCTGCAACATTTTATCATTCGATAGGTACATCAGGTCGCTGGATCCAAAATGGCGGTGTGCCCGTGACAATTCCGTCGCTGAAAGGTGCAGCGGCTGCGGTTGGCGGATAGCAGTGATAGCTAATTCATTGCGCTTTATCTGTACGCAAATTAGCTCGGATACACCATTTAAAATCCTTTGTTACCTTAGTTCCAGCCGAAATGGTAGTTGTGTGAAGAGGAAAGAAGATCGACACTTATACAGTCCCGCATAAAAGTCAAATTAATTATAGTTATGATAGGAAGCAAAACTACATCCTCATCATCTTAACAGTTGTAAAACGTAAACTGCTGGACATAGACCTCCCCAAGAAAGGGGGAATTTTCCGATACTTGCCGTGGTAGGTAATCGCAAAGCGTAGCTTCGCGACGGAAATGCAGCTGCACTTTGGCATGTTGCATTTGAGCTACGCATCTTCGAGTGGATATACCGCCATCTGTCGGTTCCGAGGTCTCAGTCGCCTCATTCAAGACTGGTACAGGGGAAGATACTATTCTACTTAGAGCTCGTTCCCACTTGTCGGCTAACAGATCCGTATATTAATCGGATGTCGGCGCCTTTGTTCACACACGATTAATAATCGGTTGTCGGCCACGGTCGAAGCTAGTGTCAATTTTAAACATTCTACGCAAAGCGATAGTGCACGATGGACGTCAACGAATTTCTTATTGTGATGTATTATTATTTAAGAAGAAAACCAGGAATGACAGTCAAGGAAAGAAAATATTGGGTGCACCCAATCCTGAGAGAAAGATTAAGTTTGGAAACATTTTAGAATTAAATAACAAAATGTCGATAACTACATTCAACCATCTATTGGCTCAAATATCAGGAATGAGGGGCAGCGGGGAGAGGGTTATCGGCCCCGACATCAGACGAATGTAAACAGCGCCATTCTTCATCATAGGCGAGCGAGATCCGACACTTTTTTTTTCAGGGCGTTGAGGGCTGGCAAAACAGCCGACATTTCTTGTCGGAGCCGACACAAAATCGGTTTCCGATAAGTGTAAATATCGTCATATATAATGCTCTGCCACTATAGCCTACGTTTAATATACGGATCCGACATCCGACAAGTGGGACGAGCTCTTAGCCGGTTCCATACAGCGTCACTACATGTATAAAACAAAGTCGCTCTCCGCTATCTATTCTTCTATACCTATGTATTCTTAGATCTTTTAAACTACACAATGGATTTTGATGTGGTCAGTTTAACAGATACAGTGATTCAAGATAAAGTTTTATATGTATAATACATGCATAATATATTATAAAAACACTTATTTTTATATTATAGGGGTATCTAATATGATGTAAATGAACAAAATTTTTTGAGATTTAATTGCATTGGTGGGTGAACGCGACGAGATAGATCAAAATAATGAACTTCAGTATTGTACACTTCATAAAAAATCTACAAGAAAGTCCGCAATGCAATGTCTATCTCCTAGACATAATCCACAATAACTATTTATCATACCGATTGTTTGGCAAAGTCGAATATTGCCTTTCCCTGTACCAGGTGTCGTAATAGGCGACTGAGATACCAGAGCCGACAGATGGCGCTATATCCATCCGAGACAGTGTAGCAGTGTAGTGAAAGCTGCGCTCTGCGACTGCCAACACGCATGCCCAGCGCGGCAATTATTGGCCAATTCCTCCTTTCTTGGGGAGGCCTATGTCCAGCAGTGGACTTAAAATGGCTGGTATGATGATGATGATGATACCCATTACACCCGTGCGAAACCGGGGCTTCAATAAGAGAATATACTTTCACTTGTTTTACAAATCATACAACCCACAGGAGTTGCATGATTTGTAAAACAAGTGTTGCGAACATTATGTCCGTGAGCTTAACAGAATATACGTATACTTCGTATAATTATGGAAACAATAGAGCTTAAAAATACCTTTGGTCTTATTTTTTCTTTTTTAACTATATATACGAACGAAATTACTACGCTTACGACACGTATAGGAGTTGTTAATTTGGTCGGGTCGGAGCATCGTCAGCCAAGGGAGCAGCTTACTGGCAAGCGCTATCATAATTAGAGAACTGCAGTCGTTGCGGCGTAGGTTTTGTTACCAAGAAATATTACCATTGAACTCTGGTATTTAACAATTAAGACTTGTAACAACCGTTATTTAGGATGCATTTAACTACATATATTTAATCTTCACTTCAAGATTTGTTTTTTTTATTTAATTCATACAATATACATATTCCTACAACTTACAACATCCCTACTAATATTATAAATCCAAAAGTAACTCTGTCTGCTACTTTTTCATTCGACATAAGAGTTATAAGGGGTTGAAAGGGGGGATGAAATGTTGTATGGAACTATCGCTATATTTAGAGTTTGAAGCTTAAAACTTATTATTTATATATATATATGTAAAGAAATTAGTTCTTTAATTATCTATGGGCCTATCTATGAATAGAGGGCGCGACTGACAGTGCCAACTTAATGACGTTTTTTAAAATATGGCGATAGGGTAAATAAATAAAAATTAATAAAAAGTTGACTAAATGTGTAATAAAGGAATCGACTAGCTAATTTTTAAATAGTAGCTAAAATTAATAAACTTTAAATGTCGTTTCTTTGTATTTTCAGGTATGTTGTGTATCTGGATTGTATTGTTCTTGTTGTTAAAATAGATATTTGTGCTAAATAAATCTTTGTATTTTCAGAGCAACACGTTTATTATTACAAGATTCCTAGATCACTATCAAATTGTCCTATAAAACGACATTTTTAGTAATACCTGAGCAAAGGAAGATGGAGAAACTAAGGTTTACTTTCGCGTTTTTGTCCGCAAGTGATGGCAAAACGAATATAATTTGCATAACCTTAATCGAGATACCCGATGGACGTATATATGAGGTACCTGATGAACACAGAAATGCAAATAAACATACTGGTATAACTACTTCAGAAGTTTATAAGAAAATCAAGAAATATATAGATGACATTAGAAAAGTTTATACTTTTTTCTAAATTCTCCTAATTTTCCGTACAGCTTTCTTATTTCTATAATAACCTCAATTGACAATATAGACCTAAAGAAAAGAACAATGACCAAAACCGAAGACATCACGCATGATGCCATAACCAAGAGAAAGAACTCATTTCTAGACATAAATTAATATTAAATACTTCCAGTGTATACCTCGTTCTAATATTTTATTTGTGATTCAACCATTAATTTGTATTTGGGTCATTTTAAACAAATACAATCTCATAATCTGATTATGTATACAATTGTCAGCATAATCCGAACCACTTTTCTTTTGATCCATCCTCACTTCGTACACAACTGAGACGCAAATAGATATTGTCGTAGATAAATAATCGAATAATAATAACGAAACTATAATGACGGGCCCGACGGCTCAGATGGTCCTGTCTTGTGTGTCAAAGGTCGTGGGTTGGATCCCCACCCCGTACAAATATTTATATGATGAATACTTGTATTTGTCCTGTATCTAAGTGTGATATGTGCTTAAGTATTATATTAGTTCCTCTGTTACCTGATATACGTAACGCAAGTACTTTTAGCTTCTTATATCGGAGTCAGGTCATCGTATGAGATGTCATATGAATAATTTAATTATTATTGTAATAGTTATTCTCCTTTTGATGTGGTTAAAGAAGGGCGTAATTCAGCCGTCCAGCAATATCAAACCGAGCCAAATGAAGTCTGCACTTAGTTTATTCGTTAAGTTGGTCAGGCACAACGAGGCGTGATCAGGCGAGCGGGCGGCGGCCGCTCTGTAATCCCATAGTCGGTGTCGGCTTACGGCGCCTCTCGCAATTATCATATTCCACCTAAACACATAATATTGTGCACGCAATTTTAAAAATAACCCGCGTCCGGCCCGGCCTCGATCGGGCCTGATTTATGGCTATAGCTGTGCTGCGCCGGCGCAACCACCGCCTCAGCGTCGCGGTTACATTCACCGCCCACAGAAAAAATTGTACGAGCACCATATCAAAGTACAAAACATACAACATAGAGTATACATATTTTATTATAAACCCTATGGCGTAGATGGTGGTGATCCTATCTTGTTTGTCAAGGGTCGTGGTTTTGATTCCCACTCATAACAAACATTTATCTAGTGATATTACGTCTGGGTGTTAAATATATATTTAAGTATCATATTTGTGATTCTCCTGTTATCTGATGTCCGTAATACAACTTAATACAAGTGCTTTATGTGACTTGTCTCGGAATCAAAGCATGAGATGTTGTGACTATCTATTTGAAGAAATACTCATATGCAATAATATAAATGTTAATCTTACCTATCCTAAGCTATAAATACCAAACTTTACATAAAAAGTGAAAAATGTAATCCGATTTTGGCAAAAAGTCGAGGTAGCATAAGTTTATAGTATTACTAATGGCTTGAAATTTCTGGCTCACGTTTTCTAAAACACTCTTTACAATGACGTAAATATTACGCTACAATTAGGATTTAAACGTACTTTTTAGAAAATATTATTCTTCTATGTAATCGCTATTCCTCCCAATAAACTTAAATTATATTAAATTCTTCCTTCAAATGAAGAACAAATAACAATAATATAAACGTTATAATAATATACGTATATTTTTCAAATCGAAGATATATCATCTTCGATTTGAAAAATATATATATGTTATACAAAAGTTAAACATTATATATTTACAAACCTTGCCAAAAATCCACAAAATTATTAGATCTTAGTTACTTATTAATTTATTGACGGGCCCAATGGCCCAGATGGTCGTGATCCTGTCTTGTGCGCCAATGGTCGTGGGTTCGATCCCCAACCAGGACAAATATTTTTATGACGATATTTATATTTGTCCTGTGTCTGGATGTTAAACATGTGTATTTAAGTATTATATTTGTAATTCCTCTGTTGTCTGATGTCCGTAATACAAGTGCTTTAAGTGACTTATCACGGAATCATGTTAATGTATGGGATTTTGTGGAAATTTATTATATTATTTCTATTTAAAAATTGAATTTCAGTAAATTCGATTAAGAACGGAGCTTGTAACTGCACTTAATATAAATAAATAGTGCATTTATAAATACATTGCAAGAAATAGCTTTACTACGTAGGATAAAAGAATAAACCAATTAGAATAAATTCCAAACATGATGTATTTTCTTTAAAAATGAGAGATTTTTATGTAGTGCATTTGGAGGTTAGAGGTTACTGCAGCGCTGGCGCATATTTATGAATCAAATGCATGAATGAGCTCGCGTCTGCCACGTGTTCTTCGGTTCTCACGACGACGCCGGGCCGGGCGTTTTTACTCTGTGCCATGTGCGGATACGACCCCCGCGACGCGCCACATGACTGCCTTGCTAATTACTTCATCGTGCATCACCTCGTTACTATGCTCTCTAGCCGACTCTAAGTGTACCTGTAGCGCGCCCTAAGTTCAAGTGTTATTACGAATATGCTTCTATAGCTGGGTCAACTGCAGATTTCAATCTATTTATCTCTTTGATGATTCTGCGCACGGGTAACATGTTTCTATCATAGTAAACAAGGAAGTATAAACCTTTTACACGTAACCTTCACTCTTTTATCGATTGCTTATTCTAGGCGTAGGTACAAAATAATATTATTTTTACTTTAAACTTGGCTTATTTGCTGTCTGTTGATGACGTAAAACCTGTACTTGTCAGACAAATCACATTGTTCGCAGCTCAATTATTGCACAGATCACACTACAATTGAACTCTAACTATCCGCAAATAATTGTTCGAACAGAGACAAATCGTACTCTACACAATAGCCACGGCATTGAGTTGTGTACTTGTATCCAGACGGAAATAAAAACGTTCACAATAGGCAGGTACTTAAGGCGAATTCTATTCGCGCCTGCAAATTGCGCGAGTCAACACTCGCACACTTGGACGAAGTTAATGGAAGAATGGAAGGCAGTTTTCTTTTTGTTCGCCATTAGTATAACAAACGGTGTCACGACTTGGGGCCGGGCAGGAGCGCGCGCTGCGCCCGCGCGGACGAAACATCATCTCATCGCTCTATGCTATCAGACGGTAAAACAAAAAGACGCACAATACCTAGCGAGACGTGCTAACCGCTAATGAGCTTTAGTTTTGGTTTAACTCTGATAAATCAATTTCCCGTGTCGTCTAAATTAAGACCAATTCTGATCTTTAGTTAAAAATATTACTAACTCAGGAAATTATTGCAATAAATGTTTTGTTTTGAAATTGTTGTTACATAAATAGCTTAACGCGAACCAAACCAGAGCATATGAAAATAACTCTGGAATGATGCCGTCAAAAGTCAACAGTAACGCGCCAAGTTTATAGTTAGCCGCTGGCAGTAAGGAATCGTGGCGAAAATTAAAGACCTCGGAACGATACCTTGAGGCTCCGTGTAATGATCAACGCTTTGCATTAATCCCGCCTAAGGCTTTGCCTGTCGTTCACAATTTAAACGTGTGTAATAAAATAAAGGGTAAATCAACAAAGGATTGCTTAACTGTTTGAAACCGATTGGCCTTTTTAATTAAAACATCCTATAGAACATAGATTACCATTTTATTTTAATGTTCTTCAATGTTTGATTTATTATAGATAGATCAGATGTTATATTTTGCATAGATCATATACCTAGTTTACCTAGTAAATTTATACGAAAAATATCTTCCAGCGTAATCATGTCCCATGGGGACTTTTTTTTTAGAAAAAAATTTGTCAGATTTTATTGACATCTATTCAGCGTAAAGTTACTTATAAGGAAAATTAGGATAATTTCATAAATTGCCAAGGATAACTGCGTGTTCTTAATGCCTACTTGAAACGGATTCTGTTCACCATCTGTTATCTCATAGGTCCATTGTCCTTTAACTATGTAATATGTATATATATATATATTTTACATAGCATCATTATATATATGTATATGTATATGTATATATATATATATATATATATATATAATGATGCCAATTGGTTTCAACATTTACAATCACTATTTGAAATATCTAAACAATAATCCAATCGAAACCATAAACTTTAATTAACACATTAACCCAATATAAATATAATTTTGTTTTGGTACTTATTTTGCAGATAGTGTGATTTTAATAATATTATTTTCCTTTAGTAACACAAATTATAAACTGTAAATCTGTACTTGTTTAAATACAATTAGATAAAAAAAAATGTTAATAAACACATACCCAAATTCCTAACAAAACATTTCAAAATGGTTTTCGGAGTCTACAGACCACATAGTACTAATAAGTACTGATGAGATATAAATTAGTAGTAATTTATATTAATATCTATAATTTAAAACTAATTTGGTAAACGCGATCATGAAACCATACATAAAAATTGGAATTTACAAAGTGATCCTTTCTTTTTAAGGTCTGGGACATATGCTAATCAACTATAAATTGGATCCAAAGGCAGGAATGATAACGATTTTGGAAATTTCACTTCCTAAGGGGGCAAAACGGTAAGTTAGTTAACGGTTAGTTAGTTGGTTTTGAAGTTATTCAATTGCAATTTTGTATAAATGTTCTTCATTGAAAGTCAAAATTTCTTAAGGGGTAAAACGGGGGTGTAATGTTAGTATGAACGTTCTTAAACTTAACGCGGCTGAAATCGCGGATCGTTGCTAGTTGTTTACATAATAGTTTATACAATGTTGTTGATATGAGTGACCCCAAGCGACGTGCGGACAATTCTCGTCGCGCCCGAAGCTTCCTGCGATGGGACTCAATTAAAACCCATTGTGGGAGCGTGCGAAGTGACCGCGCCGGGGCCCGCTCGGGCCGGGTAGGGTGCCCACGCACCCTAAAAACCAAGAACAGTAAACACACTTGGTCTATTTCCTATATCTTCATAGCGAATCACAGCCAGTGGATTGCCTCATCTACATCGTTAGCGTTCTCTCGATCGAACTTCAAAAGATCATAAGTTTTCTAGTGAGGTATTAGCAGAGTAATATACTATCTACAGCTGTGCCAATTGTCAGAAGAGGCGACTGAAGTACCGGAACAGACAGATGGAAATTTCCTGCAAACACAATTTCCATTTTTTGGGAAGGCCTGTGTCCAGCTGTGACGGTATGGAGGATGTGAGGACGAAATTTCATCATTTCAGGAGAGCGCAGCTCTCGCGACGGGGATTCTGCTGCCCATCTCCGCCTTGTGCATTTAAGGTGCACTTTTTTGAATAGGTATACCGCCATTTGTTAGTTCTGGTACATCAGTCACCTCATACGACACCTGGTACGGGGGAGGTACCATTCAACTCATGTCGGTATCTCACAGCCGAGGATGATATTTATGCGATGAAAATTAAAAATATGGCAATGCAAAAGTAATTGTAGGCAAACACTGACCTTCGACATGATAGCAATAAAAATTCATATGACAATGTATAAATTGAAATACATGTTTACATTTCTACATTTAGGGTGGTTTACTTATTAATACTTTTTCATTTTAATTATATAGTGATACATAAACTGCTAATGACCGTCTTGTAAACAAATTGCTTAACTTGGTAGGAATTTTGCACCGATATTAATAATCCTTAATATTATTAAAACTAATACGTCTTGTTCCCATAATTGCAGAATTTCAAACAAATTTTATAATTGGCGTGCCATAATGGTCTCAGACATGCGAGGAATCCGTTGAATTTCCTCGACTGTACAAAGACAATGTCATTACCAATATCGGCGTAGTTAATCGGGCCAGCCTTGAGAAAAGAATGCCCTTCAACTTGGCAGCTCCGCCCAGCTCGATGTTTAACGAGAAACGACGATTAATAGCTCTTAATTAATTGCCCTGCACGAATTCCATTTATCGCTTCGATAACTTTTTGCGGTCCTCCATTCAAATAGTTACAACAAATACGATTAAAGCAGATGTCGTTTACATTCCAACGGAGTGATACGCAACGCTGCAGCAATTTATCCATCAAAGTTTAACTCGGAATTGAATACTTTTAAGAGCATAATTAATTCAGTAATGTGATTGTGAAATCCACCAATCGTAAACCGCTATTAATAGGTAGAGTAGGTACGTGTTTAGTTCGATAACGCCCCTATGCGGCCGGGCGGCGGCGGCGGCGGCGGCGCCGGACCGCGAGTGTGACCGACATTGGGTGCTGATAACACGCGCGCGGTAATTTGTCTCGTTTCGACTTCAGACACACTTCAGTTTGAGTACCTGATATTCCCGGATCGGTAAATGCCCACTCGACTGCAATCGAGTTGATAGTCATTTGGTAATATCATTCAAGAGATACTCGACGATATCATTACTTATAGCTTACGAACATTTTTATTTTTAATAATTTTTTCATTTAGAAAACTACTTATATCTATTGCTCATCCATGTCATCAATAGACAGATAAAGGCCATAAACCTTCATCATTCTAAATAAGTCAGTGACCCTTATTTCGCTGGTTGTAGCTAGATTCAGAAAAATTATTCAATAATACTATAAAGATTTTAATGGTTCGAATAAAGTAAATATAATTTCTACTTCCAGCTCATATCTTTGGCTTTTATTTAATTACTACTTATTCATGCTTGTGTGTTATCCTTGAAAGTGCTTCATTCATGGCCCATGGAATAATAACGACGTATTGGGCAACGCAATCGAGACAATATATTCTGCAGACGAATCCTAAGCGCCATGTACTGAAATTCAAATCACCCACGACGTATGTCTACATTGCGCCTTGAAACGTGCGTGAACCCGCGCATGGCCGAGAGGCCCGCGAAATTACGCACGTATTTATTAGAACTTTTTGAAAATTAGAAGCTTTTTGTAATTACCATTTTATGCATGTGTACTGTACAGATCACAGATCTGTGATGTACAGATCACTACAAAAATAATGATGTACATGTCTTTCGTCTACTGCCAGTTATTCATAAACTTTATTGCCGAATGACCAGTTCCGGTTTGACCGTACAAATTTCAACTTCAACCTACAGCCTGCGAAAGATCGCCTCGCCTGTAGTTGAGCGAGCATCGATACGCCAAATGATCGTTCATGCAACTACACCGTCCATTACATTAGCGATAACTATAGTATTAATATTAATTGAGATAGCATGTAATACGTGTCATAACCCCGCTATAATGATCCTGACGATGTAATTTTATGCAGCCAGAATCGACTCCATATCAGCCCGCAAACCGGTATAGAAGAAAGAGTACATAAACTATCGAAAATTATCATAAATAGGAATAGGTAGACTAAAAAAAAATTCAACCGTTGTCTAGACTTGTTTTTCTATATCTAGGGTTTTAAAAACTTTGTTAATGTGTTGTGTTGGGTTCGCTGCGTATGGACTACAGCTATCTCTGATTTGAATATCGACCGTTAAAGCTAATAGATTAGCGATCATATGGAGTGTAACGTTCGTATCAGCGGCGGCAGTGATAAATAGACTCCAGCCAACCAGATCGCACCGCAATCCGAATTGCAAATATTGGCAGGTAGGTGCCGCATATGAAATTCCGATTACAATAGGAATCTTGGATTTCTGGTCGAAATCAGTTCAGGGGTACTGCGGGGTGGCACGCTACTTTTCTAAGTAAGAGATCCTTCATGTCTGAGCTTAGTCTTTAGTCTATCTTACGTTTACGAAAGTTCTCGCTAACAAAAGTTCTAGTTTTCAAATAAACTGTGAAAACTGGTTACTAAAAAAAACTAATTTCCAATCTCTGACCAACTTTAGGAAAAGTGATTGAGGTTTATCAAAACTTGTCATCGTTAAGCCGCCAAATTCGATTTTGAGGCCGTCGCGGCCAATTAAATTAAATTAAATCAAAATATTCTTTATTGAAGTAGGCACATTATAAGCACTTTGAAATCGTCTTAAATAATAAATATAAAATTTAATTCAGAAATATGATGTACTAAATTGTATTATTTTCATAATATTGATGACCCTTATGACCCGAACATATAAATTAGGACTATCTTTTACTGGACTGCCAGCACCAGACGGGTCTTAAAAATGTAGTAAGTTTAATGTAGGTTATGGAACCCACACGTCGGCGCTAACAAACCGTTGTCTTAAAGCTAGGTCAATCCTATTATCTTCACCTAGATATACCATGTTGTCAAAATTAGTTTTACAGAGCACAGTATTATGGGCAATTTGGCAACCTTCAATCCCGAAGCTCTAACATAGCCGTTATCGCCACGGTTCCCGAAATAAAGACTGTTTTTATTGTTCGTCGAACCGATTCAAACCGGTTTTACGGTCGCTGGGGCGCCTAAACCGAAATAAGGCGTTAACATTTCTCCTAAAATAGCCCGTGGCGAAAATAGTGGGGTAGTTAATTGGGAAACCTTTTATTGCATCTCCTTATGATAGCATTTGCCGACATTATAACGTTTTATAGATATAGTCTTTAATACTAACAAATCAACACATATATAACTACGTTTGTGTGCTTCTGTATCAGATGGTAGGTAATATGCTACGTACTGTATTATAAATAACCACTCAATTTTAATGGCTTGTTTATTTCCGATTAGGCTTTTTGAATCGCTATAGACCAACGTAAGATTAACTCATTTCGTCAGTCTAGTAATTAACTATTCGTATATAATTTATCGAAAGATCGTTAATTATGGAACATGTAGGTAAGTGTGGGTAAGTGTGACCTTACAGATAACAATTAAATTAATTTAACGATGTTGTAATGAGAATGTATCTAGTTGTAGAGTCATAAATTCATAGTAATTGTGGCCGTTGTCTCATCAACAATCAATGGGCATTCTATCAATCGGCATCTTGGCACTTGCTCTCGTTGCGAAGTGGGTCGAATGTCGCGATATCGACGCACCACTGTTTGCACACTCTCTGATAGCACACTCGACTTCTATTTTAGTCGGTTATTGTTATCACTCACTAACTTAATCGCTATGTTGAAGGTTCCATTAAAGTACCTAAATATCTAGTAACCATGTTTTGCCAGTCACGATTTTGCCAGTTACGTTTACATTATCCGCACGGATTAAAACTGATAGGGTTTTGCAGGGCTACTTAAACGTAAAACATTGTATTGAATGCTACTGTCTCCGACATGGATCAGGTAGTAGTTTAGCTTTGAATGAGAAATCTCTAAAGCTCAATTAATATTGATAAATAATAACGTAAGGATCTATTATAAAGCGCCCAAAAGAAAATGTTTCCTAAACCACACTAGTCAGCATCATTATAATAATAAGTTTGTTGGAATTAATCGGTTTTTTTATGCGTCATTATATTATGTCAATGTTACTTTTTAAATCAAGATGCAATAATCGGTGCTTTCGAAAACGTTTTGTAACAAATAAGTCTAAACACCTATAAATGTGTAGGTACTTATCTTAAACTGAGAAGAACTTTTAAGTAACCCAACTATAAATTTTTTCTCGATTTGTAATTAAAAATGAAACATCAGCACAGAGTCCAGATATAACAATGGTGTGGTGCATGAGATACAAAAAATGCAAGTAATGTTGAAGCAAACTATCTTCTATTTCTATCTTCAGGCCGTCATACGTTTCCAACAATATGGACGCCCACTTTTCGCCTCGCAGTTTTATCGGAGACATGATAGGTGGCGCGCATTCCACGCTTCCAACGATGACAATACAAAACCTCCGGCAGGATATTACGTGATCGCTGACTTTAAATATTTGTAACGCATAATGTTTTCTTTACCACACTCACAATAAAGGCTATAATCACAGCAAAATATATGCCTCGGCGAGCGTGCTGGTATTTTTTGTGGTATAAGTAAAGTACTCGCATAAAGTTATCATCGCCTTCTTAGTGAGCATCTGCCGAAACTCGGATACCTACCGGTTGATAAAGAATTCCTCGTGAGACGAATGAACGTTTTCGCCGGTGACGTTACGTTATTACAGTCTGCCAGGCTATCAAGTTTTTTCGCGAAATTCCATGTTGCTGTCCGTATATTTTTGTGACCATTCCGACAGAACCTGACTTATCAAATCACCTTCCGTAATGGTTTAGTATAATTTTGTGATATCTGCCCGTCTCTTTATTCTGCCGAACAAAAGACGCAACTGTGGTAACTTTAAAATAAACGACTTGTAGGCATTTAACTCCTTGAATAAGTCTACGTTCTATTTTTTTATTCTGACGTCACTACCCCTCGTCTCTCAATTTAAATATAAAACGCATTGTGAAGGTTAGGTGCCTAAAATATATTCATCAAATAAAGCTTTCATTAAATACTATCTATAGTTCTTTGGCTAGCTCATATAAACAAAAGATTTTTAACGGAATACGTGCTGTGATCGTGTGAAGTAACGTGATTTCATACAAATAGTATTTGTTTTAGAAAAGCACGTCTGCTGTCATTTGCTTTGCTTTGCAATCAAGATAGCCGTGTCACGTACTTAATCCATTAGATATTAAGAGCGATGATACGTAACCGAGGATCTAGCAGGCCCAGAGTTCACGGTCGCCGTGTGGGGGCAAGTTGTAAACCAATCATCTGGTTAAACGTTCTCATGTGTATCATAACCTGAGGTTTGCTACAAAAACTGTTTTACTACACGCTGATGCTATACATTGACCTTTTATTTAGTGCGAACATGAAACATATGGCGTTGCTTATTATAAGTTCTTTAATCCTCTACTCATGAATGCTAGCTACCATTATATTTATTACTAACTGTGCCCGGGATTTCGTCCGCGTGGAATATTTTTTTTGAGTACCATACCTCTTTACCCCAACTTATATAAACTTTTAATGTCATATTTATATCGAATCAATGGCCTGAAAATTAAGTTTCAAGTTTCTAGCTCTTAAAATAGCGATACTTCCATACAACTTTTCATCCCCACTTTCGATCCCTTACAACCCCTATTTCAAATTAAAAAATAGCCTATATCCTTTCTCAAGGTCTAAAGATTGTCTATGCCAAATTTCATCAAAATCAGTTGAAAGGTTTAAGCGGGAAAGCGTAACAGACAGACACAGTTACTTTCGCATTTATAATACATACTAGTAAGGATTTTCAGCACTTTTTTTAAAATTTACACAGTCTGGACGTGTTTTCATTTATATACATTACGTATATGAACATGTTATTTGTTGGCGATTAAATTGCATACGCTTGCAACTTGGCGGTTCAAATCGACAAATATTCAAAAATGTTGATTGAATCGACTTAATCCGGCCAGCAATTAAATCTCCTAAAAGCGTGCTAATATTTCCCACGGTGCGGTCCGCGTAGCCGCGGTGTCAGACCGGCTGCCTATAATAGGTTAGACTGCGTCATCAGCCTTTGTGTGATTGGACTCTACTAAAGATCATCACCCCACACATTCGGAACGTAGGTAGAAATGCTAAAATACCCTCTAATATTAGACCTTAGGCGCTTCTACATAAGAAAACAGATACCAGTTAAGGTGAGCAAAGCGTGCCTTGCCAGTCGCCAATTCAAAACAGATCAAAGAAAACATCGGCATATAATTGAAAAACGTCTAGTTAGACCGCTGTTTGTGAACTATCATCAATCACTTAGTTATTTGTTAATCGACCGATGCTACACCAATGCTGTTCATTTTATGTTTCCTTTAATGTCTTATCTTGTTCGGATTTGATTAAATTCAATTAAAATGCCAATTATCGCTTATAAATTGAAGGCGATGCACACACACAACAATTTATTAAATCTCTCTATTGGATTTATGATCAATAGTAACGTTTACTAATTCTGTAATATTTAATTGAAATACCAAAATAAGATCACCAAGGAAGCCTGTTGAAGGAAGGAAGTGACTGGCCATGAGGTTAGTTTAAGAAAGGGAAAATAATATAATTTAATTGTCTATGTATCTTAGTAGTTATTATATAACTCATTTAAGTATTAAAGAACATACTTTATGATATATATATATATATATATATATATATATATAGCTCTATCATATATATATTTTCAAGACATTAATAATTTAAACAGCACTTCCATAACGACCTCGCCGCAGGCTACGCACGTTGTACTTGTCTACAACACTTAAAAAAATATTAGATTGTTGCGAAGGCGACGATAGATCCCGTATTATATTTTTGCATTCTAGATACCGGAAAATGAAATAACGTCGGATTACTCTTACATTGCGAATACGTTGGAATTCGTTTTATCAACTCGTGAATTCGTGTCGGGCCTTTTGGCGCAGATTGTAGTGATCATATCTTGTGCATCAAGGGTCGTGGGTTCGATTCCCACCCGAGCAAATATTTATATGGTAAAATTTGTGCTTGTTCTGTGCCTGGGTGTTAAATATGTATTTAAGTGGTATATTTGTGATTCTTCTGTTGTCTGGCGTCTGTAACACAACTGCTTTAAGCGACTTACAATGGAGTCATGAGATGTGGGAATTTAATTCATATTGACCCGGGTCTATCGCACTGTTGTCCCCAATTCCTGTGTGCTTAGTCAGCCTTGTCATCATCTTCTTTAATCCTATGATATCCGTCATGTCGAATTAGAACAATCAACTCATACAAACACAGTTCAATGATCACGTCGATTTTTTCTGTGCCCATCTTCCACATCCAAACATGAGTTCTGACAAACAAAACAACATACGTAAGTATTAGATTGATTACATAGATAAAACAGTTAAGATTAATGTAAACAGGTCGAGTTTTCCACCCTGTGGTCCAAGTGAACCGAATTCGAGCATGTTGAAGTGCAAAACCGGATTAATTTTAAATGAAGTAGATGCATGTTTTCGTGGGGTAACGGCAGAGTATAATAGTACTTCTGCTTAACCAGTCGTGAGAGGCGACTGAGGTACCGGAACCGACAGATGGCGGTACCAGTGTAGCTCAAATGCACAGAGCGGGGATGGGCAGCAGCATCCCCGTCGCAAAAGCTGCGTTCTGCGAATGCTAATATGCTTACCCAGCGCGGCAATTACAAATGCACCGTTTTTGGGGAGGCCTATATCCAGCAGTGGACTTGCAATGGCTGATATGATGTTAATATGCATGTTAACGATATAATTTAGTGTTTTGTCCCACGTGAGATACTTTCGATCATGCTGATATAAACTGGCACATTTGATTGATATCTCTCAATGTCAAGGGAGGCAAATTTTACGGCGTACGCATTTGGAATACCCATAGTAATTCTATAGAGATATAATCGCCATGGATCCCAAGGTCGAGGCGTGGGGCCATAGGATTTTATAGCCACTTGTTTCCGGCTGTTTGACATTTTGATTATAACTAATTCAACATTTCGAGAAGTGGATAGTAAAAAGTATCCGGGAGATATTTATACATAAAGTTTATCTGTTCTTCAGTAGGTATTGTATTAATTAGTTTCATATTATCTAGGATGTCCGGAGTGTGTGGTCTCCCGTGGCCACACGCAATTTCGTCTTCTTGATTATTATCTGATATATCTTAATGCTGTTACACTCATATTTGTAAGCTACATTATGAAAAAGATTTATTTATTTTTTAACTATTTTTGCGCTCAACATGGTATAAGGATGTCCTATTAGTCCGTTTATGTTACGTCAAATGAAATGGCATGCAAATACAAATTAATTAATTACATTATGTGTCGATTTCCAAAGATTACATTTAAATGTATGTTATTTTAATAATTATTATAATTAGCATTATGATTCATTACAACATTTAGATTTATTTAAACTATTTAATAGGTTTCGTAAAAACGAGACAAAAGCGTTGGTTTATTGTATACATACGTATATTTAATAGATAATATGAGGATATTATTTTACATCCTCATTTTATCGAGTCTATAATATAAGGGGGAAGTTGGGAGTATTGCGTGACTATTACGACCCAAGGACATAATAGTCATGCTTACTATGATATTATAGAGTATTTGTTTTGAAACATATTTAATTTACAAAAATTGAACTTTATGATCTCTGATTTTACATTTAGATGCCTTTTTATTTAGACGATGTATCTCTCTCTCCCTGTATCTCATTTGTAAAGATCCTTCAATAGTGGGTATTAATGACAAATGGTGTTCCATTTGAGATATACGAGTATGTATTGAGATATTTCAATAATGGAGAAAATCATTTTAAGCGATTTCTTATAATTTTAGTCGAGTAGATATCTTAATATTTAATGAAGTTCCTTGTTTTATTATCTAAATAGAACTCTTTATCCTTTTCAAGAATTAATTGTGTTTAGTATATCATACTAGAGTAATAGATTTGTTTAGTATTGTATCGTAACATACAAAAAAACTTTTACAAACACATACCAACTAAATATTTCAATGAAAATAAAATAATTATCTCAAAACAAACCAGAGCGGCCTGAAAATAAGCCGACAAATAAATGATTACGACTCTATCTTCAAAGCTGCACAAGCCGATTCTGATTTTGTGCAATTAATACGTACATACGTCCGACTGGGGATACGCCTACCAATTTACCCTTTGGTTACTACAGACAAGATTGCGTGTTCGACCACGGTGTCGTGTCAAAACGAATCCCGAGCCAAATTGGCCGCACATCACGCCACAAAAAGCGTAAAATAAAAGGTACATTATAACCGTCAGGCGCTTATTGATCGGGTAACCATTGGAGACAAACGTTTCGGTTCGCATTTCCCACGAGGCGGGTGCCGGCGCCCATTCCGGTTTGCCAACCATCTTAAATGTTTGTTGTCAAATTAATCTGAAGTTATTTAGTATGTGCCACAGGACCAGTCGAGCCACTATTCATTCATAGCGGTTGGAATGCTAGACCGTTCGTGGTCGGGCCCGACCTTCGCGGGCGCTCCGCACGCAAAAACTGCGAGTCCACGAGCCCCGCGCAGTTCGCTCAGCTATGTGGAAGAGCCAGTCAGCCAGTCCCGCGCTCTCACACCGCCATGCCGTTGCCTCCACCGTTGCCAGGCGGCTACATTTTGTACTGTATTCCTGACTTTGATTGACCTTACCGTTTAACATTATGCATTACTGTCGTTACATAGAAAATGTTTTAAACCTTAAAGAGACTAAAATTTCACTGAAAAACAATTCCTTAACTTAATAAAGAACTTTTTTTTTAGTGACCGAGAGGTTACTTAACATTCTAGAACCTTGGCAAATGCCATTAACTTCTATACATACCTACGCATACTTCAACATATGAAGTCTTAATGTATGTGGCAGGACTACAGGTACGGTAAAACTGGTGCCAATCGATACTTTTTTTATAGAAAGTCCGGAATAGGAATTCAAATTTAACGGTTGCGCATCGTTGGCGGGCCAGGGGTATTGCACTGAGTGAAATGTGCGATACGACCGCCACCAAACATACTTCAACAAACCGCTGTGAAGAATATATTTAGTCACAAGGCAGATAACCAAAGAGTATTTACTTAAAGAATTCCTAATGTTATAAATACTATGTTATAAAAGAATTCTTAAAACTTTTTGATGGAGAAATTAATAATAAGGTTATACACCCCGTTATTGCTCCGCTCCAGTTGAGGGATCGCTTACAAAATTATTTCTAAAATTATTTGCATTAGGCCAGGGTGTTTGGGGTATTTTTGTTATACCTGGTTTCGATGATAAAATACATACTTAATTTAGGAACAGGACATTGTATACGATGTAATCTAATGTTTATTTAAAGTAAGAATTGACTGAGTATATTTCCCACTTAGGACTCAATTGTACGGCCTGCCGTGTCATTGACCGCATCAACAATCGCTAGATTTAATCAATAGAGTTTAACCTGTGCTACGTTACCTACGCAATGTATCGTAGACGTATACGCCTTATGACTTTATTAGGTAACTACTAAATAGAATTACTTTACTCAGTTCCTCATTGGAAACTAGCAAATTAAAAAAAGCTCTCGATCAAGCTTAAAGAAAACTGACGGACAACGAAAACCTAAAAAAAACCAACGTCCTCAGTTCTATTCAAGTTAGTTTTTAGTGCTGTAACTCTTGTTTGTTACATTTGTAAAAAATAGGTCGAGAAAAAAATTCCATGCGAAATGTGGCCTCCGCCTGAAACCCATCGGCACCTCCCTAGTGACGTCACGCCGGACGCCCCCGCGCCCGCGCACGCCCCTCCCCCCGCTCGCGCCGTCAAGGACAGTAAACACTTGCGGGTCAACGCTCGCCGCTGTCTCTAGTCGATTTTTTTTATCAGCAATGGCTGCCCTACAAGTTCGCTTGGCACAGAGGCCCACCGCGAATGTAGGTGATGTGATGTGAGGAATCGACGTGAGATATGACATTATGGACTAGTGTACGTTTAAGTTAGGTGAACTTTATAAAGAGCATTGTTTTCATTATTTAAAGTCACGAATTGAAAATAGGTATAAGAAACAGTATATGCAGGCAATTAAAAGCTCTGTCCTTTTTTTTGTTATGTCTAAGTAAAGAAGCGGCCAATTTTATGTTTGAGGCCTTACCCTGAGCCATGGGTATGTCGGTTATAGGCCCTCTCAGGATTTGCCATACAGATGTTCGATTGCTATTTATATATTACGTAGGACCTGTTAAAAAACAAAAAATCATTATTATAACAAACATGAATATTGCAATTACAAACGTAATTAAAATATTTTGTTAAAATTTATATCCAAACAGTGAAACGTCCTATTTTATTCATAAGTGCTTGTTGGTGGTATAATATTGCCTCTACAACTCCGCTGCTTGTTAAAAAGTATTTTAATAATCCTTGCAGAGGACAAGATTATCCAGAACTCTTTTTGACAAGGATCTTATAATGTATAAGTATTACTTACGTATAAAGATGACAACCGACTCCTCTAACATCAACCCCAACGCTATAGTTGGTCAATCCATTGCTCTGTGTTACGTTAATCGTTCGCCATATTTCGGTCCGGCTTTATATTATCTGCCCATAAAAAGCGTAGCACTTTTAATAGGCCACGGCTTATTTGCCCTTCGTGCTTATAACCCGCGGGGCCCCGCCGACGACGTGGTAATAATACTCGGCTTTGCGAATTAAACATGAAGATACGAGATAAATTTAGAAACGAAGAAATTTGTACTTGGTCGTGTGAAAGGAAGGTTATGGATACATTAGAACTGCTCTCCTAAAACAGTTAAATAATTATATTATATGATATAAAGGGGCATGTGAATTGAACATTTCCAATCGTTTAAACTCTTAACACTATAACTTAATCTTATATTATGATGAACCACTTTAAATAAAAGTAGACAATTAGGCTATAGCAGTACAAACATGAACGCCAGCGAGCACAGCACTAGCAGACAACAACCATAAACATGGATGCGCAGCGCAAGCGCATGTTGTGATTGTTTGCGGCACAAGCGTTTATCGCGATTTACGATATAACATACGAGTATAATACAACTCGATACGAGAACTGAATGCGGGACTATTCCAATTATTTTGAATGAGCATTCATCTATATGATTGTAATTGATACTATATCAATGAAACGTACAATTACAGCTACTTTTAACGACTTTAAATTTCGTTTACCATTTGGGTCTTCGATCTTACTTAATAGTATATGGTATAAAGAAAAACACAAACGTTTATTAACTTATGTACCTAATCAGAATTAACAGCTGTGTGGTCGGTCATATTTGCGTGAAATTTCTTTAATATAATTTTTGTATTGAATTTTAGTAAAATATTATATATGTATGTTTACAAAGTCCTAAAACATTATGCATTTGCTTCTTACTTTTTATGCAAAATCGTCAACCAGGGCTGACGATATTTTATTGTTGATATCGATGATTACCCTTTAAAGTTAAGGTTGGTGATTAAATATGTTTGGTGCCCAAAACTTTTATTATCTATCCTCGGGAAGATTAGAAATTAGATTCTTAGAGATTCAGTTTTATAAATTAAAATACTTCACGGGCCAGTGGGCTACGGATTCGAAGTGATGAAGCAGTACTTATCCAAGTCAATTTGTAAGACCTGATGCAATTGTAAAAAGTGGAAGTTATCAATAATTAGCCCTCTTACCTCATTTTCTGACAGATAAATGTTTAGATGAAAACATAGATGATCGATTTAAATTTCAAATGATCATTTGATTTTGAGGAATCACACCGACGAGCTTATCCATTCATAAATATCATAAATAAACTTACCTGTAGGCTGTAGGTTCATATAACGTCAAATGGATGTCTGAAAGCGATAAATTATCTGTTGGCTGTATTATACCATGACCCACGCGGGATCATGGTGCGCAATATGGAAAAGGTGTTTGTTCAGGCCAGACATTAAATATGTATACAGGTTTTATTAAACGACCGTACGTTTATTGACATCCTACTTAAAAATAATTGACAATAAAGTCCGATGAATGATAGATTTGTGTCTGTCTGTTTGTCACTTTTCACCGGCACACCTCGCTTATGATCTAGAATCCAAAGGTTAGCATACAAGATTTTTTAATTGACACTTGTCGGCATTCTCTCAAGTCTGTCGACTATTTTTTACAATACTTACATAAATCATCATGTCATCATCATCACAACAGCCGTAGAACGCCCACTGCTGGACATAGGCCTCCTCAAAAGATAGAGGAATATTGCCTATAATTGCCACAATGTGTATGCGTGGTGGTAATCACAAAGCGTACCTTCGCGACTCAAATTCTGGTGTCCGTCGCGGCCCTGTTGCATTTAAAATGTGCTGTTTTGGGCAGAAGTACCTATCTCTCGGTTCCGGTACCTCGGTACGGTACAGGAGGGGGAACTATTGTACTATACTAGTAATTACATAAATATGAACACCGAATTAAAAATGATTATATCTACAAAACCAAATACATTGTTTATGTTACATTACTACTAAACAGCATTTCCCATTGACCTAGTGCCTATGACCTGAAAAAAATCAGCACACGCAATCTAGATCTCATTGTTCTTAGAGTGGAAAGTCTAGAAATCTATTCCAAACGAAACAGCTATGTTGGAGAGTTCCTAAGTAACGACTTCCAGTGTATCGGTTCAGAATCGCAAGTGTACCGCTGCAATTGTCCAGGATAATTGATGCAAGTGAGTGTCGACGTTGGCACAGGTAGGGTTGCCATACAAGTATACACATATTAATATGGCGAACTTTTAGAGGGAAGTTTATATTATATATTTTAACGTTCAAAGAATAGCATTCGAAGATATCTTTGCCTGTCGGTGTGTTTGTTATGCTTTTACACTTTAAAAACTAATTATTTTTGTCTACGCAGCTCAGTGATCAGAAAATGTTATCCAAAGATTATTTTAACAAACAACTTTGAACTTGTATCCGAATGACGTGGACCTCATACAAAGATCGTCTGCAATGCTGTGTTCTGGTATGAAGGGTGAGAAAGGCAGTAAAATTACTGGGTAATGTGATCTTCGATTCTTAAGGTAGGCAACACGCTATTGATATCCTTGTGATATTACAAGCGTCTATAAGCTGTAATATGCTGGGCCACGTATTATTACGCGGTCGGTATACTTGTTTGTCGACCTAGTTCAATAATAAAATGCGATTGTGAGTGCATAAATCAAAATAATATCCGTTCATTTATTTATTTACTATAGGTAAACTTACTGGAATACATACTAATGTTCATAATAAAATATAACATTAACTAGGCGGTAAACTAGGAGATGAGTACACATGTTTTATATAATTTATTTTACTTTTTTAATTATCTTTATTTATACAAGACCAACTAATACTACAAAAAAAACTCTTTAGCCGATGAAATTGAATTAGTTAATGAAGCTAGACGACCATTACGGGTTGGGTCTTAGAACTAATGTCGGTTCATTACACAATCAAGCAGAAATAACCTGCGAGAAGAATGAAGGCCCCGTTACACCTTGGTCGGATTGCCTGAACCTCCATCAACGACGGCGCTTACAAAACCTGCCCGAACCGTTTTTGTAGAAATTTGTTGTGCAACTTTGGATCCCTAGAAACATCCAAATATCAGAAGTTCGAAATTTTTATGTCCAAATTCCATTTGGTAGGAATCTTTTACGAACGGAACTATTAAACTTCTTTTTCGTTTTCTTTTCTTACAATTGGTTCAAAGTATTGCCGCTGTATCATTTGACCTATTATCTTTTGGTTTTTATTAAATCTAAATTAACCTATAGCTCGCTGCTCTGACCTAACCTACTAATATTAAAAGAAAAATTAAAAGATGAGTTGATCCTGAATTCTAGAAAAGCCTATTAACCATTCTCGGTTATCATGGAATCCGGTCAAGTAATCAATTACTGTAAAGTTCAAGACCAAAAGATAAATTACTTAATAAAAGTGAGTCTAGAATCATCTAGTTCCGAATTGATTAAGGACGAGTTCTTTTTACGGCCACACACAGAATGACCATATAAAAAGAATTTGCCTAGATGATTTCTAATGAAAAATGGATGGATACCTGTTCGAGTAATATCTGTACATCGACTAGCAGCGTCAGTATCCTAGCATGTATTGTTTTATTAATTAAAAGCTATATTTTTCTTTTACCAGTGGTCGGTGCACGCGGTCGGCCGTATTAGCCGCCCAAGCGTGTCGGCATGACGCCGACGCCGCTGCGTTCGGAGTCTGCACCTAGTAAACAAACGCACGCGTATAACATCACATTACTTGCTCCTTCATAACCGCCTGACAAAAATACACCCGATCCAACCACATGTGACCGTTGGGATACGCCTTAGTCGCTGACAATCGTCTCTGTCGGTACACTGTCGCATATCGCAATACGTCAGTCTGTTTGAAACGCTTTCACGGCTTCATCGGTGAGCTGATTGTGTTAAAGTTAGGCATCTGGATAGTTTAAACCCTAGAGAAAGGCATAGCAAATTTTTGAATCAGATAGCTACACTGTATCTCATTTGAGATACAGTGTAGCTCAAATGCGCAAGAGGGTGATGGATCTGCGATTGCCAACACGCTTGCCTAGCGCGGCAATTATGGGCTAAATTCCCTCTTTCTTGGGGAGGCTTATGTTTAGCAGTGTACTTCTAATGGCTGATATGATGATAGAAAAAACCCTTACTTTATAAAACTTACTTACTTTAAAAAAGTAAGTAAGTACCTTGAGATACATATGGGAGATACGATTCTACTCTGCCGGTACCTGAGCACGAACTATCAATGTCTTTATTTTCGGAATGCGCCTATTACCACAGCTTACGCTTAAATTTTCTATATAATGCAACTCTCTCTAGGAATATATACAAACAACATTGGCTTTGTATTTTGCTACTCTAATAGTCACTATTCTGTCATAATGCGGCGCCTTGATGTTTTTAAACTGATTCAAGGCCATTCTAATCTCAAATAGAATATCCTGGGCGAAGTGTCGGTTCAGCTTGACTCTTGGTTCTTTGGCCGAGCTTCCAACAGGCTTAGCAACTAAATCGTACATCTATGTGTATAGCACTCAAGTCAACTAGCGTTAAATTCTTTCCATTCGTTTCCAATTGACGGTTATATGATTCTTGCAATAAAACCTGTGCAGAGTAACAAAGAAAGAAAACATTATAAAAAATACTATAAAATAAGTATCACGTAGAAAAGAAAAAAAAGAAGAATGCAAAAAGCGGGGATTGTGAAATAAGATTAAGGTGAGAAGATGACAGTCAATTAGGTGCTGGCCTCAGCTTAAACAACAGCAGCGTCGCGTAGAATGCCTCTGCAGCGCTGGTCTTCCGACAGGTCCCAATAGTGACGCCTTTAGGATGAATAATTAAAAGAGAGAACATATTTTACAGTATTTTTTATATTCGTTTATCTTCAGTTGGCAGTGCAGTGTGTCTTCCAGCAAAGATCACCTCTTCAGGAAACTGACTTTACAGTGGACCAGTATGTGGCTTCTCTTCAGTCGTTAGGGGTACGTTTGTCGTGTTAACTGCAAGGCCAACATGTTGAGTGGGTTCTCAACCTCTTATGATATTTTACGGTAGAGGATCTGACTTCGATCTCCGCCTTTACAGTACTTATTTGTAGATGTTTATGTATATTATTGTTTCTAATATACTACGGCACATTCAGTAAATAAACATAAATTTTTTAAGAAATTTATAAATTGTATGTTCATACATAAATAAACTAAATAACATAACTGTAGTGAGAATTACATATATAGATAAAACACAGACACACAAAGTTACGATTAAATTAACACATACACTGCTTACAATATCTCTCCACACATCCCGCGCCGCCATGCAAACGTCTAGCTCCAGTGTATACATATCCACGTAATAGGAGTGTGGAGATTTCGATTAATGGTTAGGAAGCATATGAAGGTATGGTATTTCAAAGGGAAGGCGGGCCCACCTTGCACTTGCACTGAATCCACAAATTACTTTAATCACCCTCGGTTATTGAAATCCAATGAAAAACGTCTGAACGAAACGTGTTTAATATATGTATACATACCTACTTCACTACGTGTCCACCTGTATTGCAAATCTATGTTTTGGATTATTCCATCCTTTATGCACACATTTTGAACCAATAATAATTTGACGTTGTTTATTTTTTATTTGAATTCCTAAAAGAACTTCTAATTCAGTTATTTCTTTCATTATTCATTTTTCAATCAATTACATTAATAAATTTTAATTTACTCAGAGATTATTTAAAAGTCTTAATAAATCTTTGCCCTTAATTTTGGAATGAACGACCCTTAGCGCCCAAGATAGGAAGGAACATTATCACTCAAAGCGACGATTAGACGATTAGATTTCAATGCAACGCATTTCAGATTCTTTCTTGAAATTCATTAAAAGTACCTATAATAAAACACGTACAGAAACTTTCATTAAATTTTATAAACGAAATGCTTTAAATTATCACTTATCGTCATTACCAAACGTTGTGTAAAACCATTATCAAGATATCTCCTCCGCTATTAATGAAGGAATCCCTTTTGGAGTCTTTATGGTCCATCCGTAGCAGATTGTAAATGTGCAACTATGAGATTTCCACGTTTTATCCATCCACAGATTGTTAGTTTATCGTGTATCAAATAGCATTCCCTGATGGAAGAATTCTCATCAACCATTCCTTGTCGACTCACGATGGGATAAAATGACATACTTTTGGTCATGTCTTTAAGGTCGATTTTCATATATACGAGGTTGTATTTTGCAAGCCCGGATGTTAAGGATTAAGCATTTTGTTTTAATATTTTGTGTTAATATTTATAACACAGATTTTTTTTTCTTAAGAGCAGTCTGTACATTAGATCTGTGTTGTGAAATAACCACAAATTGTTTAACAATCAAAGTAAACCATACATTGTTTCTTTGAAAATACACTCACATAGCCTTTTCAATTATATATTAAATTTTAAGTTTGTATAATACACAAATAAATCTAAACTTTAATACACAAATGCAGTACGCGTCGTGTTCTCTTATCGACTTCAATTCAATGCTTTCTATTTAAATTTAAACAATAAAATGTAATTTTATTACCAATTTAAACCTTTTTCACACAAAAATGAATTGTGCGATGGTTTTTTTTATAAATATTGAAATTATTGACGTTTATTTTCCGAAATAAAACACTAGATCATTTCTTTTACATTATTTATAAAATGTTGAACTTATTCTAAATATTTGCGTACATTATAAATAAATCCTTGTATATCAATCAAATCGTATGATTTTCACCATGCAGTAGTGATTTAAGTTCTTTTTTTGACATTTTTATTAAATTATCATTTTTAATAATATAATTACAAGTAAAATATAGTATATTTTATGCAATTTTGTGCTAGTCATATGTATTGTTTCTTTTTTCCAATCTATTTATACGTTTCGGAAATAATTTGAATTGAATAAGGTCTTGATAAAGGCATGTAGTTATTTATTACGGGCAACGTACATAACAAAATTGAACCGTCTCAAAAGTAATTGTATTAACACCAAAGTTGTCCACACGATTTGCTATTAAGTATCTAGACGACTACATCTAGGACATTTGTGTTAAATGAACGTTGACAGATATTACGAACCGGATAGAGCGTATTGATTTAAATAGGATCAATCTTACATACGTTCACTGTGCACTGCATCGACAAAGCGGCGCGAGGTCACAATTTATAATTAACTAACATCTCGCCCCGACTACGCACGGGTCGCGGAACATTTACATATGTATTGTCTACATTTATTTTTATGATTTACTAGCGGCCCATTCCGGCTTCACACGTGTAGACAACACGTTATTTTAAGCATTTGGGTTAAACATATATGGATTGGCTAAAACTGATCAGTCTTGATCATCATGTACCCACGATCCAACCCAGAATCTTCGCCGCATAGCCCGCACATACCACACCCCGGCAACGACGCCAGCGGCATATTTTGTTTAGATTGACTTTTTTTAACTCATCATATCTTTTGAACGTAAAGACCGATTTAATCATTCAAAAAATCATCTACTGGTTCTGAAACATTCTGAAAAAAAAAAAATTTTGGATATGGATTGATAAAACAGGAATAACATGGTGTTTTAGGTATGGTGTGGTTTTTGTTACGATTTCTTTTAAGACATGCGGTTATAGGGATATAATTACAATAGCTGGACATATGGTACCGTGTGGTACCGGCAGAGTAGAATTGTACCTCCTACTGCACCAGTTGTCGTAAGAGGCGACTAAGGTATCAGAACCGACAGATGGCGGTATATCCATTAGAATCAGTGCAGCTCACATGTACGGGGCGGGATGCAGCAGCAGCATTTGCATCGCTAAAGCTGCGATTGCCACACTTTCCCAGCGCGGCAAATATAGGAAAGGAAACCTCCTTTCTTGGAGCGGCCAATGTCCAGCAGTGGACTTTCAATGGCTGGTATCATGATGGTACCGCGAGACTTTTTATAGATATTAATATTTTCTTTAATATTTTAGAATAGATCTTTGTTCATTCACAGTTTCCTTACCGCGTGCGATGAAAGTCTCATTATAACAAGTTTTTTAACACCTTGGACTACAATATTGATATTTAGTATATTCTCTAAATGTTCTATTTAAAAATATTGCCTATGTTACTCAGGTATAATTGAAAGAATAATTGAAATCTGTCCAGTAATTTTTGAGTTTATTTATGCCAAACATCCAAAAATACATCGTTTCCTCTTTATAATATTAGTGTAGAAGTGTGGATGTGGACTACTACTAGTCTACAGCGCCCCGCGGTTTCACCCGTGTCAGCTGTAGAATTTTCATACTGTATAACTTTGCACACCCCTTTTACGCCCTTATGGAAAGATTTTTATTCGAAATAGACTAAAGAGTGTGTATATGTGTTTTCGACGGGTCTGATATTGCATTCGGTAGTGTTTCGGGGTCTTGGGCGCACACTATAATTTACAAATTGTTGTTTTCTTTATTGTCTTTCTGTTGAGCACCAATACTGATTAAGTTTTGAATAGAGAGTCTAAAACATTAGGATCAAGTGAAAATCATCAGTCTCTGCTTACCAGAAATAGATGAAAGAGTGTGTGTATGCGTTTTCAACGAATTACCTTTATACTGTTATTGTTATTTTTTTTAATCATTACCTAAGATCAGATTATTCTAAGAAAAATAAAAAATACCATTAACTGAATAATAACCAAGTAAAACTTAATTTGTTCTGATAGTTGTATATTAGAGAATATACAACTGCTGACACTTCTTGAGTAAGTATGTAATAGTAGGATGGGACCCCTATTCGCTTATAACAATTCTCTAAGAACAAAAGGTATAAAAAAGATCTTGTTCGAAAATACTTTAGCAATACAAGGAAATACTTAATAAGAACTAACTGCCCGTGTAAAGTCTTTGTAGTCTTTGTCTAGAACCGTAAAAAAACACAGTTGGGCGTCTACCTTTTATTCTCCGATACTTAAACGAATGGTAGCATAGGTAACCTTTAAAAGAATCGAGCAAATTTCAAGGATTACCATCCAATCTTGTTTGTCCAACCATATAGCAAGAGTCACAGTTTCGAACGCCTCGCCTAAGTAATGGTAATGGATAGATTTACATAACATATCATACATTGACTTGACTCCAAGATAGGTCGCTTAAAGCGCCTTGTGTTATGAACGTCAGACAACAGAGGAATCACAAATATAAAACTTAAATACATATATTTTACACCCAGACACAGAAAAATACAAAGATCATCATATAAATATTTATCCTAGGTAGGGACCGAAACCACAACCTTTCGCGCACAAGTTCGGATCACTACTATCTGCGAAATCGGGCCCGTCGTGAAAAAATTACAGGCCTGATATAAATAAATATACTAATTTTATTATATGTATATATATATATATATTAGATGCGACTGAGGTACTGGAACCGACTGATGGCGGGATATCCACCCGAAGCAGTGTAGCTTAAATGCAATAAGGCAGAGATGGGCAACAGCATTCCCGTCGCGAAACTATGCTCTGCGATTGCCACTACGCTTGCCCAGAGCGGCAATTATGGGCAAAACTCCTATTTTCTTGGGGTGGTCTATGTCCATTTGTTCTTAAAAAGATTACAACAAGTTGTGTGTCTGTCAAAAGTTATTGGAATAGTTACAAAGTGCGTGTCGGACCTCCTGCAATTTAGAATACCATAGACAATACAACGGACTAACCGTTGCATTGTTATGGTCTAAAAGAGGGTTTGTACCTGCTTTACAGATACAAAATTGTTTAATAAGCAATGACGTTATACGCTTCTCAGTGAAAATGAACAAAATTGTTACTTCTCCGAGTACATTTTATAAGTTAGTCGAAGATTATCGTAAATATTCGAGATTTAACTTTTTTAACTTTTTGTAATTATCTTCGCTTGACTAAAATAACCTGTTACGGATATTAAAATTTACTTAATATTTCGCATATGGATTTCTTAATTGAAAAATGGTCTTAAAATCAAAAAACAATCATTACGAATGCATTACAAAAAAATTGTCTATTATTTACTACCAATTACGTTGGCTTTACATAAGTGATATTTTAAAGAAGGCGTTGCGAAATTTGTAATTTTATGTTTTATTATGTAATTGGGATTATATATCCATGTTTTATATTAAAAATGCGCTACTTTCTGTATTGTTCATTAACCTGCATTTGTTATGTCTTAGTGCAACAGCTGTTACAATGATGTTACACAAAATTTCTATATTCCATTGCATTGGCTTAAAGTGCACTATTGTTCTGAAGTTTCTCAGTGACAGATGACTCTTTGTAATTGCTGGTAAACGGCTGTAATGTATTTCGTCACGGATGCATTTAAATAAATGTTTGTACATTTTACAGCTAGTTGAATGTTCTACTGTCTTCGTTTATACGCAGTATTAAAGTTAATTTGTTATTCAGTTTCAAAATGTTTCCCCGTGTATTTTAACTCTGGTCAGTTTCAAATAAATACAAATAAGTGTGTTTTTTGGTACGATCGATGTAAGTGTGAAATGAATTAATATTTTGTGTAGATTGGGCCTTATAGCAGCGAAGTGAGGCTGGACTAGTTTACCTATAAAAAAGATTGGAATAACTTGTGAGACAAATATCTATCAAAAAAGATTTTTTCCACATGTCAGGTTTTTGTTCTTGTATCAGGTGACTATTCTCTGTTAATCACAATAATGCCAATGTCAAGTATTCATACATTGTATTTTATACGCCGAGGAAACGTGTCAAGTCGTGGAAGGCCTACACTCGTGACAGGAAGGTAAATAAGTCAGTTTTAGGAAAGCTTGTACTGTCTGAAAACCTACACAAATATGCCAGGTTCGGCGAAAGCTTTAACGTGGCATAACATAAAATAATTATTCATATACATCTTCTTAATAAATGGCTCCGTTCATAGGTGAAACCTGTATGAAAATATGAATTGGCTAGCGACCCGTTCTGACTATGTATATAGAGAAATTTACTATGTAAATTTAAAAGTATGAAATTCCCGATCCCGTTGATCTCGCACAAACCTGATCCTGACAATCACAAGTTTGTTTATTTCTCGGAAATTATGTAAATCGTAATTTTATAATCGCAATCAAATAAACTAGCAAAGTTTTACTTTCAACCCCTATACTCCCATTTAACACGTGTAATATCTAAATATCAAATATGGTGCCTAATCAATTTTAGTAATGAGAATATTATATAAGTTTGTAATTGATAACTTTGTAAGGGTTTGTTTGAAAGAATAATTCGTGTTATTCACTCAATGAGATGTAAAGAGAGACGATAATACGCCTTAATATAAATTTTGTTGATCATTAAAGGATCTATTCACTTTTATTCTTCATCATCATATCAGCCATTGGAAGTCCACTGTTGAAAATAGGGTTCCCCAGAGAGGGGAAACTTTGCCCATAATTGGCGCGCTGGGCAAGGCTATTGGCAAACTCAGAGCGTAACTTTCACGATGAAAATGCTGCTGCCCAATTCCACCTAGTACATTTGAGTTACAGTAATGGGTCTAGCGCCATCTGTCGGTTCTGGTACCATAGTCGCCTTTCACGATATCTGTTACTGAGGGAGGTAGTTGTCAGTAGAATTGCGCGAGGTTTAGTACTGCCGGTACCTTACACTTCTATTGTAAAGATGAAATTATTTGTTAGATATTTAAGATCCTTACATCAGGAGTATCAGAAAGTCAGTTATATTTGGTTAAAACTTTGCACACTTTCGTTGTTATTTTAAATATGAGACGCGACCGACCGTATTGTAAATAAGTATAGTGTTCAAAGTACACATAGAATTTTATTGGATCAGCTGATTTATGATCTCGATTCAGCGATTAACAATATGACAATGATTATTTATTACGCATACACATAATTCAACGAATCTAGATAATGATTGTGAAACATTAGTAATAATGTACATAATTGCAAGCTATCGAAGTAGTTACATCAAATAATTTAGCTATTATTTGTTTATAGATAATGCCTAATGAACTATGAAGACAAATGAAATGTGAAATACATCCTTTATTAGTTCTCACTAGCGTCTCCCCTTGACTTCATCTGCGTATTTTATATTTATAAACTGATATATGAACTTTAATAGTGTAAAGTCTCATCAAAATCTATTGAGTATATTTGGCATTAATGGCTTCTATATTAACAAAGATACATATGATGTATCTTTAAATTTAATATTGTAAACGCGTTGGGTTATAGGGATGGCCCTATAAACCAACGCGTTTACAATATTTGTAAAATAACTAAAAAGGAGCAATCGATAGAATTCACTTCGAAGTTCTAAAAGGACATTATTGCCTCTCACTGATCCTAGATTTTCCATGTAATTGATTTTAAATACAGGTACCTGTGTTTTGAGTCGAGAGTCGAGTAGCCGATCGGGCCGCTCTTACTCAGGCGGCCGGGGTTGCATTCCATTTGGTCGCGTTCCTTTACGCAGCCTCGTGGTTCCAAGAAAGAGTGGTGTCCCACTCGCACTCAGCGTTCTATAGCTGCGTTTCGGAATTCTGTTCATTGTTTGCGCGCAAGCTCATTTCAATACACGTAAGGAAACTAAGCTCGTATCCGGTCAAAGGTCTCGAGGAGTCACTCCCGCATCCATTAGCAGTTTAGCATAAGTTGTATTGCGATCATGTTTTTATGACCGTTCCTACATCACTTCCACTAAAACGCATAATATTGCGGGGAAGGCATGTGGACCAAGCAGTGGGTCTTTAACTCATCACTCACGTACATATAACTAAGCGAATGTCCAGCGTCAGATTACGATTTCCTAATATATATAACAATAAATATACAAGAGCGACTCTTCGCAAAACCTAAGAAAATATGATAAACGACCTGGCCAACTTTTTATAAACACTAAAATTGGGACCGCTGTTACCATGCAATGCAACCTAAAGCAAGTCACTACGACAGACACGCCATCATTAATACACTTCAAATGGTCATCCGTTGACCCTAAATATGGGCAGTGAATATGCAGACCGCACCATAGAGTGCCCGTCGCCCGCTCCAAATGTAAAAAGTAAAAATACATATGCGAAACAATAAAAGTGTCGCCGTCAAGCGAGCCACCGGCCTCAGTGAAGGAGGAAGCCAGCCAGTGATTAATGGTGCGCGGTTATGGCGTACTTCCTGCGCAAGCCTGCCCTGGACCTCTGATTTGAATTAGCGAAATGGAATCTTATTGCATATTGCTCTCTTACATCTCCTGGTAAAATTTTATATCTATTATAAGCACTTGTTCGCATCTTGCAAGATGTAGAAGCAGATTAGATAGAGAGAGCAGGTGCACGGTTATGGCATACTTCTATCACAATAGATAATAATAATATAATAGTATAATAATAGTGATGTAGTTTATAGTGTATCTAAATAATGCAATAAAAGATATATATATATATATATATATATATATATATATTCTAACAGTAATACGATAAATTTTTAATGACATAACTTTAATGACAGTGTATAAATATATTACACAAATGAAATTAATAAGTAATGTCTAGATTCCGTTTATTCAAATGTAGTACAGTTAAACTCAGGAATAATTACAATTACAGGAAATGCTCCTGAACCATCAAATTCGCGAAATAGACTCTATTTCCTCGTATCTATCTCATAGCTCTTAGTAAATTTTTCCTTAAAATTGAGTTACTTAAACTAAATTGACTATATCAATTATATGCACTTGACCAAATATTAAGAAGCAAAAGTAAGTGATTTGTGGTGCGCAGTTATGTCATACTTCTAGCGCAAGTCTGCTCTAAACCTTTGTTTTGAATCAGCGAAATAGAGTCTTATTCCTTGTGTCGCTCCCATACTTTCTGAAAATAGATACTTCTAAAATTACTTACCTCATTTTACGCACGCTGTTTAGAACTTTGCTAACGCAGGCACACACAAGACACAAATAACAGGCAGCGTCGAGGGTACCAGTAGAATAGAATAGTACCTTCCCGAGAAACAAGTCATAAAAGGTGACTGACGTTCCAGAACCGACAGTTGATGGTATATCAACCAAATGCAACAGGTCTCGGATGGTATATCAACCCGAGACCTGTTGCATTTAAGCCACGCACTTAAATGCAATAGGGCGAGGATTGACAGCAGCATTCCTCTCGCAAAACTACGCCCTGCGCTTGCCACCAAACCTAAAGATTCCCCTATTTTGAGGAGGCCTAGCAGAAGACGTTTTATGGCTGTTAGGATGATGATAACAGGTATATGGACAACTAAACGCGCCCTGTGATTTTACTGCTCATATTATTTCCTGTACTCGTAAGACTAAGCAAATTAAATAAAGTTTATAATAGGGAGTATTTGAATTCGGTCCAGTTGTTTTTTTGAAGTCAGTCTTCATTCTTAGTTCCATTTGAGGTAGTAAACTAACTTTTTTTTTAAATATAAAAACGTATTTTATACTGTGAAGATGTAGTTATGTAATTTTATTTTAGATCGGCCGAGTAACTTTTCCGTTACATCGTAATTTTCAAACAAAAAAGAAATTATTTTCTTTTCATTAGTGTAGATAGCTGCATCTAGCTATAAACTGTTAACAAATCCACAATTCATAGTTAGTGTACACATTTTCCTTGTTGTTTTTATAAGTAACAAATTATAGAGCGATCGGATGATGATCGCTAGCCGACGAACGGTCCATAGAGCGAAGTCAATTAAATGTTCTTTTCTTGCTACTATCTAAACTGCCGTGACGATGTAATCCGTCGGTTTGGCTGGACTTTTAGGTATCTTGCCGCATTCATGTCACTGCCCTGGTTGCCATGCCAGCATTTGTTAAATAACGCTTCAAACGCGAAAGTTTGTGTAAAGGAATTTTATTAGATCTCAAAGTTGAATGGAATTACGTGAAATGTTACATGCCGCACACGTAGAATATGGTTCGATGTCTAGAACGCTCAGAAACGTTACAGATATTTCTTTTTTTTCGTATAATATATACATTGCTAACCTTGAAAGATCTCACCTCACTACATAGTGTAAAATAAAATCGCTATCAGCTGTCTGTAGGTACATGTTTGCGTAGATATTTAAAACTACGTAACAGATATTAGTACGGTTTTTTAAATGGTTAGTGATTTAAGGGGAAGGTTTATATGCATAATATAGTACCGTAACCCTGATCATTTTAGAAGTTTCCGATGTGATGTCGTAAATAAACATATTCTTTTGCGATTACATTGTAAACGCTGACTGAAACCTACGAGATCGATTAAAATGATGCATTATAGTACTGTACATACTGAAAAAGTCTACAAAAACATCCGATATGGTATATGTCTATCTTCAAGAGATCACCCATAGTTACCATTTCTTAACCTTATTCCACCCGTGCGAAGCCGGGGCGAATCGCTAGTAGTTAATAAAATAATGTGTCTGACAGTTTTTCATATAATTTGTCAAATGTCAATTTTGACATTTGACATAAGTGAGGTTATTTTTAATATCCTATTCGGAAATGCAATACCATTTGATGATAATTTACCATAAAAAATTACCAAACTGAAATCAGTATTTATTTTACACCACGTGTGTTATTTTTTAACAATAGTTTTCATTACTATGGTTATATTTATGTTCTACTTTATTTTTAGTTGACTTGTTTGAAAGGGTGTCTTTAAAAACCTTTGCTATTAGTTTCACTGCTTCTCTCAACTTGATATCCCAAAAAAATTAGCACTGCTGCTTGATCTCTGATATAGTAGAGATGTTCATGCTAGCGACTTATGCGGTATAATGGTAGAGAGTTTGCTAATTAAATCAAAAATAATTTCACAAAATATCTCATACATTGACCTGACTCCAAGATAAGTCGCATAAATCACTTGTGGTTACGGACATCAAACAACAGTGGAATCACAAATATAATACTTAAATTCAGCACCCAGACACAGAGTGGAGGTCTGCGTGGTGATCGAACCTACGACATTTTTAGCGCAGAAGATAAGAACACTACTATCTTCGCGCTTCTTTATCTATTGTCTTACAAACTGTATTGTCTTTCCTACATATTTCTTTATTTTTAAACAAAAATGCATATTGTCAATATATTCTTAATTACCGTCCGGTATAGAAATTCTTACCCAAGATTATTTTACCAAGTAGTTGCACAATGCAAAATGAATAATGCTCCCATAATATCGACTTCCTACTTGCGATTACATGCAGGTTTATCAAAATAAACAATATTTTGTTCATATTTAAACGTCTGTACTAAAGGGCTAAAGAAATTAAAAGGAACTGGAACTGAAATAGAGTGAAGCTGAGAATGGGTACATCGATAATTACCAATGTAGTTTAAGAATGATAATGACATCGTTGGCAATATTGTCATTGATGATGGTGTCGTTTGCACTCATTGAATGTCATTATTTTTCCAGGTTTAAAGTTATAAATATATGTATATGGGTTCACAAATTAACTTAAATATTATAGTTTGATATTCTGTTAAAACATTTTCATTGTTTGAGGAAACGATGTTTCCCTCATCGATACCTAAAAATGTGATCACGCCTTGAAACGATTATGTAGATATTTAAAAAGTGTCCGTGAATTAGATTGCGCACAGCAGACGTGTAAAAAGCATTTAAAGTTTTTTGCCCCAAATTCTGTACGAGCCGCGCTGATTTTTCGGGTCAAAAACCGGAACCTTTAATTCAACGAATCACGGAATGTCCAGTATTCAACTCGAATGACTAGGTACAAATACACCTACTAAAAATTTCGACTCTTATATACTACTGCTTATATACTACGTACCCGCCAATGATCCCAGAACAGAATAGCAGTCGCTCGTTTACTAATTAATTGAATTACCTATTTCGAAAGAGTATAACATTATGTAGTAATGATATTTTTTGCAAATACTTAATTAATTAATGTGTTGCTTCAGTAATGTTGGTGTACCTAACTAGCGGCTCGTTTTTTTCTACATAATTTTAGTACCTACATGCGCATTATTTTATTGAATGCTCGAAAGATTTCATAGTATTTTTTACTACAAAAATATCACTTCGCATATTAGCCGGAAACCTCATGCGAACCTACGAATTATCTATCTCTTTGAACTTTTAAGACATTAATAGACATTTAATATATATACCTATATATAAAAATAGAGAATATTGCGAGAAATAACACCTGACACACCTGACACAGCCTAAATATATTCTGCCGTATAAGATCTCATAAAAAATACAGGAAAACAGTATGAAATATTTAAACAATTATCTTTAAACTAGCAGTGCTCGCGACTTTGTCCGCGTAGAATAGTGACTTTGGGGGGTATAGTAGCCTTTTCCCCGTTTTTGCAACATTTCTCACTGACGCTTCGCTCCTATTGGTCTCAGCGTAATTTTATATAGCCTAAAGCCTTCCTCTATAAATGGACCATCCAACAAAAAAAGAATTATTCAAATCAGACCAGTAGATCCTGAGATTAGCACGTTTAAAAACAAACAATGAAAAACAAACTCTTCCGCTTTTTAATATTAGTATCTTTTAATTTAATCGATAACATGGAGTATTGTCAATATCATAAAATAAACGAACTCGCTTAGATGGTTATGTCATATTGGTATGTCAACTGAATAAGTAAACAATAAATAGGTTCAAGAACAATAGAATTTACGAAATGAAAAGGTATTTATATTAAGTAATAATTTTAATTTTCTAATGCAACCACCACTTCTACTGCCTTCCCTTACATGAAAAAGACTATTGGTATTATTATTTGTAATGATTAATAACTCGGTATGATAACCCATGCGACCGAGTAACCCCCCGGCAATATTTCGGCACCGCTTTTGCTACAGCAACATACTCATTATATGTACCTACCTTTTATTCAATGGAAATAACTATACTATCTTGTCTAAGCTAAGTATTTCGAATAGTTACCTATTTTGTTTGTAATTGTTTGACTATATTATTAAGCCTTCAATTGATTAGGAATATTCTCTTATGTCCATACACTAATATAATATTTAAATTTACGGTACCTAGTTTAGTTCCATTATGTACTTAAGTACTAATTTCTATAGCTAATTCAGTTTGGTTTAAATTTACTAGTCTATCTACCAAACTATATTATAAATAAGTTAAGGTTAGTAAATTCTTACCGTAACTTTTTATTGAAACAAAGGATGTAGGTATGTCTCTGTTAACGACAGAAGTAAAAATAACAAATCCAGTTTCTGAATGCACTAGAATAACCTAAAATCCCATCTATGAAAAAGATAGCTAAAAATGCCAGTCCATTTGCCGACTCGGCTGTCAAACCTAGGACTTAAGTATTTACATCTATTCTGCGCACTATTCGACAAGCAATAAGCACTATTTGTTTTTATTGCCTATTCATACAGATTTTCATTCATTTTTTATGTAATACCCATTTTGTAAGTACTCATTAATTTGCTTAAAGCATTTTGAGCTTTATCATCTAAGTACCTGTTTCGTCTTTGGAATCCATCTTATTTTGTAAATACTATTTAGAAAGGGAAGGAAGGATACACTGGAGCGCGAGCGAGCAAGAGAACATTATGTATTATTATTTGAACGTTCGCTTGGAATCGGGAGAAACCTGCGTGCGGGCCTCAACGGCCCCGCCTCCGCCCCGCGCCCCTCCGATCATATGTTCGGCAGCCGGGCGCACGACAACTGCTCACTGCGACTCGGACTCGCCGTCGCAACACACCGTACTGTCAGACGCACGCTACTCGCCTGCGCACGATCAGCTGTCCGTATAAACACGTCGCCGACACCGCGTAGCGAGAACCATCTATAAGCCGCAGTGCGGTGTGACATGGAGCTGCTTTGCGCGGAGCGCGTGAGCCCCGGCAGTGAGGGCGCCGGCGCCCCGAGATTGGTGCCCTTGTCGGCACCCCGGGCTGCCCAGCCTGACCCCGTGCTCCTGCGCCGGCGAGTGCTCGACAACCTGCTCCGCACCGAGGAGCGCTACGCCGTCACCGCCAACTATTTCGGCACCGTGCAGACCGAGATCACCCCCCACATGCGGCGCCTCGTCGCCGAGTGGATGCTAGAGGTGAGCGCACCCGCGCCGCATGCCGCACCCACCCGCGACACCCGCTCGCCATTTTGTCGCGTTTTCCGGCCACGTGTAGGTCCTCCTGCTTGAAGGCTACGTCAATGGCACCGGTATGCTACCGCCGCTGCCCGTCGGCCTAACGCCACACTGTCGGAATACGCTTGTGACCCTTTGAACCTGATAGCTCGATTCCGCCATCGTGATAATAGTGTTTGACATATAGTGAAGTCCTTTAAAACAGTGTTATTTCGTGGTGGTAAGTAGACCGTGTTTATTATAGACTGTCGCCGACGTCGAGGCACTGTTTACATGATCAGCTGATTAAGTTTAGAGTTATCGTATTAGAATCTTATGTTTCTCGAAATGCTATGAACATAACTAATAAAAATTTGAATTCAATAATAGCTTTGAATGTAGTATCTACACTGTAGTAGGTACTCAGCTTAGTAGTATCGTGGGCATCAGAGGGGCCCCTGCGGTGCGCGGGCGGCTCCGCGCGGCCGGTCGGTCGCCGACCGATGTGACTCGCTCGTTCTATTTGAATAATCAGCTGATTTTGACACACAGCTGACGCCAACCGGACGCGCACTATTATCTTGGCGTTAATAGGCAGATAGATAAGTACTTCGTGCAAATAATTGTCAGCCGGCGAACAATCGTCATGAACTCTACGATCACCTGTAATTTACAGTATGAATGAGTTCATGGATGCCGCATAATTTCATTAATTAATGGATACGAGTAACATGCGCGCTTGATAAGATCGCGTTGTGATTTTCCGAGCGTTAGTAGCCGGCAATCAGTAAAGGTAATCAGCTGTGAAGTGAAGCGGCCACGTGGAGCCGGCCGGTGCGCGAGTCCGGCGCGGGCTGACGTCACCGTGCGAGTGTGACCCGCGCCTGCGCCAGCACCGCCACCGCTGCGGCGTATGCGCTTCACCGACACCTCGTGGTACATCTAAACCAGTCACATACCACATTTCAGCACAAGCAGACCGAAACGTTCCTCTGTGGCTGTAAGGTCAATGACATCTTAAGATGTTAACTTTATGTATGTTCTTACATACGTAATCGTTGAGCGGATCGAGTAAATAAAACATTCTTTATAGATGATACATCTTGTTAAACCTGCAACTGTTCATCTGTAACCATAAATACATACCATTTATATCGCACTTGTAAAAATATGTTTACGGCCACGTTAGGTATTAATTTGATAACACCGCGTAATTTATTACAAATGCGAATGAGGTTTGTTGTTGAATATTATACTATACGTTTCTAAAACTGACTAAGATTAGAATAGTATTAGCTCTTCACTCCTATATTCTATACGAAAACTGTAAACCGACATTGCATCTAAAAAACCACTTACTCATGGAATTATCTGTGGAAACCGTGCTGAGCGAATCAGCTGACAACGCTCTGAGCGTGAGACAAACAGCTGGCACAAGTATGTCGCACAGATGATTTCTCGATGCACGATATTGTGCCGCATCCGCCGCCTCGAGTTACACCGTGCGAAACAGCGCCTACTATCTCGTCTCCCATGCCACTATCTTCTTACTTATTACTCTAAGTACTTGTAGCTACCTATATATTTGTGAAAACTTATTTCGCTGTCAATGGAAAGTTGGAAAAACTTTCAATTTCTTATTACATATAATGGTTCATTATTATTCTCACTATATACAATTCATATATTTCACTTTTATCACACCGTAAAATTTTAATGAAAACATCACAACGATAGTACTCAACAGTTGTGTAAGCAAGAAGCAGGAATTAGGGTCATTTCCGACACTCAAATTAGCTACTTACCTATAGTTACAATTCCTGCTGATAAGAAATAACTGCAGGAAAGCAAAGCGCGTCGCATTTATCGCAATGAGCGTGTATTTCAATTTTATATATAGGTTATCGGGAATTCCGTACGATAAACTCCGTCGGGCTGGGTGCGTCGTTGCCGACAATTTATTTCTAAGAAACTACTTAATCATTGGCTCCTTTGCTAAATTAACCTATTGTTTTCAGGTATGCGAAGACCATGGTTGCCAAGAAGAGGTGTTTCCACTGGCGATATCGTACTTGGATAGATTCCTCAGCACTTGCGCGGTGGGAAAGAGTCAAGTGCAGCTTCTGGGCACCACGTGCTTGCTTCTGGCTTCTAAACTGCGGGAGCCCAGCTCTCGGTGCCTGCCCGCCGAGTACCTCATCTTCTACACCGCTAACAGCATCACACTCGCCGACCTTTGCGTGAGTACACTCACAAACGTTTACACCTGTCCAAATATACTATTATGCAAACATTATGTATCACGCAGTACATTATTAGAATGTATTATACTTGTCTGACTGTGTAGAACACTACACTGGTGCACATATACCGCCAACTATAGTCAGCTGCTCTGGATTCCGACTGATAATATGAAGATTTAATGAACTTTCTTCGTCTAGTCTAAGCGAACAGCTGATCTCATTTACTATGCCGTTTCTTGCGGATGTTTTTGCATCGGATGTACATGCAACTCGCAGACTATAAACGCTTTCGTGTTGTTCACTTGGCTGATTTCTAAATCATTCGCGATCTGAACATCCGTGAGAGATTGGAATTTAAGATTTATAATGGTGGCTTCGTTCTATAGCCTGGAATGATTTAAGCTATACCAACTCTAAAGTTCCTATGTTCCGGTTTATTTATCTGCTGGTTTCCGCTATTATGAGAATTATGTTTTAATGGGTAGTCCCAAATTATGGAACATAATACAGACATACGCAACGTTAATTTCTGCGTGTATCACCGGACTAGATTACGTGGAGTATAAATAAAATGTACAAAAATATACCACGTGGCATATTAATACGCCATGTTCTCAGAAACGCTTTCGAGTTGACACACTCAGATGACAATCATTGTCGGGATTATACAGTAGATATATCAAACCTAAAATTATTTCGTGTTTTATAAAACTTTTCTACTATATTAGCAAGCACGCTTGTCATATTATTCGTCGATGTCGATACTACACCGCCAAAGTCATACCAACGCGGCGAGTCACCTTTTTATCGCCTTGACTGAAATAAGATTGTTATAAATTCACACATAACGTGCGCATGTGTGACATTCGCGTGCATTCCACGAGTCCTTTCGCTATTGCGAAAATCTAACATTATGTAGCGTGGTCTATAGTCTATAGGTATTTTCAAAGGCGGAAAATGTGTCTTTAAAGTCCGCTCATCGGTTCCTATAATGTATTTAAATAGGTATTTTGCATTCGGTTGATATGAGCGTTGCATCGGCGCTCCACCCGGCGGGGCCCCGGCGCGACGCTCGCCCGCGCGCCGCGGCCTGTAGATAATAAGTGCACAACACATCTTCACGCTGCGTTACTGAGTCGACCTGTTTTTGTAGGTAACGAGACCGGCAAGTGCATTCCTCGAGTGCACTTGTTAACCGCTCATTAACAAGCACTTTACCGACGGCTCGGTACCTTCCATTTGTTCATTAGATTAATATATTATGTATATCTATTTTCGCTTGTGGCCTTAAAAATAGGGTCATTCGACCTTATTGAGTCTAGGATTCATTAATACCCAGCTGTTATAAGTGTAAAGTTTTTTAGTCGAGTAGATTTTTTTATTAAATTTTCTTTCACACGTTACCATTACACAAAAATTTCAAATTGTGAAAGAATGAGCCACGTTCTAAAACCGTTGTAGTATTTTTTTGTGTTGATTATAAAAGAGTCGTTCGTAAATTACTTGCGCAACCAAATCAGAAGTTCCAGCTGTAGACGTTACGAAATGAGTGGCGCGGCGAGGAATGCGGCAGGCGCGGGAGGAGCCCCGCGGTCGGGGGCAGGACAGTGTCCCCTAACAAGCGAGCCTTCTCGGAACAGCCGAACAAGCCCCGCGTTTCAATCAGACCAATTACAGACGAAGCATGCCGCTTATTTTTTCTCACGGCGGGCGCCCCGAGGTCCGTCCTCGCGACATTCGCACGTTTTCAAATAATATTGCTTTTAGCACAAAATCTTTTAGCGAACACATGTTTTGGGTGAAGGCGCCTAGTCAGCGGCATAAAGTACTGACAGCCGATAAGCCGTGTATGATTACTCATATATATTCTGCTTATTACTAAACATATTTTCCCTATTGCATCATTGATTTGAATAGGCACGTTCTTTATAAACTCTTTCAAGAACCTTGGCAGTTTACTGTTCTTTATATATCAACACAAGAAATAAAATTCAAGACTATTTGCAATAATTATATAATATTCACATAACATCTTATATATATTGACCTGACTCCTGCAATGTCAAAATGTCATTTTTTTTCAATGAATGCTGCAAGAAGCATAAGGTATTAGTGATAGCTGTCGTTATAAGCAGTAATTAAAGCTACTTTTACATAAGACGAGCCAAATATATTAAAACTCATTAATTGTAAATAAAATAAGATTCCAATATCAGTAAAACCTACATTGATACGAGCATTGTCGCGGGCACCAACTTATTAAAATAATAATGCACTATCAAATAAAAACAAAAACTGCGATTCCACTCATTATAGAGGAGTTACTCTAAGTCGACTAGAAGCGGTTTCACATTATGTACGTAGATCTCGTAGCAAGCTCGTAGCACTACATGCTACGAAAGTAGTATATGCTTCAATACTTTAACTTCGTCGAGGTTATCTACATGAAAATTTCTTATTTAGTCTTATGGCCGTTAGTATTCAGTATAATCTCATGTGTAATGTTGGTATATGCCTTATAAAGGAATATATACAATTTATTAGTCAGTCAGTAGATGCATGCAAAATTTATTCCCGTCTCACAAATTGGTCATTCGAGTGAATCGAACAAAACCAAATGCTGGATTCTATAGAAAAGGTACATGCTAATTAATCTCATAACATTAATATATAACTGCGATTGGATCGTTGGTAAAAAAATGTGCAGTTTCTCTTGAATAATAAACGGGTATAGAGCGAATGTTAATTGTCATGTGAAAAGTGCGAGATGTGACCGTTCCAGCTCCCAGGCGAGCAAAAAGAGCGGGGGCGCTGGCATCCAGGCGGGATTGTGTGGGATTTCTCTCCCGCTCTCCGCCCCCGCCCGCTGCCCCCGCTCGCTGCCCGCGCCCCCGCGCCCGCGACCATAAACCCTCGCGTTCTCACATCTCCGCAGCCACCGTAAACGTTTATTATAATTGAAGCATAAGTTTACGACCCGCGGTGCCAGTTTGTCAAAAGAGAAAATTCAATATCGCATCTACAGCTCACTCTTGTTTATTGAACGCCGACCGCCCGTTTTCATTATATTATTAAATCTTAAAGTTTATTTAAAAAACTATTCATTAGTCTCACGTTTTATTTGTGGCTATAAAACCTCGATAGAACTTTTTTGTTCATTTACGAATACCATGGCACATTGTCAGGAGGTAAAAAAATAAGAATAAGCTTATTGACTAGATCAAATGTTTTTGTTAAAAAATAAGAAATATCAGCGTTACTATTTAGCGCAATTAGCTTAGGAAATATTAATATAGTTATGGTACTTAATTCAACTGCGAAGTTCCGGCATGCATGTAACGCCCTAACGCGCGTACTACAACACAGATAAGATATAGATTATAAAATATAAAAGATTCAAAATACAAGTTATACTGGAAGTGTCTAAAGTACCGGCTTTTAAATTTGATACACGTGTATATTGATAAGCCGCACCCGGCTGTATCCAACCAACTTGGCCAGTTTCACTCACTGCCTATTCACAAATTACTGTTCATTACTTGCTGCCACTAATGGTTTATTTATTTATTTCTCTTTATTACTGGTAACACATGTGTTTTACACAGTGCCACTAATTATCTCGCCATGATTCCACGATGACACTGACAGAAAGATAGGCGAGAATATCAATTTTGGAAAAGGAATATGGCGCGAACCATATTCATCTACAAGGGAAATGAAAACTATTGTTTACAATGTAAGGAATGAGCGTATTAGCACGGTTGTTTGCGGGTCCCACGGCACGACCCGCCCGTTTCCGGCACGCTCCCGGCCCCGCAGGAACAAAGCACAACATTCTTATTAGCCGGCTTAGTCTGTAAACACATCTCTAAGGTATTCTTAAACGATATACATTTTCTTCCATACGCACTTCTAAGTTGTTCATGACAATTTAATTTGTAAGTCCTAAAATATAGCTAGCCATATACTATAATTCCAATATAAATAACTCTTGCGTAGCTGCCACTTTATATCTGTCATTATTTTCAAGCTATATTGAAAGGAGTGTATGTACTATGATGTAAGAATGTGCGCAGGATATGTAGAGTTAATGAACCTATTGGTATTATTCATATCATAGCAAACACTTACAAACAAAATATAACTAATCTTGTGTAAGTAAAGACGTTTATTAGTGTCTCATGTGAGATATTTGTTTATTTCTTGCGTCAATGATTCCCATTATATTATGTATGTGTCAGGGAGTGGTATTTAAGATCCATATTCGATATCCATCGATAGCCATAAGTCGATATTCAACGTACTGTACAAGTATTGGGACCGCTCATTCAATGCGGGCGCAGTCGCTGCTAAATAAAAGTTGTGGTTAGCAAAGATATTCTAGAAGTGATCACTGTCATCCCGCTGTCGCATGCCATGCAACGAGATGCATGCATGGAGTTTATGTTGCTCTACAAACTTTCTCAAATTCGTATAGAAGCACTGGCAATTTAAACGAACCGTTGAAGCGACGTTAAAAAAGGTTTCCAAATTAATTGCCAGTTCTCAAAACTCGCTGATGCTCAAGCTTACGTAAGCATTGTGTTATTTGCATGGCTGGCACGTTTACGAGTAACGCTCGTGGACGTTAGTATTCAACGCTGACTTGTTAGGCTTCCGACTGATAAGCATCGTAGTCGCGAGAGAACACCCCGAGCTTGAAGTCTAGTCATACGTGTACAGTAGAATCTAGATTTCCACAGCTCACATAAAGAAATATATTCTCGACTCGGAGCAATTGTAGCTGAGTTAATCGAAGTCTCGTTTCTCGACTGCGTGCCCGGTATTAATAACGCCGAGTGGCCGGTTATGCGTGTTCTTTCTTATCCGCATCTGGAAAATTCCAAAGTTGTTTAGTCTCAGAAGCGTAGTGGCCACGCGACACCGGCCTCATTGTTTGAATCTAACAGCGGCGTAGTCACATCGCTGACTGTTCGATGGAATTGGATAAAGCATGGGAACCGAGAGTGGAATTCAGCGTGTCGCGGCGGGCGAGGGCTGTTTGTATTGCGCACTTTATTGGCTGTAACGCGCCTTGATAACTGCTAGGGCCGCCCCGCGCCCGATTATTTATTAAACACCCGTCTGCAAATGTACGGGTGCCAAACTCCCGCGCATTGTACCTTCCCTGGTACAATTACTCTTGAGGTCAGCTGATAGGGGTGCACACATACGGGATGATGTCATGCACATATCATGCGCCGACGCGGGTACGTTTAATAATAACCTAACCGAATTGATAAGTGTGGACATAACTGCCTGGCATCGCGTGCAGCGCCATCTGCGGTGAATGCTTTATGAGTTTTTGCATTGTTTTCTCGTTCTTCGACCGGTTGCAACTCTGGCAAAGGCATTCTTCATTTCGCGGTTGACCCGCATACCACCACACGGTTAACAGCTTTTGCCCGTTTCATGTGTATGTATGAATAAAAATATTACAACTAATACTTAGCGGAAACAAAGGGGCATTGTAAAATAAATGCCAACGCCTAGTCTCTCGACGCATCACACTATACGCGCGCTACAAAGCAACGGCTCACACTGACACGCGGGTTATTTCGCCTCCCTGTGATGAGACTTCATTCATTCACCAACTGCTTGAAGTGGGAACCAAGACGACCTAAACACGTGTTCCTGTTGAACGACAATAGACTCTAACTCCACCAGACGAGATATAAAATCGCACGGGAAGATGGGCAATCGAGTACCGCGCAGTCGACCCCGCCGATTGAGTTAAGTAAACATGAGTATTATCTGTCAACGGACATGCATCGCTTACGTGTATGAGTGTATGTGTACACACAACAATCAAGTTATTCATAAAATTAACCGACTCGATATCAGTAATAGTTACGTAGTCGGTTAGGTTTTAAACAACATTAATTAATTTAATCTAGGTCAGCTTTATTTGTAGATGTCAACAAAGTGAATAATAAAATATATTGCTTTATATTGTTTAAGTTAAGAAAACAGCGCTTGGCGCAGAGCTAATTTCTCTTTTTTTTAGATGAGGTATTTTTTAAAAACATTGTTAACTTTATGTGTGCTCAAACACCTTTTCTTTCTTAAGCTATTGTATTTTGCAAAAAGCAGGACCTTCACGTGTCGTTCATTAAGTTATTGGTGCAACTGATTGCACAACAATGTGTGGGTAGTACCTCCGCGTCGTTCCGGGAAGTGGAGCGAAACTCTGCATGTTTATGATTGTAGGGCGGATGTGGCCACGGGAATGCCCCCACAATGTCCCAAGCTGCTTAAAACTTTCTTTAATTGCTTTAATCCGTTGTGACCTTTGTCTATGCTTTACCGTATTAGCAGATGACTCAGTAATCATTTAGACGTTTTAAAATTTGTCATTGGAACATATTATGTTATTGTAAAGTTTTATAGTGGCCGAAACATTGTTCAAAACTTATTTTCTTTGTCAACAGAGTTGGGAGTTGTTGGTGCTGTCAAAGTTAAAATGGGACGTGGCTGGCGTGACTGCACACGACTTCTTGTCCCTGCTGCTCTCTCGGTTGCCCCTGCTCGGCCTCGTCAACACAGAGATGGTGCAAAGACATGCGCAGACGTTCATTGCTCTCGCAGCTAGAGGTAAGATTACACATTTTATAATTATACACTAGGAACACACTCGGCAACTCGTGATAGAAATATGCGTGAAATCTTCTAATAAAAAAAACAAAACATTTATCTGATAAGTCTGCAATATTACTAGGGAAATTGTAAAAAAATAGCTTCTAATAGTAAACTAGGTACTTTGTTAGTGACAGACAGTAATTAGCATGTCTTTGAGGTCATGTCGTTGAATAGTTCTCCCGCTTGCTATTGCCTTAAGTCACTGAACTTAAGAGTTCCATACTTTGTGTATACCACTTAAAATACATTGCAAATTAGTTATTCTAATCATCCTCCATTCGAATAACCGTCAGCGGATTTTGTTGTATATATATATAGATCAGTAGGAATAATTCGAACTAAAATAAAAAGATATTACTCGTGTATGTACCATATCCTTCCTAGATTAAGTATTCCCAGGCAAGTATAGCCGTTAGATTTGAATTTATTGTTGTAATGGTTGCAATACAAGAAAGTGTATAAGAGGACGCTTCCTGGAATTGCGGAGTGGCAACCAGCAGCCATAGCCCAGCAGCGAACGGCAACGAGATGAGAATAGGTTTGTTTACAGCGGGTCCGAGGGTAAAGCGCGAGTGTGAGGGCTAGGGCGGTGTGTGTCCCGCCTCCCACGCCGCTCGCCCGAGCGCATTCCAGCACGCCTCGGGACTCCCCCGCACCCCGCAACCACCTCTCGGCCCCCCGCAACCCTCATGGGATCATATGTTTTTGTACAACGGTTTTTGTTGTTCGCCGACGCTGTCTTGTTGTTTTTTGTCCGATAAGTTCACGCTCCAGCTCTTTTCACTTGTTTTTCGGATATCGTCTTTCGCCCGTGTGGTGCGGTGAAGGCTAATGTAATCTCTATAATACTTGATACAAATAGCAGATTTATTAAAATTGTTTATAAAACCAAAACAATTCCGATTTTATAATATTTTTATAGATCAATGAGACATTACGTAACCAATTAGACTACTAACTAAAGAGGCGCGAGAACTTCGTAGATTAGTCATATAGCCACATCCGAGATACGGTGCTGTGTCGACCAAGCCCGCATTAAGTATCATTACTTGAATGGCACAATTTACTCTGGAATCAACTCGTCTGGATATTAAATTTGTAATGGGTTATTTCAAAGCTGACATGACTCGAAAGGGTCTACCGAGGGAGATAAATTATGTCTTTTTATAAAAAGTTTTATTGTCGCATCGACCGGTGAGAGACGGCTCGCCTGTGGGTACCTTCAATTAACAGAAACGAGCCGACGCCGCCGATTGAGCGGAGAAGGTGCGTGGATGGCGACATTGCGTGTGGGGAGGTATATCTTATCTGGCGGGCGGCAGTTTTCACGTGTGAGCGGTTATTCGGTGTCGGTGAGAAGTGGGGCCGCGTGGGTGTTTGTTCCGGCGCTGCTGGCCACCGTCACCGATCGGTGCCCGGCCGGCCGCCGCCGGCCGCCGCCGCCGGCGCGCGCGCACCGCATGTACTGCGGCGCGGCCTCGCAAGAGCGTTCACCTCGCCAATAGACAGACGTAGTGCGCTACGGACGCCCGCATCGCCGTCTATTACCGCATCTACTCCCATGTTCAAGGGCAATACGACTATTATGTCACCGCTGATGAACACAACGTTCTAGGGTCAAGCTTGAGACTACGGCCTTTTGATCCACATGTCGTGTTGTACCAGCTCCATATAGTGATAATTTAATGCATTATTTACATCGAGTTGGGGTTGATAAAGTTTTTAAGGTGGTAATTATCGTTCGTAGTCACATTAATAATATCATCATTATATATGCATAACTCGTTCATTAAATAACCCCCTTTATTCCTCGCCGCATAAAACTAATAACCGAGCCAACGAGGCATGAGCGAGGCATTCAACCTGTTACGTAGTATCTTCACTTCCGCAAGTCTGTTTTAATATATAGGCGATGTTCGTCAGGCATTATATTGATATGAAGGAGAAAAGTGCATATATCAACACGGAAAGCACGCGTGGTAACGGACGCGAGGAGGTCGTCTTGCGCCTGCGCCGACCGCAGTCGGCCGCTAGGGCTCGCTATTTGATTAACATCAGATTATGCAAATGCCCGAGTGAGCGGCCGCTCTCGTTGTTTCATCTCATTCTTTTTGTTCCTTCTCTTTGCCCGATCCCTTTATCTCGGGTATGCCGACATGCAAATTAAAAAAAAATGAAAATAAATCTTTTAAATGAGCTGAAAGAGTGTTCGATATCCATACGTTGGTCGATATAATAGTCTACTTAATGATGAATGGCCCTCCAAGGCTTCACTACGCATTGTGAGAGTCCTCATTTATGTTAGGCAGTTGTGGTTTAACAGTCAGTCACGTAATTATTCATGTAATAGCGTGGGAAAACCATTTAACTTTTATGTACGTAGGAGTTCCATTTTGGTACAGACTGTATTATTTTAAATAGGTTTGGTTAGGTTGGTTTAAACCATAACGTGCGCACGCTTTTATTATTAGATATATTGGCAAGGCCACATTGGTGATTTTCCTGCTAAATTATCGGTCTTTTATATAGTTCTTTAAATAGGTACGAACCGTAGTCACGAAACAGTGTTATCTGGATATACAATATTTTGGTCATTATTTGGTTAGCATTGTCCGTATTTTATATTTCGAAATATTAATCAAAATATGCGTTTCTGAACGTAATTTCAATTATAATATCAATTAATATTAATGGAAACGTCTCATTACAACCTCCCTTTTTATTTTTCTCGAATAATTTCCAATTCCAATTTAATTATCATAAAAACACTTTTCGCTTGAAAAACAAATTATCTTAACATGAGACAAGTCCAAATTGGTCCATGGTAGGTACGGCCGCATACATACACATAATGGTTTCGCCAAAGTAAGTCCGTGAGAAATATTCAAGTGAATCGGGCGCGCGGGCTCAGGCTTTGGAATGCGGTCGTGAGGGCGGTTGCCGGCTCCTTTGAGGCTAAAGTCTCCAGAGAGGGACTGACAACCTGCGTGAGGGAGAAAGCAACATTTCTTTGCGGATGTGCCTCTTCTCTAATGTACGTTCGCTTCGGTAACGTAGTCAGTGACAGGGTTTGCAAATACTGAATGTATGATATATCAAATTGTAGTGAAAGTTTATTTTGGTGCAAGATACTGATCGTATTAGTAAAAAGTTTCGCTTAGACTTTGTAAAAAGAACCGTTGAAACTCAGTTTGTATCGATTAGAGTAATCGCTTACGATTTTAGGTGCGCAAGTAAACGTCTAAAAAACTAATTAAAATATTTTAAATTACTAAATAACTAGTCGCTTTGTTCGAAGATTTTGGGAGTCGTAAACATGCAAATAAAACGCATATATTTGAGAGCCGATTAAAAGTGTGGTCAAACAAGCGTTCGATCTCACCGGCCAATATAAATATTAGTGCTGATAAAAGGTTTTTTTGTCGTAGATTACCAATTCACCCTGTACTCGGCCAGCACTCTCGCCGCGTGCAGCATCGCGGCGGCGCTGCGCGGGCTCGGCTTAGACGGCCACCTGCCGAGGTTGCACGAACTCACGCGCATTGACTTGGTAACTATTTTTACATTTGTACTAACCTATTTATATTAAGCAATTTTATTTAGTTCAGCAATTCGAATAAACTCAAAGGCATTTGAAACGTGTAAGTTGCTAATTTGATTTTCTTGTATAACAGGACTGCCTTCAGACCTGCTTGGAGCAAATCGAAGTAATGGTCGACAACATGATCGAGGAGCGCGCTATCTCGGTCCCAAACGGTCAGAACAGGGAGGCGGCGGGCTGGACCCCGCCTCCCAGTCAGGACAAGGCGCACAATAACGCTGCCACCCCCACCGACGTCAGAGACGTGCACTTCTGAACGTGGCGCTACTGTGACCAGTGACCACACGGAACTATTGCTTTAACTACGGTGCGTTAGTACGGAAATACTTTAAACTAGGAACGTTAGCTAGGATCGAGGCAGGAGGACTGATACGAAGACTGAACGATTACTGTATGTTGTATAGTTAGTAAGTGCGCATTGAGGATTAATGTAAGCCCTATTTACGACGTAAAGAACCTTCACGGCGGAGGACACTCGGTGACGTGGCATTCTGGTTGTCACTTTGGATGGAGATCCTTTAATGCAGTACACTCTCTGTCTCGACTGAACACCAGCTGTTTGCTACGCGAGCAGGCAACGCACTGAACGAGTTAACTTTTACACCTTTCAAAGTTAAATGGTTCTTGAAATTACAATCTACCTCTTAATATTATAAGACATAGGCTCCAATTTCATTTGGCACTTTCAATTTGTATGGACAATATTATGCCAATTAAATAGCTGTTATACATAGTCATTACCTAAAACATATATAATCGAATGGGACCAAAGTTAGCTCTTCGCAGTATCTTGATTTGAATAATGAACTGATTTACTACTTCAGATACTTGTCATTATTTATAAATAGTTATTATGATAGAATCTATCATAGTAAGTAGTAAATAAAGTATTGATAAAATAATTGAATTCCTAATTATATTGTAAGTTAGTAATATGATATAAGATGAAATCACACTGTTCAAACTTTTTCAAAAACGGTGTGTTGCAGGAAACATTAGAAGCTTAAACATATAAAATTAAAAATCCTTTAGGTACAATAATAATTGGTATAAAATATTCGGAAATATACGCATATACGTAGACAAAAAATAATTTCAGGCAGATTCCATTTATTCGGGGGAAGGCAATAAATTACGCTTTTAATATTGTAAACACTAATATTATGTTCATATTTATATACTACTATATCAAAGTCGATTAGAAATACACATACATACCTAACAAACCTTCAAACTTTAATACCTATCTCTAATATTTTTTTCATTATATGTCGTAACGTAAGCAAAGGGCTGTATATTTTCATTCTTTGATTTTATTCTTTAAGGGATTTTTTTATAATCTTTGTTCCTGTTTGATGAAAGTACCAACAATGATTAGATTAACTTTAATTGTGATAGAATTAAAAAGTTATCAAACTTCATATCATAGTCACTTCCAGTCATAATATGTTAACTTAGGAGTTACTATGTAAAGTTAAATTACTTTGTAGGGGAAAAAAAATTAAATGTGATTTAGAGATCATTGGTAAGATGTATAAAATAGCTGCACTTAGTCATTAATCACCAGAATATCGTTCCTATTTCAACATAAATTGGAAATATTTCTACGCAATAGACATGTTCCATTACTAAATAACTGTACTTAATACTTCGACAATTAGTTTAAAATTCAAAATCATGAATACTATTATAAATTGTGATATATTTTCATCAGGTTAAGTAGCACTTCTATTTTAAGTACGGGTGGTGTATGCGGAGGAGCCAGCGCTGTATATACATTTCTACACCGAGTATAGTTACTAGTACATTTATTTTATAAGTAAGATAACAAGTAATCACTCCTACGTCTTCCATTGGCTATTAGGAAAGCAGGCTAAATAACGAGTGCATAAGCTATCATTACTGAACGTTTTCACGCTTTGCACCTCGCCTGAATGTCCTAAAAGTTGAATTATTGCGGTCAGCAATAAATGTACATATTTAGGATATAGTGTACATACGTATATATCTATAAAATATGCTGTAAGCATGTGGTGCCATAAGTAACACTACTATTAAAAAAGTATTTTATATAACACTAGAAATAGTATAGCATATTTGAAATTTATTTTTGTAACATTAAATACATTACGAAGCAATCATTGTATGGCCTTGGATCTATATTGTATGATACAGACGGATTTATTAATATTTTAACAGCGCTTTCGGCATCACCTTTTTGTTAACAATAAACTAATTACAAAAAGTATGTTATGTTAATGTATCATCTGTACATGTTCTCTGGTTGTGGAAAATATACATTATATAAATACATATAGATAACTTATTAAAGTGAATGTATAAACTTATTATTAAACAAAATAGACATTTTTATTACTTACTTAAGTTGTATGTAAAATTTATGTGGGAAAATATACGCATTACAAAGTTAGTCTTATTAATTAACGCTTCTTATTTGGCTTCTGGACTGGCTTTTTGATATAGTTTTATTAAAAAAATTAAGCACTTTGTTATGAAGTAGATTTATTACAAATGTTTTAGGAAACACGGTGAGTTTCCTGTGATGTATATAGTTCGAGCAATTTTGCTCAAAACAAAAGTGATCTTTGCTATTCATTGCACTGTACTAAGTATATATAGATTTATGGTAAGAAGCAAGATTCTAAATATGTTATGACATGCGGAAATGCGTAAGTTTGATTTTATATGTGATTATTAGTTAGATAAATTAAGTTTATCTTTGGATCGAATAGCGGTGGAAGTTGAGATGTAAATAAATACTTAAAACAAAACAATAAAGAGTTTGAAAATGTAGTATGTATTTGTTTTTATTTACCGCACACCTATACATGACTCGCTAACAGAACTATGCAAAGGGCAAAATTTGTTTAAATGTATTAAAAATACTTTAGTTGCGAGGGATCAACCAAATAGGTCTCTTATTATCTAGACGAAAAACAAACAAAGATAAACATGATGAAACAACGGTTTATTCAAAAACAAATATACAGTGTCATATACAAGGATCCATATTAGATCGAAACTTATTGTATTTATATTTTACATGAAATTATACAATTTTATTACATTTTACAAGAAATTGCCTATATTTTCATTGCCAAATAACATTAATTACTTATTTATAAATTTAATATATAGAAGGCACGCTTCGAAATTAAAACTTCATAACCGACAAACGTTACATCATCTCTAATTCTAGATGACGTCGATTAGAAAGAGGGTCACCCATAGGACGCCTCAACTAAGAACGGTATTTAATTGGATTTACAGTAAACAAATTAAAAACATACAAACTATAAGAAGAGAGAGTCGATAGTAATTGAATATTAATGAAAGACAAAATGTATTAATAAAAAAAAAGCGAATGGAAGGAATGCATCGTGAAATCGTTCGCTCGCACTTGCCAAAGCATCGTTATCACTAATCTAACACTGAAAGCCTTAGGAGTCGAAAACATTGGAAGATTTAAATCAACTTTTGGCACAACAAAGTAACAGACTTGTACCATTTAAATACAAACAAGTGATATTACAACACCTACGCTACTACAATGTTGTAAAAGATATAATTATTTACTTATGTGGTTTTTTATATATATATGAATAGATATATATATAGCTACTTTGGAGCTAAGTATACAACGAGAACAATGACTAAGTCAAGTACTAAATGAAAGCTGAACCCGACATGACATATACACCAGTCAATGGAATGAAAATAAATGTCGGTTACTCTGATAACGGTTATCGATGCGGCTTATAATTAACTAATCTCTAGAAAAGTCAACATGTTTTATCGTAAATGGACAAAATGAAGCCGCCTAGAAAGTTTGCTATCCGCTGTTTTATCTATTTCGTAAAGGACTATAGTGGATTCTAATAATTGATAAAATACATTGGCAAGTTCGTTTAAGTACACAATTAATAAAACAATGTTTCTTTTCTAAACATTTTACAATTGCGTCGGAAGGGGTGGTGGAACATTTGTATCTTAAATGCAGAACAGTCTAAGTAGTGTAACAGGCATTGAAAGAAACGAAATACTAAAGATAATATTAACTAAACGCAACTCGTACTCGTCTGGGATAAAATTATTGGCGACGTTTGCAAAAATATATTTTCTATTATAATTAACTCACATATGTACAACTTTCGGCGTGCTCTTGCCTCGTAGCCAGTTAAGAAGCACCGTCGATGTACTCTGTGAATCGCGGGCTGGAAACAATTAAATTAACAATCACATTAAAAATCAGAACAAAATGTTAAGGATGGTAACCAACGAACCTAAGTACTTCACAAGTGATCAGTACACCATGATCTAAAAGTATAGTAAACACTATAAAACAGAAAGTCTTGAAGCAATACCAACGCATACAAAGAAAGATGTAAAAACCCAGACTAGTAGCTAACTAAAGCGAAAAATACCCCAGGATTTAATTGTGTAAAGTAGAATGCGTATGACGCGTACCGAGCATGTCTTGACGAGAGCCTAAATGTCTAAATATGGTGACAGATCGTAGTACATCATCATCATACCAGCCTTTAAAAGTCCACTGCTGGACATAGGCCTCTCATAGAAAGGAGGTTTTTTGCCCATAATTGCCGCGCTGGGCAAGAGTATTGGCCATCGCAGAGCGCAGCTTTCGCGACAAGGATGCTGCTGCCCATCCTTACCCTATGCATTTGAGCTACACTGTCTCAGATGGATATACCGCCATCTGTCAGTTCTGGTGTCGTAAGAAGTGACTAAGGTAGTCACTTCTTACGATACCTGGTACTATTCTACTCTGCCGGTACCTCACGGCAAAGTAGTACACAAGGATAAAAAAATCCTAGTGTACATGTAGGTTTGGCGTAGTCCAGCAGTAGACGTTTTACGGCTGGGTTGATGATGATGATGAATTCGATCACTGTTTTTAGATATATGTAGGTTAGGTACCCAAATACAAAAACGTACTTTATATAATGTTTTTACTGTAGACCTGCCCAGTAATTTGTAATAAAGTTTGGGGCTTTTACTCTATTACAAACTAAAATTATGTAAACTAAAATGTAATATTAATTTTACTAACATTCTATTACTTTTGATTGAATACATAATTTTCTCGCCACATCTGATTTCCGATGTGACTAAACATTTAGAATGAAACCAACGTCTATTTTATATAAATAGAAAATTAATGTTTTCGAAAACGGCCTGGCCAATTCGGACCATTTTTACGTATTTACCGTAACGCCTAATTAGGCGCAAGGGACCATGCCCATTGCGAATTGCAACAAAAATGTTTTATAGTGTTTGGGGCGCGCTCGTGCTATTTCCAGCTTCTTAACTTCCAGCGGGCAGGCAAATTAATCGCGTTCTGTATACCAAAGTGTGCGCATGTGTCACTAACCTATAAAGCGCTGACACTAAGTGCCCAGTTACCTAATATTTTTTGATTTTATAATATTCGTATAATGTATGTACATTATTTCTAAACTACGTATTTACTATTTTCGAGTTCACTCTTGTTTTTTTTCAGTTTTTCATTTATTTGCAATGCCTAACAAAATATAGATCTATCAATAGCTAGAGGATGATGAGCACGATGTCGCTGGTTAAGGCCCATAGCACACGGCGTATTTTAAACGCGCCGACGACGCGCGTTTTCGGCGCCGTGGACGCTGCTTGTTGCGTACTAGGTACTAGCACGTAAGGTACGTACTTAGGTTACTAGGTTGCGTTCGAATTGCGTTTGAAGCGCGTATACGCGCGTCATCTGCGCGTCGTCGGCGCGTTTACTATGGCTCTAAGGTTTCATCTTGAAACGGTAAATAACACCACTGACGATAGTGGCCATAATTTAGAAAGCGTAAGATAACGCCATTGATCAAACAACAGCCAGAGCTCAAAAACCAAAAATAATAACCTCTTATAATGGTACCGGAGGTGGTGTGGATAGCAATGACCAACTTTGCAGCAGTTAAAATGTTGGAAGAAGAACAAAATGGCATCAACCCATTTGTCATACACAGAGCGAACACTAAGTAGAGTAGCAAACATACAAAACGGATTCTGTCAAAGAAATTAGTAGCAGCTCTTGAAGAAGATCATGAAAAACGTGGCAACAAGGTCCCTGTGGTCCGGCATATATGCGCAGGCGCTCTTCAGCATGTCCTTGAATGGATGACAAAAAACGACAAACAAAATATTTCACTTGTGGTCAATACCCTTGTCACCAACACTTGAGAGTTAATTGCGTCGGATGCAGAACAGAAGAATCCGCTGATGAGAATGATTAATTTTTTTAACGCTAATCTTGGCTGTGCCAAAAATGTGAAGATAATAGCCGTGACAGTATCAGATCTATTTGCTAATATTTGCAACAATACTCACACAAGGTGTGATGAGCCTGCACCAGCTGATCCACAGCTTCGGCGGGGAGGTTGGCTACGTCTCGCTGCAGCAGTCGCAGGTCCATCTGCCGCTGCTCGCTCTCATGCCGCAGCCGCACGTCACGACTATGCCTTACGCTGCGCAGTTCAGTTAACCTGGGAAATAAATACATTTCCTCTTCATCTTACTTGCTTTTCTTTTCAATTAAGCAATGCTATACGGAAATCTTATTGGTGTTTAGACCAGTATTTTGAAAACTTACACTTATTTTTAGAAAATCTATCTTTGGTACTCGTTAATATTTTATAGCAATATATTTTTTTCCTTTTCTTTAAAATTGGCACCCAAGTGAACTCAGGGAAAGGACATGGGTAAAAATGAAATATGCCCGAAGAAGTTCGCGGACGAAAACTTAGTTAAATATAAATCCTGCCCCAAAATTTAGTCATTATATGTTTTAAAACTTACTTAGCTTCAAGCTTCGGTTTATCTGGTTCAATTTCACTAATGCTACTACTCCTGGAGGTTTGTCCGCGGTGAGTGTCAACAAACTGCTGTCCTCTCTCAGTACTAATACTAGGCAATTCGGATATAGTCTCTTGACTGTCCACAGATACGTCCAATTCGGCTGCTTTTAATCTAGATTTCAATTCTTCGTTAGACCTTAAACTATCTGAAAGTCTTAACTGCAGAGTGTCTCTTTCCTCGAGCAATTGAGTAAGTTCCATTGTAAGCTCTTCACATCTTACGTCTCTCTGATGCAACATGTAAGTAGCCAAATCCAACTCTGCTCTAGGAACGGCATCTAACAAATCTTTATTTAATAATCTTTCCCCGTCATCTCCATCGGCACTTGATTTGGTGTCAGATGAAAATGTTACGTGCTTTTCAATCTTACTGCTTGTTTTTCTCATCGTTTGCTGCAAACTTAATATTTCATCTTTCAAGGTGACAATTTCTAATTCTTGATTTTCTAGTGCAGCTTGCATTTCATTTGCTTCTGAAACATGATCTTCTATACATTTATTTAAATCGGCTATTTGTTTATTTAAATTTGTACATTCTATAATTTTTGCATTTAAAGCTTCCGCTAAATTTGATTTTTCCGAATCCAGTTCAGATTTAATTTTTCCAAAGTGTTCAGAATTCTCATGCATTTTTAATCTCAACACCGCAAGTTCCGATTCTTTTTCGTAACTTAAGTCTTCCACTTTTTTCTCATACTCAAGTAATTGTTTCCTCACAATTTCAAACTCTTCATTTCTTTGCGCTAGAGCAATACTCAGTTCGTGAGTTTTTTGATATATTTCACTTTCCTTTACTCTTATTTGATTATGTAAATCTAATACCGTTGCTTCTAATTCTTGTATTTTTATATTTAAATCACCATATTGTTGTGTTAACTCTTCATTTTTAGCTTTAGTAGAAGCAAGTTCCATATTAGCGTTCTTAAATCTTTCTTCATATGCTCGAGTGTCCTGTTCAGTTTTTAATGATGTATCTTTTATAATTTTCTCATACTCCTCTTGTTGTCCGAGAAGTTTGTTCTCATACATTACTTTCTCATCTTCCAGTTCCGATCGCAGTAAATCTAGTTGACTTATTACCTCGCCATATTTATCTTGCAGATTGCGGAGATGTTCTTCTTTGTCTTGTAATTTATTTTGTAGGGAGGTTAATTGCTCCATCATTACCAATTTATTAGTTTCCTCTTGACTGGAAGACTGGACATTATCAAGTAGTTGCTCGTATTTGGTTTCTGAAGCAGTAAGCTCCGAACGTAGTTCTTGTTCTAGTTTAAGAAAATCAGCTTCTCGTTGCGCAAGATGTTGTTTCCAAAGTTCAGCTATTTCAAATCCACGCTGATCAACGGCGCTCGACACCGATGATCGTAATTCAGTTACAGTGCATAAAAGCTGATCATTTTCCGAGTTTAAATTTTGAACTTTGTTGTTCAACTCTGATATTTGATTTTCATAATTGCTTAAATGTTGTTTCAAGTCATGATCAGTTACTCCGACATCATCGACATTTAATTTATGAGATCGCAATTCTTCAATTGTTGATTGTAAGTTCTTATTTTCAAGAGATAGCATTTTAAGTTTGGAGTCTAAATCTGTTATCTGTGTTTCATATACCTTCAATTTACTCTCTAGTATATTTTTATTACTATCTGCTTCTTTTAACTTATTCAAAGACACTTCGTAATGTTGTTGTAATTGACGATATTGTTCTTCTACTGCAGAATATTTTTCTGATAAGATTAAATTGTCATTATTTTTACATTGCACTTCATTCATAAGCATTTTTTCTTTTAATATCACGAATTCGGAATTCAAACATTCCAGTTTATGTTTGAATTCATTTTTTAACTCCTTGCATGTCCGTAACTCATTTTCCAGAATGGCACACTTTTCCGCCATATCAGATTTACTACGGTCATATTGATTTTGTACATCGTCATAGTTAATTCTAAGACTTTCATAGGTTTTTACAGTTTCACTGTAACGAGTTTCTAAATCAAGTATATTGTTTGTCAATACCTTATTATCTTCAGATAATTCAGTGTTCTTGTTTTCTAATTCTTTTATAAGACCATTTAGACTGCTACAATTTTTACAAACTTGTTCCAGCTGTAGTTGTTGGTTAAGATTATTAACTTGGTTCTTAAAGTTAGTTTGTTGTACTACTAACTCATTATTTTGAGAAGTCAACTGATCTATTAATGATTGTAACTCATTATTTTCTTTTTCAACCTTCGAAAAATTGCTACAAATTTTACAAACTTGCTCTAACTGTAATTTTTGGTTTAGATTATTTATTTCATTTCTATGGTTTGTTTGTTGAGTTTGTAATTCATTATTTTGAGAGGTGAGTTGATCTACTAATGTTTGTAGCTCGTCATTTTCTTTCTCAAGCTTTGAAAACTCTTCTTTGAGAAAATCGTCTTTTACGACTGGTGAAGTGGGACTAGTTTTATGTTCCGGTGTCTCATTGCTGTCACCGCCCCACTGTAAAGTAGATACCTTATCGTTGACTTGTTTAAATTTATATTTCCATAATTCTATTTCGTTGTCTAATTTTTCTTTCATTTCTGTCAACTTCTCATTAGCATTATTAAAAACTTCATTTTGTTTTTTAATGGATTCTTTTTCACGTCTCTCCTTAAGCAAGTCTGCATTTAGTTCTTCAACCTTTTTCTCTAATTCTTGTATATTGCTACGTAGTTCATCTTCAATGGCATTATCTAGGAAAGACGACTGAGAAAGTTGTTTAGATAATTTCAATTCATTTGACAACATTTCGTTGTTTGATTTTAATTCCTTAAATTTTTTCATAACTTTTAATAATTTTGTATTATTTAGCTCTAAATCTTTCCTCAACGCTTCGTTTTCTTTTTGTAATGTACATATTCTTTCATTGAGATTAGTATACCCTGGTACTACATCAGCGTCTTCAGACTCTTCGAGACCCCATCCTTCTTCTGAATTAAATGGATCTTTTTCAATATTTTGATCACCCTTATAGCAAAGATAAGCTTTTTTAGGCACAATCACTTCTTCTATAGCATTTTTTGAATCCGTTTCTGATACATTTGCACTTTTTAATAATGACTCAGATACTTTTATTGGTCTACTCTCTTTATTAGAACCTTCAGATTTTGTTATGTCCGACACTATTTGAGACTCGAGATCCGATATATTATATTTAGGCGCTTCCTCAACATTTAATGCTTCTATAGTGGAGGATATAATCATGCCTTCAGTTTTAGGAATATTCATTTCAAATGATACCCTTTTCTTATCTTTCAACTCCTGTATCTGTTCATCTTTTTGAACAAGCAAAATTTGCAACTGATCATTACCACTTTTTAATGAATGTATCTCACCTACTAGATGGTCAACATCTTCAGTAGATTGTTGTAATTTACTAGTCAATTCAATAACTTTATGTTCAAGATTCGAAACATTTGCAACTCCATTTACTTGTAATGAGAGTAATTGATTATGAAGCTCTCCGATTTCCTGATTCTTATTGTTAACTAGTGCATTTAATTTGTTGATTTCATTTATATACTGTTCTGTATAATCTGGCGAAGTTAACTGTTCTTTACTTTCTGCCTTAGCTAATATGTCTTGATTTAATCTATTGAGTTCTTCCATATTTATTTTAATACGTTCATTTTCATTTCTATACTCAAGAAGTTTATTTTCTAATTGTGTTACATGTTCACTAATCTTTTCATACTTTTCGCTCAGTATTTTTTTTTCTTTTATAGCATTTTCTATTTGGGTGTTAAATTCAGATTCCAATTCTTCAATATCTTGCTTTTTTTTTAATATCATTGTGTTTTGTTCGTGAGTGTTTTTCTTAAACTGTATTTCCAAATCTCGTAGTTGTGTTTGATATTTAAGTAATTCTGACTCAGCAGCTTCTGCTCTATTGGCTTTGTCAATTAAGGAGTTGTAATTTTCTTGAAAATCTGAAACAGTCTTCCGTAAGTGTTGATTTTCTTGAGTCATGAATTGGATTTTATCTTGTAGCTGTCTATTTTCGTGTTCAATTTCATGAAGCTGTTTTTCTAACACTCTATCATGGTCCATCAACACAGCTAATCTATCAACTAGCCCATCCTCTTGGCTGGTATAGTCTGAATAAGCTTTCTGCTTTTCTCGTAATTGACTGTCTAGCTGGTCAGCTTTGCGTTCTAACGAGTGTCTTCCATCTTCCATAAGAGATATACTCTCTTCTAAGCGGCAAATACGGTTTTTGTATTTATTTATTTCTGTTTCTAAACTCTCTATGTACAAATCACGTTCTTGTACCTTAGCTTCGTGTCCGTAACTCAATTGGTTCAGGTTTTGTTCTTGGCTTTCAAGTTTTAGTGCCATTTCTGTAAGTTGAGTTTGCTTTTGATTAATTTCCCCTTCCAAACTTGATATTTTGGTAATTAGATTAGAATTGTTTTTAATTTCAATTTCATTTTCAACCAATTTATTATTCAATAAATCAATTTGAGATTTTAGTGTCATATTTTCGTCTCGAACAAATTGTAAATCATTGCGGACGCTATTCAGAGCAATGTTTAATTCAGATATTTCTTGTGATGCAAGAGTTAACTTTTCTTCAAGGCATTTCTGATCCTTGTTTAATTTAGCAATTTCTTGAGACTTATTCTGTTCTACTGTAACTTTTTGCGTTTGTAAACGGTTTATCTCTTCTTCAGCATGTTTGAATTTATCTTGTAAAGCTGGTAAAGTATCGACTTGAATAGAAAGTTGTTCCAACTGACAGTTCTTAATTTCCAGTTCCTTTTGAAGTTCATGGAATTGATTTTCTAATTCAACATACATAGATGATTTTTTCTTAATATTTGCAGCAAACTTCTTTAATTTGTCCATCAACTCTTTATTTTTGGTTTCTACTGCTCCAAACTGTTCTGATAATTGTGCTTTTTCAGCAGAAAGGATGTTGATCTTTTCTTTTGTTTCTTCAATAACTTGTGAAAACTCTTCTATTGTTTTGTCTTTTTCAGATAAAACCGTTCGAAGTTTTTCATGTTCTATTGACTCTTTTCTTAATTGTAATTTTATCTCGTGAATTTCTTCATCACGCTCTTTTGCCTCAAGCATAACATTTGAAACTTCTTCTGTATACTTTTGTTGTTGTACTTGCAATTCTTTGATGATGTTCTGCTTTTCAATAAATTGCTCTTGTGATTTTATTAACTCTGTCTCGATGCTAACAATTTTATTTTCCAAAGAAGTTTTAATAGAAAGAAGCTGGTTCTTTTCTTCGTCAGACATTTTCAATTTTTCTTCACATTCTGCCAATTTCTTTTGATAAGCCGCTATCTGTTTATTTAATGATTTTATTAGTTCAGCATTTTGGTCTTTCGCCTTTTCTTCTTCAAGTAAATCAATTGTAGATTTTAATTTCTGTGATACATCATTCAACTTAGTTATTTGATTTATATAATCAATCAGTTCCTTATCCTTCTGCTGTAATGTATTACCATAATTAAATATTTGTTTCTCATATTCGACCAGTAGGTTTTCAAGTTCGTTAATACGGCTATCTCTAACTGCTATGGTACTGCAGAACTCTTGCTGTGTTTTCTGTAATTCACCCTGGACAGTTACATTAGCTTGTTTAAGCTGCAACAACTGTTCCTCTGACTCTCGATTTTCCATCAAACTTTCTAATTTATCTTTCAAAATCTGATTTTCTTCAGCCAATACTTTCAGTTTAGACTCATAAGATGAATTTATTTGTAACAATTCGCTCTGTTTCTGATGTTGTTCTTCTAAAGACAATATTTTCATTTGGCAGTCGGCAATTTCAGCCTCTCTTTCTTTGATAATATTCTTTAATTTAAGGATCTCTTTTGTCAATTGTTTCAAGGATTTCGTTCTATTGACTCCTTTTTCTCCTGTCGTTTTTTCATCGATAGGAGGATCTGCTGCCGACTCCAAAGCCTCTTCTACACACACAGGTTTAGGGATGTCCACAGACTCTTTCATAATTTCAATGCGTTCTCTTTTTAACTCTACTATTTGACGACTTAATTCATCGTTTAGATGCATAAGTTCCTGTTTTTCTTGAATTAAAAGATCAATATTCTGTTGGAATGTGCTGCATTCACTTTCCAACTTGGCTATATTTATATGAAGCTTCTCATTTTCTGTACTGATCTTATGCATTTTTTCCATGACTTCTTGTCGCTCTTGAGTAAATAATTCTATCTTTTTATTCAATTCAGATGTATGTTCAATAAGACTGTCTATATTTTGAGCCTTATTTAATTTATCATCTTTATAAGACTCTTCTGCTGTTTCGGGTTTATCTTCCATAATTCCTTTGTTATATTCTTCCAATTCTAATTTTTCTTGAGTTGTTAAAGATTCTACAATTTCTATAGACTCTGCTGAACTTACTTTTTCTGCAGCAAGTTTTTCTAGTTTATCAGCTAGCTCCATGTTTTCTTGTATATAATTTTCTAACTTGTGTACCAACTCTTCTTTTTCCTCTTGCAAAACTTTGATTGTACCATTTAGATGTTCATTATCCAACTTAAGATTTTCTATAATAAGTTCCAATTCTTTTCTTGAGGCTGTAAGCTCATCTAACTGTTCTTCCAACTGAACAGACGTAATTTCTGAACAAACTTGTTCATTTTGAAGTTGCGACATATCATCTAATTTATCTTCCATTTCAATATTTTTCTGCTGCAGGATGTGCAGTTCTGAAATTAACAAAGGGTTTAATTACAAATACATATAATTACCTGGATTTTTATACTCTCATTAATGTTTTATAGTCACAAGTAAGTACCTTGAACTAAATCGAATTTTTGGGATTCAAGCACACTGATGGCTTTTAGTCTAGTCTCTGCTATGTTCTCCATTTCAATCATTTTCTTATAAACATCTGATTCAGTCACTGAAAACAAATTGTCTTAATTATATAAGAGGTTTTGAAATTTAGATTAACACATAACGAATTTGATATGAAAATGCTTACATCTTCCACTATCATAGTCCACAAGATGTAGTTGAAGATTTCCTTTTTCCTCTTCTAATTCAGCAACTTTTTGAGATAGTTGATGAACTTCTTCATTTAATTTTACAATTTCTGCATTTGAATCAGAAAGTTTACTAAAATTGTCAATAGTCTTCTGCAATTGTTTTAATTTTAGTTTATGACTGGACTTGACTTTAATCATGTTTTTGTTAGCTAAATCGATTTCTTCATTAAGTAAAATTATTTGCTGTTGAGCAGCTGTTAGTTTTTCTTCAAGTTCTCTAATATTTTGGGGAACATCAGTTTCAGATTTATCTCCTGGACTTTCTTTAACCTGTCCTTGAATGACATCTACTGAACTTTCATCAACCTTTGAAACACCAACATCCACCATATCTGTGCCCATATCTATCATTTCAAGGGTTGATTTCTGCAGGGTTTTAAGTTTAGCTAGTTCAGACTCTTTGGATGTATTTGTGGACTTTAATTCCGATATTATTGCATCTTTTTGCGAAATCAAGTATTCTTTGTCCAAAATATCTTTATTTAAAGATTGTACCAGCATTTCTAATTTTGAAACTTCATTTTTGTGTGATTTCTTTTCTATGTCTGGTGATGATTCTGAAGCCAAATTACTCCAGGGCGATTTCATTTTAGACGCCGTATTACGACCACCTTTACGAGTTGGAAGAGGACTAGCTTTTTTACTTGGAGAACCGGACATTAAAGATTTAGGTTCAATAGTAACATTCGCCAGCTTATTTTCAAGTTCGATGTTAGTTTGCCTGATTTGGCAGTTAATTTGTTCAAGCAATTCCACTTTCTTTGAAAGTTCGACCATTTTTGAAATCTCCAGGGATCCCTTTTCTTCTTCTTCTTTTTCATTATCTTCTTGTTTTTTTGTTGATTCTCGTACTGTTGATATCTCAGATAATATGTTTAAACTTTCTTGAAGTTGTGATATTTCCTGACTTTTTAATTCTAGTTCTTCTAATAATTTTGAATTTGAAACAGTTACCTCAAAACGGGAGTTTTCTAAAATAGTATTTGCTTCTTCCAAGCTGTGTATCTTTTCATCTTTTATTACAATTTCTTTCATTAAACGCTGTCTTTCCTCTTTCCATTCAGATTCCATGTTAACAAAATTTTCCTGCATTTTTGTCATCTGTTGTCGGGTATCTTCAAGCAAATGTAGGGAATCTTTTTCTGAAACAAAATGCAATAATTGTTTGATTAAAATGAATTTGACACAAAAAATAAGCTCAAAATAGGATAGATTCAAGAAAATATCCTTCTAGATGTATTTTGTTTACAAACATATATAAATTAACTAATCAAAATCTAATAATTATTTGTGTACATAAAGTGAACTGTTCAAAATGTGTCTAAATATGTAATTTACATTTGAGTCTGTGATCAGTAAGAGTATGAGTATGGAATCAAGATGGGATAGATTTTGGATGCAATAATTAATTATTTATATCATTTATGTGTTAATCTGCATTAATTATGAAAAATGAACAGATAATGAGCATCCAATATTTGCACACATAACCAAAATTACTGTCATTATATCAAAAAATAGGCTTTCGTAAAAACTTTTATCAACACATCTTATCATTTTTTTTGCGAAATAAGTGTTTGCATTGCTGTGTTCCGGTTTAAAGGGTGAGAGGCATTGAAATTACAGAATAATGTGACTGAAAGATATTATCCTTAAGTCACAAAGTTAACAACATGTTAGTCTGTAGTAGTTAGCCTGATTTGTTCCGTTCATTTAATTTCTTTAAAGAGATCTATCTTTTATATGGTATCTTTATCCTACTGTCTGTTTTTTTTAATTCCTCCAGGAAATCACTAAATCTATTTCATGAATTATGAGTGATATTTACAAATTACTTTCTTAATTTAGGTGAAGAATCAATAACATACCTTTTTTACTTAGACTATCAGACATAAGTGTTGTAGCCATATTTTTAGCTTCAATAATTTGGTCCTTCTCATTAATTTTTTCTTGTAAGTCTAGAATCGTTGTTTCCATAGCCTTCATCTTCACTTGCATCACACTTAGGGTTTTATCTTTATCCTTGATAGTAGTTAAAAGTTGAGACATCTCATTATTGTCTGTGATCTGAAAATAAAAGTTCATTATATTATCATTGACAATCACTACAACACAACAGCTAAAAAAGATAAAATAATAAAATGTGATAAACCAAAGAGATATTGCCAAGAATGTTCACAGACGGTTAAAATTTTTGAATTAAGTTATGTGTAGTATAGTTTCATTGAAGTACAGGTAAATTAAAAAAAATCTATTAGGCCTAACCACAGGAACTTTATAATTCCACAGGCACTTACTATAAAAATAAGATTAGAATAGTACTGTGTTCCAAATATAATAAGAGGTCACTAAAGTATAAAACCAATAGATGGCAGAATATCCATCTTTACTGGCACAGTTACACATTACACATGAAATCATTTTAATATTTAAAAAAAAATATATTTAGAATTACAAAAATTAATTAAATAAAAGATATGAATAAAAATAGCTCTCACCTTTCTTAAATCTAACTTAGAATCAGTTATGGAGTCCCTTTTTATTGCTGTTGTTTTGATTGGCCTCTTGCTGATCTCCTTGTACTGCTTTATCCTTTCCATCAATAACTCTTTCTGTTTTAATGTGTTTGCCAAACTCTCACTTATGCCGGGTACTGTAATAAATAAATTTAAAAATTATAACTGTAGAACCAAACTAGTGAATCTTTTACAAAAATTAAATACAAAGACTTCATGATTTCTGTTTAATTAACAAATAATTTGAGTATTCGATTTGTGGAAGTTTATGCTCTATTAAGGGTAGATAATAAATAGTTTATTATTTTACAAAATATACAGAATATTTGGCACATTGCTTAACATTGCAAGATTTGGATTCATGGTATATTAATAGCTATTTTTTTTATTATAATTACAGCATACACATTAAACACTTCACCTTATTTTGAAATTTTTGTAAACATACAAGGAAGCTGTAATAAAAACAAGTAATAACAAGTTTTACTCACTATTCAAGGCATCCTGAACAGAAAGACTGGTGGAGGTATCTGTAGCTACTGAGTACCCTGTTCTCTCACTCACCGTGGATGCTATTTCAGCAGCCTCACCAATTTCATCATCTTCTGTAAATGTATACAATATAATTTTAAATAAAGAAAAAATATAATACAACCATTAGACATTTCAAAATCATATATTTATATAAATTTATAATCACAAATGTATAAACAATATTACATTTCAATCGCTGCAGTAAATGTTCAATAGTGTGTATTGTTTGAAGAAACCTATTTTGCACCAACTAAATGCTAGGAATTAGTTTTATAATTATTTTAAGAAATGTGAACAATGTTCTTCCAATTGTTACAAAGTGTCAACATTTTGACTTATGCAGTGTTAGAACTTAAACAGCGATATACATTTAAATCACAAATGTATATGCTGTTTCTAGTTGAAATAAAAATAAGAAAACCCATCTTACTTACCAAATGGTCGTCCTAGCAATTCAGCAGTAGCTTTTCTATGTTCTTTGATACGCTTTGAAACAAGAGCTGCATTTTCCAGAGCTTTTTGAGCTCGTTCAAATTTCTCTTGTCGCTCTGATGAAGAGGAGACACGTTGTGTCTACAATAGAATAAAATTTATGGAACTATATCATACATGAAAAATATTTATTTGGCTTAAACATAATTCGCAACACTTTATTTAAAGTGACCAGTGCTTCCAGTTTTAAGCTTAAAGAAACCTGTGGCAGGAGACACCACTCTTCCTCAAAAAGATAGTCACTTTATAGTTATGTATATTTCAAATTGTGATATTAATCTCCCAATTCAGTGTATCAACCCATATTTCTTCAATCACAGTTACGATCTATGAACAGTTATGATATTTCATGTTATAAATATCTCCCTGTTCTATTCATGTAATTTTCATGTAATAAATATCTCACTATTACTTAAATATTAGTAAAACTAAATAAATACTATGCAAATTGCAAGAGTTAATTAATAAGCTGAGTATAACAAATCATACAGCTCTGATTGCTGTAACATGAAGTAGAACTAAAATGAAGAATAAGAAATTTTACCAACTGACAAAAAGTCGATAAAAAAAAGAAACAAAATTTGTGTTAAATATGTTCAGTGACACATAACACCAAGGTAAAATAAAAAAGAACATTATCAATATGAACTTGTTATTACAATAATAATATGAATGTTATGTTTGTTTTTAGACTTAAAAACCTTGAGGTAACTTGCAATATAGCCTAGTAAATACACAATTCAAACAACACGGTAACATATTGTTGTTAAGTCTTGATAATGTAGTTTTAACACTTCTTTCATCGTACCTTTGTAGTTTTAACACTACCAGAAACACTGCACACCTCGCTTGTTGATACTGCTATATTTGGATCAACATCTTCAATAGGTTCCCCTTCAGAGGGTTTATCGACATTTTTTGGATCCGCCATGGCTTATTATTTCCCTCCGCAGTCATGAATAATGAAGTTACGGCGAGTTTAATAGTTAGAGGTAGTAAATATACTGCGATAAAAGAAAGGATTATTAGCTCGTACGTAGATTTCTTAGATTATTCTACAATAAACAAAATATTATTCCACCACCACTTAGCACTGATTTGCCATTAGTATTTTTTTGTCCACGTCATCTGGATGACAGTGTCAGTGACAAAGTGACAGTTGATAGCACCAGTTTTTGAACGCAAAGTACAGATAACAATTACAGATTGCTATGTCACTGTCACAAATAATGTAAATTGACAGTTTCATCATCTTTCAGTCATTAACTGTAAAAAATATTTTTACTGAAACCTGGCATTTCAGAATTTAAGTTAAAATTATTTTATGTTTAAAGATTGAAAATATAACATTATTAAATGGCATCTTCCCGTATTCAGGTATGATGATACCCTAGCTTTCAATGCAAAGTCTACATGTCTCTTACGTCCTCACATGTCATGATATTGAAACGCATAATTTCTTTTCCTCCAGGCTACTGTACGCCAATTATCTAAAATCTATAAAAAAAAAGGAAGATTTGAAATTGGAATTGCTTCGGAGTTACCTGCTGCATACAAAAAATTTTGGAGGGAATGGAAAGTTTTGAAACCTGCTGCTGTTCACTTTATTGCTCAGGAAGGCAGATGGAAAAGAGATGAGCTGACGGGTGAGACACTTCCAGTTCAAAATGTCCCTATTCCTTTGAAGTTTCCTTCTGAGATACATGAAGGAATATGGGGTGGAGAGGCTGTAATAAAAGGTAAGCACAATGTAAATATTAAATATAATAATTGTATGATGACCTTTTAGTGATAATAGAGGACAACATTGCTAAAATAGCCTTGAGACATTTAGTTCATGATTCACATAATTTTTCAATCTGAATAAAATTCATATTTTAGAATTTTTTATTGTCCTAATAGGTTCAATTATTTGGTTTAATTGTGTATAGGTACTAGGTAATTAGGTGGTTTAATTATGTATAACTAACCTCCAATGGTATATGTAATGAAAGTGTGGTGACTAGAAAACCCTTTTGTGTATTGATAAGGAAAGCCTTTTCAACCAAACATTGTGGAAACCTATTATTCATTTATGATGAGTTTCCAACTAATAGGGTTGCCCTACTATGACTCTTTTCTTAGATTAGGTCAAATTAATAGCACTCTTTGAAACTCTTTTACATGTTAGAGTTTAATGAGGTTATTTCATTCAGTAAATACATACTGGCACTAGCTATATCAATGTAGTAAGTCTGTTGTTAAAGTATTTAAATGATCTGCTTACTTTTTCAACTGTAAGCAATTCTGGTTTAGGAATACAGCATGCCAAATTGTTTGGGATTGTGGCATTGAAATGAAACATGAAAATACTGATTATATTCTGCTGTGTATATACTGACTAAATTCAAAGGATACAAGAACTTTTATAATACAAGTTAATATAATTTTATAGCATTATCTTATAAATATTTTGCATGAATGGTAAATAAAATTTAACATATGTCAATTATCTCAATTAGTATATTTCTCTGACTCCAGGTTTTCAAAAACGTGATCAACATAGACGTAGGGTACCCCACTATTGGGTACCAGTTCTCAAGAGAACAGTGGTGCGATCAGACGTCCTCAACACCCACCTTTCTGTGACTGTTACAGACCGTACTATTAAACTAATAAATGATCATTATGGTTTTGATCACTATTTACTAAAGACTCCAGCTTGCGATTTAGTATCTATGCTAGCTTTGAAGGTAAAAAAACAAATTTTGACTGAATTAATGAATGGGTGCCCCAGATATGCTCATGATGCTACAAAACAGAAGGAAATATATGATGAATATAAGACCTACTTGTCATCAGTAAGTATACTCATAGTAAAACATTGCAATAAATATTTTTAGTATGCTTAGTACATAAAATTTTCTTTTTTACATTGCTTTCATATATGCAAACTTTCCCAATAGCATAGCTTAAAAAATTCCTCTCATTTTGCTGTTGCACAGGCACTTCACATTTTATTTTTGTAGAGCAATACAATGCTTATGCAAATGAATGTGTTCAGATCCTACCTTAATAGTGCGGCTGGACATACTCTGTTCTCTTTTTTTTTATAGTAATGCAACAATAATCTAACGACAGCTACTAATGCCTCCCTCAGAGGCGTCCTCGAGTGACATGAGTATAAGTATCAACCGGTATCAGTTATTTTTTACTTTTTCTCTAATATATTCTAGAACTTAGATATTAAAAAATATATGATCTATCAATAATCGATAGTTATCCATAATGCTTGGTTTCAGTACACTCCTGAAGAAATAGAATGGTATGGGCTGTCATGGTACGAGGCTTTATGTAAGGTTGCAAAACAAAAGGAAGCTGCCAGCAGACCTGTTCCCTTGAAGAATGTCTATAGGAAAAATCTTGTAGAGAAGTTAAAAGCAGCTGGCATTGAGGGAACTAATGCTTCCACTGATGATATATCGTGAGTATTATTAATACAGTGAAAAATCTATTACATACAGTTTAATTAAACTGTATGTAATAGATTTTTCACCCATATAGCAATAAAAGGTACAAAGTTATTATCAGTGCTCTGTCACAGGTTTGGTTTTAAGAATAACTAACAAATTATGTTGATTATGGTAAATTTAAGGTAAAACAGTGTTCCTAATTCCATATTGTATTCTACCACAATGGTCAATGGTTTCGAAGACGTTATAATTATAATAACATTTATGATGGAAAAATAAGGAATTGGTATCTTGTGCGCTTTAGGTTGTGTTTGATTCCCACTTAACACAAAAATTTATTTGATTAATATACTTATTTGTTTTTTGGCTGGATGTTAAATATATATATATAATTATGTTGTTCATAATTCCTCTGTTGCCTGATATCTTTTGTTTTCACATGTGCAAAGTAACTTATCTTGATGTTCGATTATTGTATACGATCTTATGTCCCCACACACACATCCCCAGTATCCACTTACTGTCAGTGTCAGGTTAGTTTTCTATGTGAATTTCTTTTTGTTATACATTGCATACATGTTTCTATTTAATCAAAATTATTATATTATATACATTCATTTCAGATATTTCCCTTATATTGTTTACAGATCTACAACGTCATGGTTAGCAAAGATGAATCCATTTGGAAAGAAAGATGAAGCTTAGTGAAATGACATAGTAAATGGGAATTCATTGTAAATTGTTATTTTAGACAAAATGTAAAACCTATTTGAAGTAGATAGATGTTTATTTTGCAATTTGTTTTTTTTTTAGTGCATCAATCCTTGTTACATTGTGTTCTTCTTAAATAATATTAGGATATAGAAAATAAAAGATTTTTTTTGTATTTTTCTAACATTTCGTCCTTAATACGTAAATATAATATTTCTTCATAAAAATTAATATTGCTAAAACCAAAATTGTACAACCAAATCAAGAAACTGATAGGCCATATTTCAATCCTAATTGCTATTCAATATAGCATTACATTTTAAGATACAAAAGAACTATGTAATAAGAAATCACTACAGTGTCTAGGGGACCTACTACCGAGTCTAAAGACAGAAAATGTTGTTACTAGAATAGTATAACAATATGAAATAAAAATACAATAATTTTTTATCTAATAAAAAACTATATAATAACTTTTAAATAAATTATGGTTTCATGAAACAACTGCTTTTGATTTACAATGTTAAAATTCAAAATAAAATTATGTTGCCAATATGTTTTGTGACTCGAGTGGCGCTTATTCCAATGATTTTCTAATAAAAGATATATTTTACTCATTTTTTAACGACAACAAACTATTTTCATCAATTCATAAGTTACTAAAACATGTAACGGGTAGATTAGATATTGGTTGTGGGCTTGAAAATGTTTCAAGTTTAAAAACGAAGACTAATATTAATTATAAGAGATTTTATGTGGATATTCCGTCATGGTGCCACAGTTGCCGGCACTTAATAGCGCAGTGTATGAGGATAGTCTCGCAGCATTCGAGCCATAGTGACGGCGGTTCACAGTCGCGCGCCAATTTCGCAGTCGTAAATCATGGTGCCATAGCCACCTGTACAGTGCCGGCACACGGCGATGTATGTGTTTCGGCAGGTTACGTGATAGCACACTGTATGGGATCAGCGGAGGGCAGGCGCGCGGCGAGCAGCGTGGCGACGGCGCGCGCCAGGTACGTCATGGTGCCGTAGCTGCCGCTGGGTGCACTGTCGTAGAGATGTTGACACACGCCGGCCGCGCCGCCGCATACCAGCGCTCCTTCTGCGCGTTCCGCCTTCGCGCAGCAGAGGGTCGCGTCGCCATTGCACCGCATCTGCACAACACGTGAAATATATGTGCTAATTAATTTGAATGAATGGACTAATGTAAGCCTAAATGAGGTGCAAACAAAAGAGTTTTCGTATAGGCGAATGAGTAAATACTGTTTTCGAGACATCATTTAGGTCCGAATTGAAGAATTTTCTTCGTCTTACGCAATCGCACGCATCAAAAGAATGCAACAATCGCCCGGACCCAATACATGTGTGTTAATCTTTGTGCAAATTGAATAAGAGAATACATAGGTCTACAAAAACCATACGTGTAGGGAAACTTAATAGTTTCGGGAATTATATTGGTGTATTAAAACGGTCCAGTTTGACATCATTACCTGGTCTTCCAAAAAGATTTGATTGGCCTTGTGAACGAGACTCTCGACCTCGATCATAGCGCCCAGGTTGTCCACGGCCTTGTATTCCACCACCAGCGTTAGCACCATGAGGGCTTCCACGACCAGTTGCCTGTACTCCGGTTGGGGGATGGAGTTCAATACAGTTTCTACAGCGAGAGCGAATTTCAACTCTCCTGACGTCATCTCTTGGGTTAAATGAGGTTGGAGGATTTTCCCTTGAATTACTAAACCTTGACACTGTAAGAAAAATTTATAGTAGAATATTATCATAATATACTTGGTTTCTTTTACTAAGCATGATTTTTTAAAATAATGATAGAAGTTTAGTATTTATGGGATAAAAATTTCCACGCTACAGCTATAACCCCAGACGGATTAAATCTAACGTCTAAAGTAATAAATATAAAAAAAAATAAAGAGAAAATAATTGTTATTTTTTAAGGTTTAACCTAACCTACCTTTCCCTATTAGAAGCATAATTAAGGAGAAGGGTCTCATTCTGCGACAAATGGCCCGCCATTTAAAAGAGTGGGACAACCCAACATGTATCTGTAATTATGTCTAAACAAATTTAATAAATAGGTATGTAAATAGAAACCGACATTTATAAAAAAGGGATACCATCCTTACCTAAATTGGAACAATGCAAACTAGATTTGTATTTCTATACGTTTTTAATGAATAAACTCAAAAACTGCTAAACCGATACTAATAACAACGCTATCTATTAAATGATGAAATTAAACATATTTACTATGGCTAAAAGAGTTACTACTCTTACTTACTCTTTCTAAGACTCCCCAAACGCGTGGGTAGAAGTCCCGAGGCACGCGGTTCAAAGCACCATCTAGACGGCGCCTGCGCAACCATTGTCCTTGTCGATCCGGTTCTGCTATTGGCGCTACAATTATGCAACAATTAATTACTCCATCTAGCAGCTAAAGTTTAAAAAAAAAGTATAATTGATGTAAAGACTCACTGTCATCAATAGTGCCCTGAAGAGATTGTCCATCCAAAACGATTTGAGATTTCTTCCCGTAGCGGTTAGATTTGTTGCTGACGATGGAGAAATTACCGCGACCTGCTAAAAAATATGCGTTTATTCCTTCTTGGATGCGTGCAACGTACCTAATGCTTGCTGGTTTTTATTAGCACGACGAGAATATAAGAGAATCAGGATTTTGGTTTTTTCAATTTTATTACAAAGTAAGTAGAGCATAGTTTTCTGAGTCACATATTGATTACATGGAATGAAAGATGCTCCAGCTAATTAAAAATAATGATTTAACGGGTAAGAGTTGGTAAACAAGTGCGTACAAGCATTGTCAGATGCAAATAAGAAGCTATTCCATTGCATATCTTAGTGTGAAATTAATCGACAAGGTTGATTATAAACTACAGAGGTGGTCACAGGGTACATTCAAACATAAAGCAATGCCTTGGTACAAATCACTCGCCTTTGCTTTTGTTGATTTTTTCCCTTATAACACCTAAGGAATTTGCTGCAAAGGAAATAAAATGTGAACGAAATGTATTATTATATAACAACATCCACAAAATATATATTTTTTAATAACTACGTTATCAAATGAATAATGACAATGATCTAAAAAATTTTTTTGAATAAGTATTTCAATTATTGATCCTAATGTGATCATCATTTACGTTAATTTCGAAGGGTCTACATAAAATTGCAGTTTTTAGTTGTTACAGATTTCATCCGGTGTGCGGTAGGTAAAAATACATATATAAGTTGAATTTCCTACTTAGAGTATCACATATAAATATATTTTTTAACGTAACACAAGATAACGGCCATCGTGATTTTCTCATTTGGACATCCCACATCCTGTTATGGCTGTGTATACAAAGCCGATGATTGAGAAACCAAACTTTCAAATAGAACTACCTCACGGTGTTTGAAAGTTTGGTTCAGTGGTGACTATCGTCCTTAGTGATCTAGTTTGGGTGTGATAGTGACTATCGTACTCATGCATTTCACTCACCACTGTTTATGGCAAACTCCTTTCCACTAAGGATGTGGTACAGTAAGTTCTTCATCTCGAAAGGCGAGAGGTTTAACAGATGTTCCGAAGCCTCTTCGCCGTTACACGAGAGGGTACGAGAAAGTTCTGTCGCCATTACCTGTAGGGGGTAACAAGTCTTGGAGTTACAATTTGGCGACATACATTATAAAGATAAATATCATACTAATTAATATTATCATATCAGCCATAGAAAGTCCACTGTTGGAAATAGGCTTCGCCAAGATAGGGGGAACTTTTCTTATAATTGGCGCGCTGGGCAGGCGTGGTGGCAATCGCAGAGCGCAACTTCGTGACGAGGATTCAGCTGTTTAGGCCCACTCTGCAGTATTTAAACTGCGATGGATATGCCGCCATTTGTCGGTTCTGGTTCCTCTGTCGCCTCTTACGACACCTGGTAGATATCATTAGCGTGTTGCCAACCCTGTGATAGAAGATACTATTTAACATTTACTTAGTAAATGCACTGCTTCTCTCACCCTTCAAACCAGAACACAGCAATGCGAACACTGCTATTTGGCAGTAGATATAGGTGAGAGTGAGAAACCAATGCAGACAACCTTCGTAAGAGATCTCCCTCTTGCTTGAACTCTGGAATACACATGGCATTTTTATCCAGAAAATATTTCCTGGTCGGATAAATCTGGCTCTCCATTTTTTTAATGAAATCAACACGATTTTTTGGCAGTCAGAGCTGTCAGACAGCGACATACGTACAATTCGTCCCGCTATAGCAATAGTTCCAGCTATAGCAGTAGTAAATTAGAAATGACTGTACGTCAAAAATGTGTAAAAACAAAAACCATACTTACGCTTACTAGAGAATAAGCTTACTTAACCTGGATTTCTACCTCTGTTACAGCCAGAAGCCACGTAAATCTTAATTATAGAAATATAGCTGATTATGATGCTGTAATTTACCTGAATGATGAGTCCAACCCTGAGGCGCAGCATCTCGAGGAACAGCTGCGGCTCTGTGCGGATGAACATAGCCAAGTACACCAGAAGTTCTTGGGTTAACATAGCTGTACTCTCGTCGTCACCGTAAGCCTGGATGATATAGAAGACACTACATATAATTCTTTGTTTTCTACGAAAGTATGCTGTTCGTTTTCATAATATTATTTATTGACTTGACGCCGAGATAAGTCGCTTAAAGCATTCCTGTTACAGACAAAAGACTCAAACACAGACACCGACAAAATAGATCCAGACACAGAAAAAACACATATACTCATCATATAAATATATATCCGTGTGGGGATCGAACCCACGATATTTGCCGCACAACATAGAATCACTACCATCAGCACCGACGGGCCTATCACGTTGTGTACCAGTATGAAATTTTGGACTACTCTGTCTTGGCCGTATTGATATCATAGTATGATTAGTGGGAAAGAAGTTAGCGTCCATCGGCTTCATCCATGTATGTAGAAATTGTAGATTGAGTTACTTGCGGAATCTTACTCCACAGTCAGAAGACAACACGAGTTGTGTTACATTATCTTTCAAATCCTATTCTTCATTACAAAGATCTGAATGGTGTTGAATTACAAATAGGCCTCCGGACTGAAGGTATTTTATTTTTCATATTATAGTAATTTATTTATTGATACAAATCTTTCAAATTGTATTCAGTTTCTATTAAGTTTAGAGAATGGCTAAAATAGGAAACATAATATAAGCTTTAAAATTAGAAAATGTAATACGATAGAGTGTTTTGAAATACACAAGTAGACAATTGGTCGACTTTCTAGTTTTCCTGTTGGTAAATTAATAATTAGGATGTAGAAGAATATTTGTTGTGATACTAAATATTTACAAAATCTTTACCTTTCTATGTTCATCATTCTTTTCGTGTCGAAATGACTGCATGCAACAAAGTGGGAACAACATTACAAAATATTATAAACAACATCAAGTAAATATACTACGAATTTATGTTTACGTATTTTTTCTATATGAAATGAATAGAATCTCTTCATATAACTCTACATGACACAAGTCACTCAACATATGAAAATTGGGTGCAAAATAAGATAGCACCGGATATCTTCGTATACAGATTATGGAGTAACTGGATTATGGTAGATATATATAGATACATACACATTCAAATGGCGGGCGGGGGCGTAAGTTACCTTGAGGTGATCGCAATTATATTAGAAAGTGACATATTATTAACGGATGAAAATAATTTTCTTTTGACACGAACAATTTAAACCGTGAAGTTCCGACAGATTAAAATAGTACCTCCACCTGTACCATGTGTCGAAAGAGGTGACTAAGGTACTAAAACCGACAGATGGCGGTATATCCATCCGCAATAGTGTAGCTCAAATGCACAGAGCGGGTATGGGCAAAAACTGCGGTCTGCGTTTGCCGACACGCTTGCCTAGCGCGGCAGTTATAGGCAAAATTCCCCTTTCTTTCTTCCTATGTCCAGCAGACTTACAATGGCTGGTGTGATGATGGTGATTATTCTGTGTTGTTCTGTTATAAATGTGACTAGCATTCTGAAAGTCAACATTCTTAATTACTTGCTAACTACACAAAGCGATTGCCAAATACATATATAAGCCTACCATTTCCTAAACAAAAATCTACCATAGAATAACTAGTCTTGTGACGGCTTTAAAACGGAGTTATTTATTTCATTTTTTGTACGACGTCCCATTCTCAAGAGCATCGTGTAGTTTTATTATGAGCAGTGAACACTTAAATAGAACATATTACAAAAGCCACCACTCACCAAATGTATAAGCTGCCTCAGCTCGTTTTCAGGCAGCGGAGCGGTGATAGTATGCTCATTGTTAGGCGGCATCCCCACAGTGATCTGCTTCTGCCGCACAAGAAGGTCAGTCACCGCCTTGGCCAGGTCTTCCACACGCTTGCCCAGCATGCCCGCGGTGTGACGGACCAGGCCCCATAGCTTTTGTGTGCACGCCTTCTCGTATAGCACCTTGAGGAGATCCTTTACTGTGACGTTCTTTCCGTTTTCGAGCATACCTGTGAATATATGTAGCTTTTTTATAAAAGATGTTCTGATAGTAATTTCGTCGAATCAAATTCATCGTCGTAAATCAAAAAGACTCGATTAAAAAAGCGAACAGAAATAAACTGGCTAGTTCCAAGCTAGTGTACAAAGATACAAACAACATCATCTTAAACTTACGTGTCGCATCATACGAACGATCAATAAATTACATATTTCACTTTGACCCAATGGCGCAGATGGTAGTAATTTGTGCTCCAAAGGCCGTGGGTTCGATCTCCACCCAGGACAAATATTTATATGATGATATTTGTTAGTTCTGCATGTGAGTGTTGTATATATGTATTATATTTGTGATTCCTCTGTTTGATGTCCGTTACACAAGTGCTTTAAGCGAATTATCACGGAGCCGCGTCAATGTATGAGATGTTGTGTAAATTGACGAGACAAAAAACAAACACAAATATCCATCATATAAATGATAGTCGTGCGTGGGGATCGATGGCGACTCTTGACGCACAAGGTAGATACACTATCGAAAGTGCCATCGGGCCTGTCAAATTTATGTTACAATTACTCAGGCACCAGCATTGAAGTCAATCCCTTGCTACATACAGCAGGTAGATATATCTATATATGCTATATATAGCAGTATGTTGGCAGATCGTCCAGGCTCGTGGTAAATATCAATGTTTTACCGTTGTTACATTAAGACTGCCATTACTGAATTTTAGCTAGTGCAGGTCAATCATTCCACCAGGCAGTATGTAAACCTGCTTGTTGAGAATTTCTGGGAGTCATTACGACTAAGGAAACTGTCTACTGCTCTTTATACAACATTCAAAAGTTCGAAGTAGTCTGATGTAAACTTACATACTAGATACTAGATAACTTTTCTTATCGACGTTATAATATAATAGTATTAAAATCCAGTCCGTGCGTCGATTAGGTATGTCGCCTTCCTCGTCCAGGCTCTCACAGCATCAACATCAAGACCAACTCACTACCTCCCGCTCCGCAGATACTCCGCTGTTCAGTATGTACTATCGACGCCACATTACACTTCTTTAAATATATTTTAATTAAAATGACCATTGTCAATGTAGTAGCTTCGATAAATAGCTACCAGTATTGAAATCGAGCCCGTGCGTATCGTACAGGTACTGCAGTATGTTACCATGCGTGTCCAGGCTCTCGGTCGCGCCTAATATCAAGACCAACTATCTCCCGCTCCACTACAGCGCCTATGTCTCCGAAATAGTCTAGTGTATGCTATCGACTCTACATTAGGATAATTATCTACCAGTATTGAAATCCAGCCCATGCGTGTCGACCAGGTACTGCAGTATGTCACCCTGCTCGTCCAGGCTCTCGGTCTCGCGCAGCATCGCGATCAGCTCATCTGTCTCCTGCTCGGCGTACATAGTCTGGGACTCCGAAGTAGTCCGGTTTCGGACTATCGACGTAATATTCTTGTTCACAAACACTGTAAAAGGGCCAGTTTTAACTAAGTCGATCGACATTAAATAGGTATTTTTCTTAACACTGCCTGTCCATAATTTAGACACAATAAAAATAATAAAGAAATGTCATATATGATTTACTAGATGGTGATATTATTAACACACTGCTTTACGAAGATGTAAAAATTCACAAGAGAAAAACTGTGAATTAAAAAAATAAGTAGTAGAATATATTTTTTTACTATCAATAAACTTCTCGTCCACTCAGTTTAAGATAGGCTTGCTTCTTGATGACAAACGAAACGTGTTCATATATTTTTTATCTTAATAAGATTTTTTTTAAATGTAGTAAGAGAGTATTGAATACCTTCTTCTTTGGGAGGAGAGGGCGTTTGCTCCTTGGTGATTTCAATAGTAGGAGTAACAACTCCTAAGCTAGTGGTGGATGTTCCCCTGCAAGCAGAAATATGAGGGTAATATATTTGTATTATATAATATTTTAGATATTCAACATAATGATACTTACTTTGTAATTGCCTTTTTCCTCGCTTCTTCAGGAGATGGACTGCGACCGAAATGTGGGTCCACATCGAGCCACGAAGGTTTCCTTTCCAGTGGTGGCCCAACGTATTCTCCTTCCATTCCGAGAGTTTCAGCTATAAAAGATGGATACAAAGATGAGCAATATTTTTTTATTTACGTACTTTAAATTTACAATATGGTTGGTGGACTCTGTTTTATAAAATCTGATTCTTTGATTGGCGGTTTAACTGAAGAAGGTTTGATACATTCAGCGCCTCTTTTCGATGTAGTCCCCACAGGTGATATTAGCAGGTGTTCCACTAAGAAGCTTCTAATCAATAGGTTGTACACCGGTCGAAGACGACAATCACTCGAGGGTGCCCCTCGAACAGGACATCGACTCGAGTGGTCGGAGACAATTAATCCTTATTTGCAAAAGTAAAAGCCTGAATGCGCCCCGCTGTACTAGTGCGGTAATAGTGTATTTGTGGAGTACCCGTGAGAGGGCAACGAAGGGTGGCAATCAAACTATAAGTGGGGCCTCTAGATTAAAGTAGGTCTTGGCACATACAATTCAATTTTATGTCAATGTCGGTCACTAGACTATAAGTATTCCTTTGAATATAGCTTGATTAGAATAAAAGATGTCAATGCTGTAGTATCACAAGAGTAATCTATACCGGTATTATAATATTTGGCATCACAATTTGTAATTAATATTATTCACATAAAGTTCATATAAAGGTTTCACTATAAATTATAACATATAAAATCAATCCTAAATTAAGATAAAACCACTAAATTACTTAATACATTGATCTCGATCCGTGATAAGTTGCTTAAAGCACTTGTGTTACGGACGCTATTCAACTATACTACCTTAATACATATATTTCACACCCAGATACAGAAAAAACACAAATATCATAATATAAATATTTGCCCTGGATAGGAACCCACGACCTTTGGCGCACTAGATTGAAATCCTAATATCTGCGCCATCAGGCGCTTAAGTTACAAAAAATAAAATAACTAAAAACACATTAGTGTAAAATCTGTCATTCTAATCAAACTATATCAAAGGAATATGACGTTTGGTACATACAGTCCACGTTGATGGAGCGCGTCTTCTTGATGGCGCCGCGCACGGACATGCGGCGGCGCAACGCACGGACGTTGCGCGCGGCGGGCGGGCGTGACAGGAACGACAGCTTGTTGCTAAACGACTTTAGGAGGTGTTCCTCTAGGTAGCTCTGGACTTGCGGATTTAGCTCTATTAGAGATAAGAAAAATTAGCTTGCAATGCTACTAAATAGAGTAGTAAAAGTAAGTTTCCGTATGGCAACACTTGCTTATTGTATAGCGGCGAATGTAGTGAGTTTTCTTGTATGTGCAAAGTGTATATTAAAAATATACACTTTGTACATAATAAATTAATTAGAAAAAAAAGCAAATGTATTTTAGGGCTATACTCAAAAGTCTCTTTGCGAGAAATGAGTAAGTCTGTAAAAGTACTAAAGTTGCGGACATAGCCCGGCGTATTAGCAAGTTGAAATTGCAGAACCCTAAATCGAAAGATAATTCGAAAAACATCTTAGACATTGCCTTGGCTCCAAGATAAGAATCCTAACGCATTGTGCTACAGATATCAAACAGAGAAATTACAAATATCCTGGGTGGGAATCAAAACCACGACCCCTAGCGCATAAGACAGGGCAAATTATAACCAAAGTAAAATAATACTGAACAAGAGTGTTGTTGATTATCTGGTTCTATGAAACAACTTTTTTTTATTGTTACTTCCTTGTTGGATGAAAAAGGAGCACAGTTTGTGTTACCCATCATTATATGAAACGATGCGAAAGTTTCTTAACATCCCTGATCGCGCAGCTACTGTGGCATGAGATTTTAGTACTTACTATCTGGGTACCCGTCCTCCTGGCTGCCCAGAAAACTCAGGTTCGTTATAGCGGAGGTACTAAGAAAATCCCCAAGATTCCCCAGTGTCACCCTGGTACCATTTATGTAGCCAGACTTCAACTTCTTCATTGTAGTTATCATAGCCATTGGAATTTTGCCTTGGTCTGAAAAATTGAGCAAATTTTGTTATACCAAGCCGCGAGATTTAAGTCAGCAAGCATTATTGCAATTATTAAGAAGCATGTATATGAAACCATTTTGTCCAAGTAGCATTTTATATTAGAACGCAGATGGAAAGTTACTATTAAAAGATAATTTTTTATATTACTTGATTACTCACCTTAAAGTTTTGTACGGATATTACAAACTGTCCAAATACAGTGACCGCAATCATGCCGCGAATTTAGAAGTCTGTCACTCAAATATTCTTTGGTTTAATCCTAATTATAACCCGGAAGAAATGTCTTCTACAAACTAATTACTACCCCTCGTTAATGCGCGTCTTTAGATGCACAAACATAATCACGTCTATTTCCACGCGCCTGATAGAACTGCTACTCTACAGTGAATGCCCCTCGAGCGAATACCGACCACATCACTACGGTCAGTCTCATTTAGTACTCCTCTTTTGCAAATAATGGCAACTTTCTCCAAATACAGCCACCTGAGCTGAAGTCCAGCTTCAGAGGCGCCTTTAAGTGACAGCCATTGGTAACGCTCCGCTCCCGCGATCCCTGCAGTGCCCTCCCACGGAACACGCCGGTCATAAGATCGTACTTTAAAGACAGGCCTTGCTATACCTTCAAGGACACTGGAATTAACGTCTGAGGCTAGCATTAGGTGTTATCACATTTAGGAGACATTATTGATTTCCAGTAGCTTCAATCATACATACACCACTTTCTACCTCCATTTATTAGTCACGGTCTTATGATGAACGTTGACCGATCCAAACTTTTTCGAGGACGTCTTGAATTCCTTTAATAGCCTTCTTCTTATAAATCACTTTCGCTAATTTACTTTCGTCCATCCACACACAATTTAACATCTCCCTTGCATCATAGACATAATATAATCTTTTTTACAATAACTCCCTTTCAATATACATTTAGGCTTTACCACAAAGCATGCATAATGTTTACAATGATCGAATAAAAGGTGTATGGATGATAGCGTTAATATTAGTAACAAATACATAATAATAATAAATAAATTCACACAACATCTAATACATTGACCTGACTGCGAAATAAGTCGCTTAAAAACTAGTATTACGGACATCAGACAACAGAGGAATCACAAATATAATACTAATATTTAGCTTTCAGACACAGAGCAAACACAAATATTCATCATCTACATATTTGTCTTGAGTGGGGATCGAACCCACGACCCTTGACTCACCAGATATTATCACTGCCATCTGCGCCAACGGTCGCGTACAATAATGGTTGTAAAGTAGTAGTAGGTATATTGTTCACAGGTTTACCTAACAGATACTGCGTGGCAAGCAACGTGATGGTGGGTCGGCCTAACATCTGTTTCCAGCTCATGCCGAGGAACGCGACGTTTGCCATAAACGTGCTCGCAAGTAGAGCTGGGTCGCGCGACATGTAGTACTCTTCGTAGTCGAAGTTCTATGGCACACCCATGCGGGAAATTATCACACCATATGGCAAATGGGGAAACTCTACCTACTATTTATGTTAGCTTCATATTAAACACAATATCAAATATACCAAAATCGAACTAAACTATAGTCCTTTTACTGTAACTTGATTAGAATGGCAGCAATCAAAATAACGTGCTTTTAAATTGGCGAAAAAAAAATAATGTGACGAATTATGATACCAAATACATTGACATAGGTCATTTTAATCAAGCTATATATAAAGGAATATAAGAAAAAGGTCTAGGTCTAGGAGGTTAAATGTTTACGTCGAGTAAACACATAAGCAGCTTAAACATAAATAAATATAAACATTAGGTGTTACACTGTTTGAAGTAAGAAAAAGCAATATAATATGAAGGAGAAGGAAGTAGATGGATGATGAAAATGAATGGGTCCGGACCAGCAAGCTCGAACTATAAATAAAAAAACAACGAAAAAATACCTAGATACGTTTGATTCAAGGTCAACACAACAAGCGGGCGGCCCAGGAGATTTTGCCACGAGGACTTCAAGAAATTTATTTCGGCTTTGAGTGTATCTACCATCAATTCATAGTCGGAAGCGATGTAGAAACGCTTCATATCGGAAAACTATTGGAGAGATGAAATAATGAGATTAGAAATAAGTTACAGGAGAAAAATTAGCAGCATTAGTGCGATTATATGTATAATGGACAGAATAAATTCCATTTATGTTCTGAAAAGACTTATGTTTCTTCATATTGTAACATAAATATATTACAAAATATAATTTGACTTTAAAAATTGTGACGTAATAAGTTATTATCTATTTACAAGATATATTAGTTGCTTAACAATACCTCAATTGATTAGGCATATAGCATTGATCAGGTCTCAACTATAATGGACACTAAAAGAACCTTTTTTTCTGGTAGAATACTCAAACAAATGTATGATAGTATTAGTCAGTGTAAAAGTGAAATAGAACCATTCATATATAAAAATAAAAAAGTTTGAGATAAGAATTAAAGCAGGAAAATTAGCATAGCAAACAAAGTTGCAATCAACTGTTGAAAATGATTACATATGATAAAAAAAAAATAATAATAAAATAACTAACACTGGCACTAATGTTTGTGTGATAATATTTTAAATAAGAGCACTTATATATATATATATATTTTTGTTATTTTATCCATGACAAAAAATATACATAATGCTCATAATAAAATATCCATAGTAAAAAAAATTTATAATCTTATAAAGATGCATAATTAATGTCCTTATAGAACAAATTAAAACAACTATTACAACAATACTTTTATAAAAAGTAAAAAGAATAAAAGACTACATACCTGAGGAGTGAATGCAAAAATGCGATCATTCAGAGAATACAACTTGCTTGTGCTGAGTATACCAACATCACGAGATTTTCGGCCTGATAATCCAAGCTTTTTGTTTCGTCCTAAAAAATAAATACATATCTATAATACAATAAACTTGTTTTTAATAGTAAATATACTAAAACCTCTATCAATTCTTAAATTCATGTAAATAACAGATTTTTTAGCAAGCGCAAACCATACACTGCTAGACATAGTTCCCTTAATAGGGAGGATTTTCTCTATGCAACAGGAATGCATTTGATCTATGCAGTTTCAAGTGGTTACGGCCATCTGCTGGTGCAGTATTTTAGTTGCCTCTTATGACACCTAGTATAGGTGAAGCACTGTTTTATCGTGCCAGTATCCTAATGATACAATCTTTGTACCTAAGTATGTGTAAAGGTGACTCAGGACTCTTGCTGGTTGCACTTCAATAGGGGCAACTTCACTGATTGTTTGAACATGCAAATCATACTCCAGTAACTTGTCTCTAATCTCATTGTCTTCTGCCAGTATAACAATTTGAACAACAACATCAGGTTTCTTTTCAGAGCAAAGTCTTCTGTTTAGTGGATCCAATTCTCCCACTGCCAAAAATCCCTGAAAATATGAAAAATATTTAATTCAAATTTCTTTTAACCTATGATTTGCTTTAAGAATACAATTAACATTGAATATAATTAATACTTAAACAATTACCTCTTGAAGGAGTTTTCCAAGTATGTACAAGGATTGTGCCCAGATGAACGGGCATCTACCTAAAGGTATGCGCTCTTGGCTACCAGGATCATTTTGCTCTTGATCAGCCTTATCAATGGGCACAGAATACAGCTCAGGTACTAGTTTGATACCATCATCTTTCCTTATCATGATCTTTTCCAGCCTCTGCATATAATCATTCAGGTTTACTTTGTCTCCTTGGAAACAGTAATCAAGAATAAGATAGCAAAAGAATAAAGGCCATTCACATTCTATATTCTCAAACATTCTCAACTCCCATGGTTCATAGTATAATCTGTTTGGATCCTCTCTTGGGGTCTTATGACCGTCTCTTAAAAAGCGTTTGCATCCATACTTTCCTTGCAATTTTGTTACAATTGTATCTCTTGTTTTTGCTATTAATTGTGGATCATCAACAGCAAAGGCAGGGTAACTGATGATAGACAATAGACCAGAATCTAATTCCTTGCTGTTAGACTCTCTTGGCAACATGGACTGTAGCACTGCCTGGCATTTCTGTGCTTCATCAGCCAATACATGAATAACACTAGAAGGACCACCACGAGCTCCAAAAAGATCCAACTCATTCATAGCCTCCAAAGCAGCCTTAGCCATACCAATGGAGCTGGCATTTAACTCAGGAAGACCATGGTTAGTTTTGTCACCCCTCTCCCATATACCATAATCAGGAGTACAGTAAGCTGACTCAATATAGAATACTAAGTTTTGAATAAAAGCTACTTCATCAAGACAAAACACTATTTGGAGGCCAGATGCTGTCATCTGAGCAAGAACTAATAAGTACAAGGAGATTGCATCAATCTGTAGATGTCCCCACTCATTGTCTTTAACAACAGTGCGGCCTGTTGCTGATGAATACTTAGCATGAAGGGAGTCTAGAGAATGTTGAGTGCTTTTAAATTTTTCTACCTTTTCTTTTTGTTGCATCATGGCCATAAGTAGACCTAAAAAAAATGTTTCTACAATTTTTTTTCAAAAAGCAAAGTTTTAATCCTTCTTAAAGAAATAAGGAAACATTTGTAGAAAGTAATAAAAAGTTACTGTTTTTCTTGAAGTTGTCTTAAAAGATAGTTATTTAATGTCATCAAAATTCAAGTATAATTTTTTCTGCTTAAAAAATAAAATAAATGTAATGAGCCAATTACAAACACTTTTTTTATTAAGACAAAATGATAACTAAATAATCTCATAAGATATATTAAAAACATTTTATTATAAATGACTGGTTTATCAATAAGTAACATGGAATGGGATTTAATGGTATCATATTGACTGTCATATATTCAATTGTTAAAAGGGACAATGTGCAGGTTTACAGAAAGAACAAAAAAGAAATTAATTTGTTTTAACTTTATTATTTAAAAAGCTGTTTTAAACAAAAATTATTGTAATTGAATCTTCTTTTACTTGAAACTATTAACAAAAGTCAGAAATAAATAAATACAATTTTTTACTTTGTCCCTTACGCCAATTGAATTTTTGAATGTCTATAATGATTTCACAATAATGTAACTACACCATAAAAATATACAGAGATATATATTTTTGTTTGATTTACTCATATAGTTAATATAATATTATGTAAAGCATGAAAAAAGTTAATAAACAATCATAACGAATTTACCTCTCATGAGTTTCACACAACTTTGTTCTAATTCATAAGTTTTTGCTCTGTCTTCATCTTGATCGGCAATTTTTTTAAAAGCCATGGATAGTCCCCAAACTGCCAATATGCAGTATAAATTGTCACGGATCCAAGCATGATCGTTGTGGGGACTTGCAGGGAATAAGCCAGTTACAGGTTGTTGATGATCTAAAATTAACTTATGCACTACTCTTTGATAATAGTCCAAACGAACCCCAGAATTACTTCGGGTCCTCATTTTGATTTTTAACAATACATAATAACACTATAATCTATATGTGAGTAATTTTAACAAGTAAAAACAGAGAAATATTTAACCATTACATGTCATTTGAAAGTCGCAAATGTCAATGTCAATCTTTGATACTAGTACGTTCAAAATTAATAGTTAATATCTAAGTCTTTTATGGTATTGTTATGACAAAACCTAAGTACATAGTTTGACAAAATTGTAATAGGCTAGGTACATAGCACGAAAAACCGATAGCTGATTGGTTCTGTAATGGAGACCACGTACTGCCAAGCGTAGATACGATTTCTACCGTTAAGGTGGAAAGACGATCAAATTAAATCGCAGGATCTCGCTTAATGCAGACATCGGTCCTATGAAATGTCACTTAGGTACTCCTAAGTCCAGCAGTTCATTAATCCAGGTCCTACAGTCCGGCTAATCATAATATCATCCATAAGACGTTAGCCATAGGTCATCACTGGTAACACACATTTCCACTTGAGACGCTGACGTATGTCGGACGAGAAGATGTTTCGCAGTTTTCCAAACGCTGCCCATCGGAGTTGGATTCTGCGATTGACCTATTTCTTTATGTTGGACTTACCAAATTGGACTATTTGTCCTAGATATACATACGACTTAACAACTTCAAGAAGCGCGCTTCATCTAAAACTGTATAACTTGAGGAAGCGAATATATGGCTTATAGTACTGTAGCCTTTCCAGAAACTGGCTTGTTTGGAAGTTTAGAAGTCGTCAAACCCGCATTCAAGACGGTTCGTAAAGACCCTAGAAAACAGCTTATAAGCATGGCCCAGGGCGGTATATGATTGATTTTCAGAAACTCACTTTTTTTTTCTACTTCACGTGAAATGCCCCACATGCTATTTTTATTACATATATTCTCATGGGAAGCTCTCGCCAATGGTATCAGATATAGAGGAGAGTTAGAGAGCTATCAGAAATTTTATTATACGAAAAAAAACGTATTCATTGATGAAGGATAGAGATGGAAACATTCTCTTTACCCTGTGATGTGCACTGATCCAAGTGAACCTTACATAGTGTCAGTCAAAAGTTTCCACTGATAGTAATAGCCACAATATACACAATATAAAATCATCATATCATCATCATACCAGTCAGCTGCTGCCCATCCCCGCCCTTTAGATTTGAGCTGATTTTTTTGCATGGATATAACGCCATCTGTCGATTCTGGTACCTTAGTCGCCTCTTACGATACCTGGTATAGGAGGAGGTACTATTCTACTATCAATTTGGGAGCAGAAGAACAAAATGTTTGCCCCGCCCGCGGAAGCAACGATGCTTGGTTGGGGAAGCTGCTGTTGTAAACGCTCTGACGCTCTCGCTGTCACGGTAAATCGCGTTTGCGAATTGCCTGGTTTACTCAAGATTTGATAAGCGCGCCAGCATCAGACACACACAAGCCTCGTGGCCAAAGAGATCAATGAGAACTTTGCAAATGGGCCACTCCTCAATAGTGGTTCCTATATTGAGAGAATAATGAGCCAATATAAAATATAACAGTATAATTTATATTATATTATCTATGCATCAAAACCATTGACAGTATTTTTAAATGTTGAACTATTAATAAACAGAAAGGGTAAACACAACTCCAAAAATACTCGTACTTTATCACAAATCTTTATTAATAGCATTTTTTAGTAATATGTTTACAGTAAATAAGAATAATACCTATTAACAATTCCATAGCAACATCACAATTTACAAAAGCTCATGGCTTAACCTGGTAGTCTATAATAATTTCTGACTCTGGTCTAAGCATTAGGAAATCTGTATTACACAAGTCACATGGTGTTTTTTTATATGTACCTCTATATAACAAAATTTTAGAGTGTTAACATATAGGATAGTTTAAATTTATTGAGAACATAATAAAATGATGCATTAAAACTAAGAGCTTTTGATCGTGTTAAAGGAAATAATATTATATGTTAAAATTAAAGGTCCCTTTCTACAACTCCATTTCTTTACAAAAAAATATGCCTGTTTTTTTACATTTCTCAAAGCAAATTCGCTTGGAATTAGTAATATAATATTGGCAGTTTATTTCATTTGGTAAAGAGTAAATAATACTTTTAATAACAATTAAATGTAAACTTTAAAAGGAAAAAAAAACTTTGGGTAAAAAAAAACATTTTAAACTTTTTAAATAATTAATATTCTATAAATTCTAAAATATCACAATAACTTTATGATTTTTTTTTACACTAAAGATATATTATCTAAAGGAAGACAACAAATGTGTTCAGTACAATCTATAGTCACTATAATCTTACAAGAAAATTTATCAGAACCTTTTACACAGAGTTAATTAATAATATCAATAAGGCACACTGTGAGCACCCATTTATTGCAATATTAAACTTTTAATATAAACATTAAGTTTTATTTTACAAATGTTAAAAATAGACTTGATATAGTTTAACAATATAAAAAAAATACAACATACACAGAGAATATGCATGGGCCTTTATGTATTCTTTATAGTTCAGTTAAAAATTAAGCAATATTTCGAGTAAAGAAAATTAACAGTGATAGTTCAATACTCTGTAGGAAGTAGTAGTAAATAAGGTTCAAATAACATAAGTTAAAATATGGACTACACACAAATGCAGCATTTAATTTTTTGATTGTTTCAATTCTAATATATCTATGATGTCAGCCAATATTTTTATAAAAGTTAAGATTTTATTTTTGTATATTTTCTTGTCCTTAATACATAATGGCCAAAAAAACAATAATGCATATTTCCTACATATGTCACTTAAAGGAAAATTCAATATCATTAGTATAAGTTTTTCTTAGACAACTAATAAATAGTTGGACTTTTAAATTTGTAGTTCTCTGCTTGAGTACAAAGATTTATTATTTTAAATAAAATTGAAAAATTATGTGTTTTAATAACAAAGTACAGGAAATATCATTAGAAAATCATAATAACTTCAAGTAATATTTTTTTCATAACAAAAAAAAGAATGTACCATATATTATATTGTACATTTTTTTAAAGGAAATTATTATTCATGACAATATATAAAAAACAGCTACTTATTGATGTTACTTTAGTTCTGCTGTTATTGTTCCTGAATACTGTTAATCATTATACATACCATCAAGTAAAAAGTCCATACGTTTGTAGTGCCTATTTTTCCATGCCTCTTGTCCTCTGCGTAGTGCCAAATATCCCAATACTGCAAACATGGGTACCAATAACATTGTTAAAACAATTGGCATTACCAATCCTGGATGTCTATGGGCATTCATAACAACTTTTACTGAAGGAGAAGGTAGTTGGTTGGAAACAATCGGACTTGATGAAGTTTCCAACTTAGGTAACTTTTTCAGTTCATTAGCAACTCTCTTACCACTTTCACTTAGCTCTACATCTGAAACAACTAGAGGTTTATGTGGACGAGTTGCTGTAGGCTTAATTTCTTTTGCTTCAGTCCCATCATTAACAGTGCTGGTATTCTTTGAAGTTTTTTTTTCCAAAAGGACACCTGAATTATTTGGTTTGACACTGGAAATAGATGTATTATTCTTATTTAACTCTTTAGGAATGGTAGTATCGATTCTTTCTTTTGCCGAATCAAGCTTACTGGTGCCATGATCGTCAAGTGGTGTGTATACTACACCTTTTCGAGGCACTATTGGTTTGGCAGTGTGAATTACAATTTCCTTATCCAGCTTTAAAAGATCTATATGTTCCTCTTTTGGTAAAGTTGCTATAGGTTCAGATAGTGGTCCACCCTCACTTATAATTTTTGTATTATTGAAGGTTTGTAGAGAGTTACTCTGGCTGCTGTTGGACGATGGTGATGTGGTAGATTTGTTAACTTTGGTAGACACTGTCACATTATCACCGCTATTTAGCGGAATAAATAATAAAATACAAAATAACAAACAGTGATACATTTTAAAATATAAATCTAGTAATGTATTATCAGGATAGAAAGTAAAGAAAAACAAAACAATCTAAAAATAATGCCCCTTCGCATTATTTCCATTGAAACGTAAAAGGTGCTGTGTTCAAAACCATTATTAGCACTCGAAAAATTTGTGGATAGAATTTTTTTTTCTATGAATATGAGGAAATTAATATTATTAAAATAAATTTATAACAAAATAAAGAAAAAAGATTTTATAATTATTTCGAGCCTGGACAGTGTATAAATAGACTAAGCAAACAATTTACTCTGTTCTATTATTTTCAATATTTCCTTGTTTGAAGCGAAGTCAATAAATGTCACTTATTTTGACATTTCTTTACACAGAATACTAAACGTGACGTGAACAGTTAGGGATGACCGCTGCTAATATTAACAAATAGGAATCCATGTAACAGATTAAACAATTTTAATATATATAAATGAAATCTCAGATGTTCATTATTTAACTACCAATTTTTCATACGTATTATATAAACATAGGCATAATAAAATACACTATTAATATTCAAATTTATAAATAAAACATACCTGACAAGTATATCTTTATGGAAAACAGCCTAATCATTTGGTGATATAAATAAACGTGGTACATAACTTTCCTAAATCGGCTTTAGCCATAGTATAGCAACATAAATTTTACATTTTCGTTAAGTATAAGGTGCAAACTTATATGATCTTGAGTAACAAACAAATAAGTACTGTTTAGATTATTAGCGATTAAGCAAAAGCCTGGAATCCATTTTAAAGTTTCACTGTACTCATTACATATTATATAGGGTCTCCCAGTCAATCAGAATCAGAAAGACTAGAAAGGCTTGTGGCACACAAAGCAGTGTTGAGTAGAGTTTTTTATCTTAGCATGACATGGATGTTTACATCACAATAATGATTGTCACGAGGGTAATACAATCAACGGGCGATGAGCAAAGATTGCTTACAAATGATTAAAGCTATCCCATATATGTATTTATAATAATAGACTTTTGGTGTTATCAGACAGGGTCAACTTAATTCCGAGAGATCGATATATGTGGTCAAGTTGAAGATTATCTTATATTACAAGAATTTCTTGCCCACCCAGATCAAAAAACAGGGACATTAAGTTTTAGACTCTTGGTATGCACAATGTAGCAAAGCACTTTAATGTCTAATTTTTAATGTCTCAATTAGTACGAATATCTAAGCTTACTTAAGAAAAAAAAGCCTACATAAAAATAATAAATTATTTTCGTGACTTGAATAGAGCAGTGATAATGCTATTTTTGTGTTTGATTTTGTTGCATATATCCTCGGTACTTCACTAGAGGCAGTCAGTCAGTCATCTCATACAGTGGATAGTATAAGTGTATAAAATATTGTAGAAATTATTTTAAAATATAGGTGTTATTTGATTGGAAGATTTTATTGCTTATCTTAATTATATGTTGTATATTACAGCAATGCATAAAGTTTGTGATCTGGAGCTCAGATAATTTTCGATGTTCAAGGAATTTTTGGTAGGTACTGAAATTGCAAACAAATCATTTCTAGGCCCTTGTAGATTATTGGAAAAAGCGAATATAATTAATTTTTCGGAAAAAATAAATCTATATATTTGTTGTATATTTTTAGAATTAATTTATTGTTTCACATTCAGTATACATTCTATAGGTTGACACTGTTAAAAATTAGTCTAAAACTTACATTAACTCAGATCTTAGGATACATTTTATTTTCCTGATTAAAGCCGTTCCGTCTATCTATAAATTACCCATTCTAATTACAAAGCAACAAATTTATGCTCTGACAGTTGATAATTAGATTTTTGCTAGCCATACAAAACATATGTAGAACTTTGTCATTGAATTCAATAAGTCAATTTTAATTTACCTTTATAACAGACAATACATGGTTGACAGCTCATCCACATTGTGCATTGAAAATGGATAGTGATGTGAAATACCTGGGTTAACAATGAGTGCTCCAAGTGGGTGTGTTAGCTGCAATGAAGGCTCCCAACATTTTGACATCAAGCATGATGTTGATTGTTCGGAAGGGGAGGACGCCCAAATCAGACTGGCCCCACATGTGCAAGCATATTTGGCACACAACAACTCCACCACCAACTGCTGTGGACTAGCTATACCTGTTGCCTTTGAGAGAGCAGCACCTGGTACCTGGTGGAACCCACGGTTTGACTCAGAAATACTAGAGGGCCAGTATCGCAGTAGTTCTTTTAGACAAATAAGATTAAGATTCAGGTAATTTTTTTTATTTTAACACTGCATGAACTAGATTTTTTACGGATGTTTGTTACAATTGATGTCTTTATTTTTTCCATTTCAGATTTGCACTTTTATACATTTTGATATTTTCTATATCATGGTTTGTCTACTTTGTCGGCCTTGGCTTGAATGGTGTCACAGTTAAATGGCCATTCCTCTGTGCGATGTTTGGTGGGGTGGTTTTAATTACATCTGTTATGCTGTTTGTTACCTTTACTAATATCTATAAGGTATATACATTCAAACTGTCATTGGTTATGGCACTTGCTCTGTGTACCCTCAGCCTGTCTCTAGTGACCCTTACCACCCAGTTAGACTTAGCCTCGACACAGGCAGCAGACATAAGCCAGTCAGGACACTTCACTATGTGTATAGAGATCCTGCTAATTATATATACACTTACACCACTGCCACTATATGCCTGTGTTATTATTGGACTTTTGTATTCAATTGTGTTTGAAGCATTGAATATTGTATTGCATTTAACAGAACAGCAATGGCAGTGTCCAGGAATGTTTGTGAGGGTTTTGCTACAATTGTGTGTGCACATAATAGGTGTGCATATCTATTTAATGACCTTTGTGAGAATGCGTGGTACCTTTATGAAAGTAGGTCAAAGTTTATTAGTAAGAAGGCAATTGGAAATGGAGAAGCAGTTGAAAGAAAAGATGATTCATTCTGTAATGCCTCCAAAGCTTGCCAGTTGGCTCATGGAGGAGCAAGTACAAGAGTCCGAGACTAATCTTAAGACTCATGATTCTCTGCATCCAAGAAGTTCCAACCCAGGTGCTTCAGACATAAAGTCCTTGTTTAGGCCTTTCAACATGAATTCTATGGATAATGTTAGTATTCTATTTGCTGATATTGTTGGTTTTACAAGAATGTCTAGTAATAAAGGTGCTGATGAATTAGTAAATATATTGAATGACCTTTTTGAAAAATTTGATGAGCTTTGCCAAGTTCATGGGTGTGAGAAGATTTCAACTCTAGGAGACTGTTATTATTGTGTATCTGGGTGCCCAGAGCCTAGGCCGGATCATGCTACATGTTGTGTTGAAATGGGCTTAGGTAAGTCTAATTTATTACTGAATGAACATAATATTAAAGTTACATGCTATTGTTTTTACTTTTAACCTATTTATTGTTTGTGTGTTATAGTACTGTAAACCATAGTTGTTTTTAATGTTGTGCCCCTGTAATCCTACTATATGAAAAGATAAAGTTTTTATAATAACAATTTTGGTATTAAGGATTACTAGTTAAATAGTTTGACTGGACCTTTCGGATGTGTTTTAATCTTGTGCGCCAGTTGTTATGGGTTTGATTCCCACCTAGGATAAACATTCATATGATGATTATTTGTGTTTGTTCCGTGTCTAGGTCTAAAATATGTATTTAAGTATTATATTTGTGATTCCTATGTTGTTTGATGTCCGCAATACACAAGTGAGATGTATGATTTTATCTATTTAAAGCATTATTTTTAAGCAATTTATAAAATCTTTATTTTGATAACAAAGGGGCGACTTGTTAAATGTTTGGGAAACCATGTACTCATCTACACGTAATCTAGAAAAAAATAATTAAATATTAGTTTGCCTTTTTAGGTATGATAGATGCAATACAGGAGTTCGATAGGGAACGCGACGAGGGTATTAACATGCGAGTTGGCGTTCACACCGGTACGGTTCTATGCGGCATAGTCGGCACTCGCCGTTTCAAGTTCGATGTCTGGAGCAACGATGTGACCCTTGCCAACAAAATGGAGTCAACCGGGAAACCAGGTCGCGTACATATATCTGAGGAAACTAGTAGATTTTTAGGCGGTTCTTATGTTTTAGAAGAAGGCGAAGAAGTTTTCGGTAAGTCTCCATTATGGCAGAGCACGTTTTAAATGTCCGTTTTTTTTTAAATCGTATTATTGTTTGTCTAGGTCACAAAACCTTCTTTATAGAAGGTCGTCAGCTGTACTCCCCGTACGAACGCGATCCTTGTCACACCCCATGTAATCCGGTGAATTTGCGCCTCATTATATCTCCCGCCGTGTCCCCCCAATCCGCTCTTTCCTTCACCCATTCCCCGCCACTGATCTCGTCACGAGACTACGACCTGAGAAACGATAAAAGTCCAAGGATAGCCGAGGTCAACAATTTTCTGTCGCCAAATCCGTTTAATTTTCGCAACAAAGCTAGTTCATTGCCAAGCATATTGGATTCTGATGCTGAATTGGACGATAAAAGAGATAAAAGCTTTCCTGAAAGAAACGACAATTCGTCTAAAAGTCCGACGTCAGTTGGTGAGTTTTTTATACGTATGGATATTGGTAACATTTAGTCTAGTGATTTGTATCCGATATAAATCAGTACCTTTCCTCGTTATACCTTGACATGTAACAGAAAATAGAGGAAAGATTGATCCGCTCGTTCGCGTAGCGCTCACCCGAGATTAGCTGCGGTCTGCAATAATTCATCTTGTGCATGCGTTAGAGGTTTTGTATGTTGATGTAAACTCTATATCTGTTTCGTTTGTTTACTTAACCAAACTGATATATAATGAATTGAACTGTGGAAATGTCATATTATCAGCTTCACAAGGCACAAGTGATAAGATATAAAGTGACTTCGTTACTTGAAGGTGATGTTTCTATCTCATCGCAGTTACAAAATTTGAGATTCGATATGATCGCTAATATTCTAAAACAAAGATAATAGATGCCTTATGTTGATATTAATATGTTTTAATTTTTTGAGTACGACACACAATTTTCTGAGTATTACACACAACATTTATAAACATGTTAATATATTCAGCAACATTCTGTAAATGTTTACAAGGCCTTTATTGTGTATTCAAGTATTTTATTAAAATACTTCTAAACGAAATTTGTTATATTTTTTTTGTATGAGACGTTATTTCAATAATTAGCAATCGTAAATGTAGCTGGATATATTTATGGATTTTCATAATTATCATCATACACCAGGACTCTAACCATTTCTAACTTAATGTTTAAATTAAACACAACGGTCGCTCTGCATTAACTTGCTAATTAGTTTGTAGAACATCCATAACATCTTTAAAGTTGTAATATAAACACGTTTTTGTGTCGTCATGGTATAACTAATAATACCTACATGATGTAAATTCGGCATCTCTCAGTGCGTAGTCCGGATTATCTATCTCGGTACGCTATTTTTACAGACAGTAAAACGGTCGTTAAATGTGCATTTTTTCAGGGAGCTATGGCAAGTACACCAATAAGCTGAAAAATTGGAAAGTGCCCAGATTTTTAAGAAAACATTCTGACACGCCCCTGCATGAGATAAAGAAGCAAGATTTTGGTGACAAAACTATACACTTTTTGGAACGCGGCGATGGCAACGGCTTTCAATCCACCAACGGCTATCAACAAGTGCCTATAGTAATAGAATCTCAAGACAATAAATGTGCTAGGCCAATTCAAAGTAGCAGTAAGCTGAATATTCCTCAAAGCCATGACCTGGGATCGTTCGAAAGGGAAATTATCGATATTCGTTCCTACTTAAGCCAATCGAGGAGTAACATGTCTCCATTCGCAAGAAGCAGTAGCTACAGATCGCAGTATGGAAGACCACATAACAATATGGAGGTGAGTATTTATGTTGTTATTGTTAAACACCTGTATATATACTTTTAATTTTTATCATTGTAACTACTTTTTTGTTGGTTATCTTTCTTTGACGTCTGATAAAGGAATTCGTGATAATTGCTTCACTTGGGTTCAATATATTATAGCTAAGATATGAATGCTGTTTGTATCATGTCGACGACTTTTTTAGATCTATTGATTACCACTGTTTCGACGTTAAATTTATTTATAACTAAGTAATCCGACAGATGTCGTCCTGTTTTAAATCTATGTACCTATATGTTTGTCATGAAAAAAATATTCCGAATTAAAATTGCGATACAAACTATCCTACCTCTAAAGTGCAAAGTGTTTAGATTAGTATGCAAAAAAATATTCATCTCGGACAATCACCGTGAAACGTAATTTTTATGTATATATATATATTGATTGATTGACACCGGAAGACATTAAAAGGCTTGAAAAGAAAATAAATGCAGATTCCCGTGCTCTTAATGTGAATAATGATGTCGTTTGACCTATAAAACATGGGAGTCTAATAGGAAATATTGGGCGCCTAGCTCCCTAGTAATGTTCTTTTTAATAGGCCATTTGGACTGGTGGCTAGTCTTGACGCACAAGGTCATGAATACGATTCCTGTGATGTACAATCAACATTGTGTTCAAATAAAAATCTTGTTCTATTTCTTTTGTAAAACTAAATTGAAAACGTGTGTTTATTTCAGTTTACGAACATTGTACATTATGTGCTATTTAATGACATTGTGGTTATAAACTTTCACGAGTATTTTACTACACATCTCCGTCGTTATCGTTTGGAGTCATGATACATAGTATGACGACATGCGGCCATTCCTCGACTAAAAACATATTTACTTACCCAAAAGTTTAATGCAAAAGTTTGTTACAAAATATTTCTTTTTTAAATTTATGAGGTAAATTATATTCTAGTTTAACGGCTGAATTATTATTTTAATATTCATTTTATAATATTACAATAAATACATTTTATCAGAAAGGTAAATGTAGAAAGAGAAATCCCTAAAGTCATAGGGATATCTTGAAGTTTAAGAATGTTCGCCGTTGGATAGCTAAAACAGTAACGATTCCAGGTTCCGGTATGCCGCGCCCGGAGTTCAACTATAACGACTCAAGGCGAATTGATCCGTCCAAAAGACCGGAGACTGAACCTTCCGCTTCCTGCTGCAGTACCGGTGCGGCCGCAAGACGATTCCATTAGCTTGTGTCCCTCGGTTAACAGCCGTAAGGACTCGGGTATAAGAAGTACGAGCCGCCGGTCCAGTATTCAGCAGCAGGTCAGTGACTCTAGTGTCAATCACGCGTAGGCACGCGCTTAGGACAATGCCGTCAGCTTATGTTCAGCCGTCGACAGACAGAAGGACTCCGGTATCAGGTGTTCGAGCTGCCGGTCCAGTATTCAGCAGGAGGTCAGTGACGCAGTGCCTGGTCAATCATGCGTAGATACGATGCCGTCGGCCTATGTCACCCGGTTAACAGCCGTAAGGATTCTGGTATAAGAAACACGAGCCGCCGGTCCAGTATTCAGCAGCAGGTCAGTGACTCGCCTATGGCAAATTACTCGTAGGTACGCGCGCGTACTCTGGTGTCAGGTGTTTGTGATCCAATTTTTGGCAGTATGTTAGTAATATAGTTGACGGTCTGACGCCGGATCTGATGCGTGCGCAGGATGACACTCACAGCCTCTACTACTGATGCAACAGCGGTAGTAATAAATAAATCATTTACACAACATCTCACATATTGACTTGACTCCGAGATCGCTAAGTGGTGGCCATCAGACGACAAAGGAATCTCAAATATTTATTTATTTATTTAGTTACAACATCGTTTGATTATATTAATGCAGTAGTATAATTCACAACACTATATCTAAAAACTTAATGTAATAAACATTAAAGGAGTACACAGCATGCAAAATATATAAAAGAAAAAAACATTAACTAACACTTAAAAATAAATCCAAATGCTAAAACAAGAATACATAAGTAAAAATTAAATTAAGCACATTTAATAACGTAACACAATGTTTACTCTTCTCAACTCAAGTATTCATCATATAAAAAAATGTCCTGGGTGTGGTCATCAATGCGTCATCGGGCCAGTAACGTCTTAATCAATGGTCTGTTGCTGATGCAGCACTTCAATCTACAGCCGTAAACTCCGGTATTAAGATTACGGCCAGGATCCAGCAGTAGATCTGTGAATACCGTCGATAGTCCTATGGCTTTATATTCTTGGAAGTTGCGAGGTGTGCCAAAAAATACCTAGTGGACTTCACATCGATCAAGACCTAAAGTTGTGTAATGTTATCGATTACGTATCATTAGCGAATTCCGAGAAATGTCCGGACTGGAGAATGTTTAAGACTATTACGACTATCACGTCTATTCTTTTCACAGAAACAGTTCCACAATCGCAACCGTAATAAAGGCTATTAAAAATAGCTGCTGTGGAATAAGCATTTAGGTTTTTTATTATTTCAGTTGGTAAGCTCTGGGTATAAGTTACTCTGGAGTTGATATGACATAAGTATGGCATATGCAAAATAATTCTCTGTTATGGATGAATTAGTTAATGAAGTCAAAGTTTAAATAAACGATTGTTTCTGCATGTGTGTAAATGCTCTTTTATATCAAGAAATGTTAAAGGAGAATTTTCTATTTGCCAAAAAAATTATATCTTATTTTTGTCTATAGCCAAAACTAGAGTACAATTAAATTTTGATAAACGTAATTAACCTAGAAATGTTTCGATGCTCCAGATATTCGCGTTGAATCACGCGACGTTGGCGACGTCTCAGGCCGATATGATGCAGCATAGAGTGTCGGGCTACTACACCTCCAGCCAATCCTCACTCAACGAGCCAAACTCGAAAATCCGTCTTCCCGCCCCACTCAACGACCAACAAGTCCAATCGCTCCAAAAGCTTCGGAAACAGTCCGACCTTCAGCTGATCCGCTGCGTCCAAGATAACGCAAGGTCAGGTATCAATTACTTTGTACAGCCGCCTTTGAACAGGTTCACTCTTTTCTTCAAGTCTGATGAAATGGAGAAACACTACAGGGACAAAGCTCACAGAAGCGACGACAGCGAAGACTTCCCTCCAACGTTGACCACCTCCAGGTTCAACACTGCCTTAGACATTCTAGTTTCCGCCATCATGTTCATGGCTGTAAGTGTTTCAGTATTCGTTTTGTACAGGGAGTGGCGACATTCTATAGGATTGTTCGTTTTCTTAGCTTTAATCGAGGTAGTCGCCATGTCGTTGTGTGTCTACAGACATTATTTGAAATGGAAAACAAAGAATGAACACCACGTGACAGACACGATAAGGCGATCTGTTAGGATATATAGAAAGTTATCCGATTGGGTCCCTTGGCACCTATCTGGCAGCTTGCTGATTAGTTTACCTATTTTAGCCGTCCTAATAAACTTCTCGTGTGAAAACACTACGTTGGTTATATTGCGCGGTGAGCAATCGTTCTACGTTTACCTTCTTTGTCTAAGTATAGTCCATTTTTGCAACTTCACACAGATGAGTTGGCTTGTTAAAAATACTCTTGTAACAATTTATGCTGTTCTGTTCTTGTTCTTTGCCATTCTGGGCTGTCACGATGTAAATACTCAAGCTAGGGGTGATATTATGAACTCAAGATTACATATTAACAATCAAACTTATTTAGATAATAATACCGCGACGGACTTTTTGTCCGACGATTGGTTAGAGAACAATGGGACCGGTGTCACACAAACCATGCTGCACGAGTTGCATTTGACGGAACTTTATTTGGATGTTGTGTTATTATTGATGCTGGTATGGTTTTTGAATAGAGAGTTTGAAATAAGCTACCGCTTGAGTTTCTACAGTAACGTGGTTGCGAATCGCGACAAGCAAAGAGTCCAAAACATGAGGAATCAGGCCGATTGGCTGCTACATAACATAATCCCACGGCACGTAGCCGACCAACTTAAAAATACAGCTAAATATTCTGAAAATCATAAGGACGTCGGTATTATATTCGCTAGTATAGTAAATTTTAATGAGATGTACGACGAATCTTATTTGAAAGGTAAAGAATACTTGAGAGTGCTCAATGAATTGATTGCTGACTTTGACGAGCTGTTGGAGAGACCCGAATTCCAGCACGTAGAGAAAATTAAAACTATTGGCAGCACGTTTATGGCCGCTAGTGGTCTGAATCCGGACTTACGGCGTACGTGTCACGATCCGTATGAACATCTCTATCAATTAATGGATTTCGCATTAGAAATGCAGACGGTAGTCGATAATTTTAACCAGGACTTGCTGGAATTCGACTTTATCCTTCGTATCGGATATAATTTTGGGGATGTGACTGCGGGTGTTATAGGTACCACGAAGTTGTACTACGATATATGGGGTGACGCCGTGAACATTGCGTCCAGGATGGATTCCACGGGGGTAGTGAAGCGGATGCAGGTGGGAGAGTCTTGTATTCCTGTTTTGTCTAACCGGTACGAGTTCGAGCCGCGTGGAAGTGTCTATGTCAAAGGCAAAGATAACATGAACGTTTATCTTGTAGTTAGAAAGAAGGAGACATAGATAAAGTTTCGTTGAGAAACATAGAAACTGTGATTTATATTTTATACTTTGAATATTTGATAATAAGAATACCCCTATTTATTGCGTGCAGTGCATTATTAAGTAAGACGTAAAGCTTGAGGAAATACTCTGTGTTATAAGGCTACTATTAAATTAATTTATTATAGTGTTAGGTAAGTGTAAGAAGCATACCTGAATAACTATTGTATATGTCTATAGTGCTAAATCTCCTTGCCTATATTGATAATTTTAAATCTGTGACCAGTGCTCTAGTCTCAATAAACTAATTGTGGGGTGGTGCGGTTTTCTTCATTAGATTTGGAACAATAATAAAAATATATTTATTGTATATTTGGTGTTAAAAAGCACATTCTCTGAATTTGAGAAGTCTGTGTTCAGAAGAGTTATATTTACTATTATTAAAATCAAAACTGTACCACCTTTGTGATTTGTATATTCGAATATACCTTTTCCTATAATATTATATTCCTGGAAGATATATTTTGTACATAAAAAGTAAAACGGTCGACTCATTTAGAGAAATTAAATGTTAGATATATAATGGTTAAAACCTTGGTATCTGTAATTAGGAATCAAAGTGCATAAACGAATACATGGTACTAATATTTTGTAGTTAGTAGATTGTACGTAAATTTGTGTATTGTACTTTGAATAGGTAGCTAAAAGAAAGTGAACTAGTAGATTTTGTGTGTAAACGTCTATATATACAGCTATAGATTTATCTTATCTATTCTGTCTAAACTCTTTGTCTGGTTGTTCTTGTTCTTTTATCTACTACGATTGATAAACAGCACAAAGGGACATTGCTTGCATTACTCTAATAGATTCTTTGGATGATACGATTTATAGTGTTGTTACTGTTATATTATACTTTGTAGTATAGTCGACGATACAACATGCATTTAAATGTTTGTGAAAATCTAAATGTATTTACTTACAGATTCCTAAAATGTCCATATAATGTATAAAAATTGTACAATTGTGTATAGTGACAGTTTAGGACTTATGACGAAAGCCTTATACATTCCACTTGTATTTAAACTATTGCCTTCGGAATGTCTTTTTCCTATATGTAGATGAAATATATAACGAGATTGGAATTTTTGAAGTGTAATGATCGATAAGAGGTACTATATATACAGATTTATTGACCAAATTGTGGGATGTGATTGAAACTTACTTATACTTAGCTCTCTGAATCTAAACCATTTGTAATATTGTAACATAATAATATTATTTTATGCAATTATTATATAATGTGATATTGTATAATAAACAGGTCGAATATTTATATAGAGATTGAAACACATGTTTTATTTTCCTATTTTTTAATATCAATTATTACAATAGTGAGTTTGTGTGTCTTCTGGACTAGTACGGTGCGCAAGACTAATAATGAAGTGTTTTATGATTTAAGCTTGTAGTAGTTGTAGATATTTCGTTTCCCCCTTGAGATTATCAGAAAGTCAAATTGTAATTTTGACCACGACTTGGTGATTTATTTATTTTAATAACGATAGTATCTAAGACAGCCAAAATCAATGTTCTTTGTAGACATAAGTTGTTGGTTATGCCTGTTTCAAAATGTTTTTTGGGCTCCAGTAGAGATCCGTAAGTTTAGCGTATATAGTGTATCTAAGCGCGATACTTCGTGTAGACACCAAGTTGGCGCCAACCATTCTTTTAGCCGATCGCGATACCTCGTCTTTGATATCTGCGAGACTTTGGGATGGAGTACAGATCAAGATGGACAAATCTGTTAAAATGTCACAGCCAATTTTGTATCCAATGACTCCCGTATAGAGTTCAATATTTATTATGAATAATTGACAGATTTTTATTTGTTCATCTGTAGCTTTATGCATTTACGTGAAATTATATTTCATCATATGACGGGTTGCGTTTTATCTCGTGATGTCAAATTCGTTATAATGTAATTGTATGTTTTTATGTTTTTATAGAGGAGGAATAGAAATGTCAAATAAACACATACGGGTAGGTATAAGTGGTTTTGTAATCACTTTGATTTTGTATTAAGACTTAAAGTATAAATGCATACGATAACTCCTGAAACACTAAAAACTAGCCCGTAACTGTGATTTTGTCGGAGATAGCGTAAACAGTTGTCAATAATGGTCAAAGTTCAATTGCAAAACGCACAATTTAGACCTTCTTTACGAGTGTTATATAAGCTATTAGCGACCCTCTCCCGTTTCGTACGGGGATAAAAAATGGTTATTGTGGGTTAACCTTAAGAAATGGATATATACCATCAATACTGTACATTATTCTGATCTATCTTATCGGGTTCAGCTACCGTTTGCAATATAATCGCAAAAAAATATGTTTACTTACGATATCACATTAGAAACTTCTAAAATTATCAATGTTTCTCTACTATATCTATACTAATATTATAAAGCTAAAGATATTGTTTCTTTTTGTTTGTTTGAACGTGATAACCTCAGGAACCGGTGTCCCAAATTAAAAAAATCTTTTAGTGTTGGATAGTCAATTTATCGAGGAAGGCTATAGGCTATATAACATCACACTGGGACTTATATATAAAGATGAAATGTCGTTTTCGCTCCTAAACTTTAATACGCAAATCTGCTTTTAATCGTGTTGTGTTCGATATGCAAACAGGAACGAACTTTTGTCTTTGTATAAAATCATTTATTTTGTAGAGTCTCACCCTATAACACCAAATTTGTACAACTTCATTTGGATATCATAACAGTTTGTGTGATTAGAGTTTATTCTGTTAACCGCAGAACCAATTCTTTTTTTAATTGTGGTATGTGTAAAGCTAGATGAGTGCGATTGGTAAATAAAATAGGCTTCTCGAGGTACTAATCATGCGCAGACGAAGTCGCGGTTATCAGCTAGTTATACATATAAACCGTCCTTTCGAATTCTATTTAAAAAAAACCGTATCAAAGTCCGTTGCGTAGTTTTAAAGATCTAGACTTACAAGGGACAGACAGACAGCGGAAAGCGGCTTTATTTTATTCTGTGTAGTGATATTGAGCTATCCCCAATGATTTCGCTATTTCGCTGTTTGTTTTCAGTCTCGGTCTGAACGATAACACAATGTTAACACTGCAAAATAAAAAGTCCTATCGAGTTACCTACGCAATATGATCTCATTATTTCTACTTAACTTCTAAACGATTATAGTGTCGTATTTCTTATTCTAGACTTGAAGTAAGCCGACTTTCTAGCATATAAATTGGTCTATACTTTGCATGTTGTTCTACAGCCTTTAAGAGTAGGTACCGTTTTCGTTGTTTTATCTTTAATATTTTTTGTGGCTTATATCTTTAAGACTTGTAAAAAAGACTTGTTAATCCTATAAAATCACTAATATGCCATAGCAATACATCCGCAATAAAAAAGTTCCTGTGTTGGTTCTGCTGTTAATAACTGTCAGATAGAAGACTAGTTTTTCACATAATCCATTGACAAAAATAGTTCTGCGATGTGTGGCAACTACCTTCAGCATTGAAAGTGATTAATGCGTGCATTATGAACGACAAGTGATACCGGCTAAAATGTTTATTGCAGTCTACAATCGTTTATGGACATTGAGAGACATGTGACATCTTTAGAGAAATTGAGTGTGAAGATGCGAGTATGTATACAATTATTATTACATTGAACATGTTCCTTATAACTGATTAACTGTTTGCGTCAATACATACATAAAACATTTATTGGTACTAAGCGTAATATTTGCTATCGATATTTCATTACGTGATTCGTAAAAGAGATATTACAAAAGCGTACGTAAACAGATCTATTGTTTTGATTGTGCGTCTGCGATTTATTGTGGTTATACGTTAGTGGCCGATAGCGTCACATAAGCAGATTAGACGAAACTATCTAACCGTGGTAAGTACTATCGAAATGTAATGATATAATTATAATGTTATGACGAAATAAGGTTTATTGTAACGTGATTTGATATATTTTTTTGTTGAAGCTGAAGTCGTTTAAATCAGTCTTATCAAGTCTATATCTAGTAACAGTCCTGTCAGAATAGGTCGATCCGTTTTAGAGTTGGTAGTGATATAAAGAAAAATGACAAAAGGTGTTTAATACTTCATGCGCAATGACGTCGTCATCAGTTCTTTATAATAATAAATATAACTGTGATAAGAAATGTACATTTTACTTTCTCATTGACTTCGTCAAAGAAAATTTGCTAGTGAAATTGTATCAGGAGTTTTAAGTGTCACTAGATGTATATTTTTTTACTTAATTTAAGAACTAGTTCGTAACGTGAGTAACCATACTTTTTACAACTATCCCTACTTGCATTTTACTGCTTTTTTTCGGAGCTTTTCATTATTACGATTTGGCTTTCCGGTGATCACTGTTTTATTTATCTATACTAAACCTTGCTCAAATGACGTGTCTCAATATTGTTTTTCACTTCCGAAAATAAATAACACTGAATGATTTTGACAATACTGCCTTTTACTGAAAACCCTGTTTTGTTAATACACGAAATTGAAGTATAGTCTAAAGAACAATTACGCCTATAAACATCGATTGATACAAACCATTCAGCTTGGATTACATCTTACGAATGTAAAAAAAATGGCGTGTGCCTGCGTCCTGATTATGGATTAAAATTTAATGTCAATTGCAAAACTTACAAGGATTTGATCTGTGTGTGTGAGTTCTTACATAGATAATAGCTAAGTACTTAGATAAAGCACTTTAGATAAAAATCAACACCCCGAATTTCTTATCAATTTTAAGGGTTTCATACATCCAAAAGGAAAGATATGGAACTCTTGTAAGATCACTTTGTTGTCCGTCTATCTTTCTGACTGTATTGAGTTGAAATTAAAAGTAAAAAATTCGGATTCAAAGGTTAGCTGAAATAAAGATACGACCGAATATGCTACATTTGAAATTTGGTATGATAAGTAAATCTTAAACTGTATCATCTATATACGGAGAAGAATCCAAAAACTATTCATTTACTATTATAAAAATTAAAATTTCACGGAAGATTTAAACTATGGGAAAAACTTAAAAACGTCTGTAGGTCATAAAATACATTTATTAATATTTCGCTCATATGAAAGAAACTGCCATTATACATGCCAAATATTGGTAAAAAATACTACACTGATTTTTGTCAGATTTTAATTAAGAAGTATCACGGACAATTTAAGGACGAAGAAAACAAAGGTTAAAATTTATGGGTAAACTTCTTAAAATATTTGTGAAAAGTTAAAAACGCCATTTAACAAAAGTCTTGCTAACGATGTATAGAAAAAAATAATACATTACATATGAAAAATCCTTTATTGGCTGTACGTTTTGTTTTGGTAATTAAAATACAAGAACTGTGGATTTTGAAAGAATTAAAAATTTTAATGAAACATTTTGCACTGTCGCAAACATAATTACAATGATTAAAAATTACCAACTTTCTTTGAGTTTGGACTAGGGGTTACCATATGATGCACGTATAATAAGTATACTGGATAGGTATATTATTACTCGTAAAAATCTAGACCGAATGTTAGGTTAGGTTGGGTTAGGTTAAGTTAAATATATTTTGCAATTACAATATTTGGAGTATAATATACATATAACTGGAACTATAAGAGTCCTAGAACTGAAACAAAAACAAAAATTTTGGATTTCTACTATTCCTAATTGCTCAGATCTCAGAGCCTAGGTCAAATTCTTTAACACGCAGATATAAGCTTGCAGGTACATAATGTATACAATATATACAAACTTAAATAATTCTCAATTGGTAATTAAGTCTATCTAAACATTAAGAATTGATTTAGAAATAAGTTGCAAAATCGGTTAATATTAGTCACTCAATTTTGATGTCTACAGTCATTTGAATTAATCAATGCTCGCATTAATGCTATTCAAGTTTTTCAGACACAGGAAACATGCCATTCTAAATCAATCTAAATACAGCTGGCTACACAAATACTAAATACAAAATAAAATTTAATGTCTATATGGTTACATTGTGTTGATTGAATTAAGAGAATGTAAAAATATATAGAATTTTCTCTTTCCAAAATCTGGTTGCCTACTCAGCCTGCTGGAAGAACCGGCACAGGTTTATATCATGCTTATGATTGAAATTAAATCTCTACGTTTATCGTGGAGGATCAATCATGTTCATACGACCAGTGACACTTTTCACTTCATAATAGATAATAATATATTTAAAGATTCTATTTACATAAAACAGCTGCACGGGTTAAATATTGTTTTAAACTAAGTAGGTATAAGTTTCAGTGGATTCTCTTCCCTTTCTTTATTCAGGCGTCCATAGAGTAAAGGCGCTCACCTGCAAGCAGGCTGCCTGTTTGACGCCATCGTGGTATAGACAAAAATTGTTGTTAAATACTTTAGTTTTTAGTTCGAATGCGGTACGTCACATTAATATATTTTAACCAAACCCGTCTATTGCCTCAATCAATAAAATAAAATGACTAAAATGTAGATTATTTATGCTTCGTAATATATTATGGATGCAGGGACATCCTTCCACAAGTGCACAAATGAGTCATGTATCAAGATATACCTACTCATCAATTCCCGAGAACACACATTACTTGAGAATAAATTTTTACTAGATGTAATATTAGTCAAATTATGAAAGTAGAATTATAAACAAAAATAAAATCCTGAAAGTAAACATTATTTATCTTGAAAATTCAGTGCGAAAGTGTGTTGATGGGATTGTCGCTCCAAGCGAAATCATCGCTGGAAAATGCGTAGATCAGCCAGTAGAAGAGGTTCAGCAGAGCGAACGATGCCGGGAACAGAACCCTGGCGGCCCGGTCGATGTGCGACACGCTGTTGATGTGTCCGCGACTACCTGCCGAAGAATGCAAAATGTAAATAAATAAATAAAATTCACACGGCATCTTTAACTCAACCCCGAGGAACTATTAAATTGTGTAAAATATCTATCGATTACGTAGAGAATAATAAAAAGCATATGTATTTGGGATAAGAAAGAACCTATGTGTTACTCCAGACTATCAGTAACTTTTATGCCAAATTATATATGTGACGGTAGACCGTCCCCAGGTGGGGAGCAAGCGGGTGGGGGTGCGGTACGTCTGACCATGGAGCGAACCACTCAGACGGAGACCCGAGTATATATTATATGTCTTTGTTGGTCTGTATATCTTTATTTTTATTCTGATCCATTATAATGTCTTCCAATGTAATTAAGTTCACTATTGTTCGTTTTCTTCTTTATTTTCCTCTGGTTCTAATACAACAATTTTTACGGGTTTCTACTCAAACTATCTGCTTCTACATTTTCCTTTCCTGGAGAATATTTGATTTTAAAATCATATTGTGAGAGGTAATAAGTCAAATCACCTAACTCTTCATCCGTCCTTGCTTTTAGGTTCATATTCTCTAATGGTTTGTGGTCTGAGTAAACTGTAAATGATTTGCCAATCAACCAGTACTGCCAATATCTCAGAGCTTCTTTGATAGCCAAACATTCAATATAAATAGCCTTTCTTTTCTTTTGCGCTGCATTTAGTTTCTTTGAAAAGTACGCAACTGGTTTTTCTTTACCATCTGGTTGTACTTGCTTCAAAATTGCTCCAACGCCTTCTAACGATCCATCAGTGTAAATATGTATAGGTAAATCTTAGTCAAAAATCTCTAGTATTGGTTGTGAACATAGCAGACTCTTAATTTTGTCAAATGCTATTTGATATTCTTCTGACCAATAAAATTTCTGGTCTTTTCTTAATAAATTATGAAGTGGGTCTAGTATTATTGCACTTTTTGGGATGTATTCATGGTAAAAATTTATTTTACCCAAAAACTGTCGAACATTCTTCTGAGTCTTTGGTACTGGGAAATTCCTTATCGAAACTAGGTTGTCCTTCACTGGTTTGACGGAATTGTTCTGTATAATATGTCCTAGATATTTGACATATGCTGATGCAAACGTACATTTTGTAAATTACAATCGAAATCCTTCTGTTAGGATTGCTTCTAGTAATTGTTTTAAATGACATATGTGTTCATCAAAAGATTTGGAGAATATTAAAATGTCATCTATATAGTTTACGCTAAAATCTGTAAATTATATTTTCTAAGTATATTACTCAATATTCTTTGGAATATCGCCGGAGATGTCTTCAAACCAAATGGTAGACAAGTCCACTGAAAGTGTCCTTCTTGTGTGACGAAGCCTGTCTTTTTCCTATCTTCTATTCGTAGCGTATTGACTAAAATGCGGAATTTATGTCTAGACTTGTGAAATAATTACAATTTCTTGTTTGTATCATCAGGTTTTCAATTAATGGAAAGGGTTGTGCCTGTGGTACTACTATCTTATTTAAATCTCTGAAATCTATACATAATCTTGATTTTTTATTTTTCTCCTTTTTAAATGCTAGAGTTACTGGTGCTGCAAATGGACTGTAAGACTCTTCTATAAGTTCATTATCCAATAATTTTGCTATCTGTTCGGCAATCTCTTTTTTGTCTTCCATTGTGCATCTGTATGGTCTTTTGCAACAGTATTTATCCATCAATAAATCTATTCTTGATTCATATCCCTTAACTGTTCCAACATCATACTTGTCTTTGGCAAATACTGATTTATATTGTTGTATAAGTTTATTTATTTCGATCCTTTTATTTTCATCTAAGTGGTCAACTTTTATTTTAAAGTCTTCTTCCCTAATATGTTCATTGAAATTAATTTCATATACTTTTCCTAATCTGGTATCCTCGTTTTTGTCTTCATTTATCCCTTCCTCTTTTTCCCCAGTTGACCTTATATTGTTTTGTAGTAAGTATTGTTTTTGACTTATTTTTAAGTTCTCATTTTGTACAAGCTTGTATTTCTTTATTATATCCAGTTCTATTAGGAAATCATATCTAAAATTTGGCTCATCCATGATATATACATCTACATTTTCTTCTATATCAACAATCTTTATCTCTAGGTTTGTCGAACCACTTGTCTTTTTAACACCATTAATTGTTACTAAATTCTCTTCGTTTTGACCATTTCTTTTTGATCTTATTTTTAGTAATTTTGAATTGATGAGAGAAACATTGGAACCTGAATCATATACTCCATCGATTTCCATTTCCTTATTTAATAGTAGTTTGATCTTAATTAATGGTGTCACTATTAGTTTTTTTGTTCCGTTTCATTTAACTCTGCCTCAATCACTGAATTATTTACATGTCTGATAAATTTTCTATTCAACACGTCATCCTCCTTAAGTTTGAACCAGCATGCAGATTCCGGATGATAGCGGACGCCTTTATTCAATTTTTCACACGTTTTACATGGAGTCCGCTCTTCAATTCTGGTATTTATCTTCTGATTGTCATATTTTCTATAGGGTCCATTTTTATATTTTTTTTACCAACTGTTCATACTTTCTCACCTCCTTGAATAAGTCAACTGTATCCTTCATCTCTTCTCTATTTATCTTCTCTAGTACCGATGCTGGCAATCCTGCCGCAATGAGATCCACTAGTGTACCTGTGTCTATTGTTCTCCTCATATCCAATATAAGTTTCTCCATTTTTATGGCATAGTCCACTAATGAACCCTCCCGATGTTTAAATGACAGTGAATAACTCACTTGATTCCAGCCTTGACAAATGTGTCACAAAACTTTTCCTTCCATTCTGTCCAGTCTGAATCTAGGGTCAATTTGATAACCATTGAACCGTACCAATCAACACAGCTTTTGTCCATGAATAGTCGGAGGATCTCAATTTTTTTCTCATCTTCCGTAATGTCAAAACGAGCACACTCCTTTTCAAACATTTTAATCCATTGACTTGCGTTCGGGTTTTTACTTGTAAATTTGTCAATCACAAACTTCTCTGCAATATATTTTAAATTTTGTTTTTTTATTTCTTGTGTGCTTTCAATTAGTTTCGAAAATATTTTTTTCAATGACTGTGTATCAGCTACTTGTCCTCCAGATGTTACTTTTTGTTCAATTTTTCCAGATATTGCTCTCCGAATTGTAAATTACTATCTTCGTCCACATAGATTTTACTCAGTTCATCTGACATTTTAATCCAAACTTTTCGTGTCTGGTATCTTTCCTTTAAACTATTTTTTACTTTGTTATATGCAGAGGTCTTTATCAATTCCTTGTGAAGGCCAACCGACTGTAATTCTTCTGGTATAGCAAACACTTTTTGTTCCTTTGTTGTTATTGACGTTACACAATATGTGCTTGATTTCCCATCACTCGTCGGTAATAATGCAAATTCGAAGCGTAGTTGTTCCATCGTTTCTGCTTTCTTGGTATTTCAATAAACAAAATTGTCGTTTTATATCGATTATCCTGTAATTTTAGGTTAAAAATAAACTTATGCGTTGCTTCTGAAAACGAAGAAACGACAATTAAAGTCTATTCTTCCACCAATTATTCTTATTTATCTACTTTAATCTAATACAATGCTATTTTTTTCATAACCTCTCAACTGACCATTGACCTCAGACTCTAGCGCTTGTCAGTTGTCAATGTCATTGGTAATGTAGTAAGCGCGGCAAAATTCAAAATTAAAGAAATATTATTTCTTATTTTATATATTTTATATATATTTTCTTATATATATATCAGCCGTCCCAGCGTGAAAAAGTAACAAAAATACATTCATATTGTATCCCGTTGATTAAGTCATTGTGAGTATATTATATGAACAGTATTATTCGGATTCTTATTCAATTACCTTACACCACCATCTGTTAGAATGTTATGGCACAGATAGTTAAAACGCTTTGTCATACAACAAAGAAATTAAATAAAATTGTATTTGTATTCGAGTAAATCTATCCTACTACAATTTGAAGCAACTGTACACACTGTCACAGTAAGCAACCAATTTTTTATATGCGAAGTAACTAGCTGGGCCCGCGACTTCGTCCGCGTGGAATAGTGACGAGTGCGCGCGGCTGCACAGCGCTCATTGTCTTTTTTACTCGCGTTGACTTCAGTTTCACATTTTACATTGACGTAAATGTTGTCTCTAAGATTTTGTCTCTTGCCGCCATATTTCCATACATACTTTCAATCCCTTACTCCCTATCGTTATTTTACCCCCTTGAGGGTTAAACTTTAAATGTCATATTTATTTATCCCGACAGCCTAAAAATAAATTTCAAGGCTTAAAAATGATAACACTATAACAATTTCTTACCCGTTACAACCATTTTTTCGCATTAAAAAGGAGGCGAAGTCCTTCCTCAGCATTCCTCCTTTGCATTTAAATAGGTTAGTACTGTTGGCGTAGACGCGCAACAGATTGACAGAGTTACTTTCGCATTTGTAATATGAATAAGAATAAAGAATGTTATATTTCTATCTTGATTACAAAAATGCCACGTATTTCCATATGTAGCGATCAGCTAATGATATTTTTTACTATATTTCTCCCTTTTAAGAA